>JAMAHN010000002.1:0-583705 GCA_023627535.1 Aspergillus sp. S1802E | reverse complement strand
GGGGGCCTATCTCAACATAGGCAGCTTTATATTACACTCCAGGTGCAAATGGTTATTTCCAACCTGGACACACAATAAATTATAAACCTCCAGATCCACTTCTCTTAACCATGCTCATTAATCGTACCCCGTTGAATTAAATGACGTACTGTCGATCGATTAGCTTCAAACATCTCCTGGACCTTTGGGAAATGCATCTTGAAACTCACCGGTATAAAGAGATATGGCACCTGCTTCTCGTACTCCCTCCATGCATCACCATACTTTCTCCGGCATTTATTAATATCTCTCCTCGCCCGGTGGGCAATCATCACACTGAAGAACACCGGATAAAACCAAGGGAACGGGCTCTCAAACCCCGTAATAAGGCCCCACGACAACGCGAAGAACATGTCACAGCTATAATGCACCTTGCGCGCCAGTCCATACCATCCATCCGCCAGGATCTTGTCACCCGTCTTGGTAGGGATGGTCCTGGGGTTCATGACCTCCTGCCAAGGAAGTTGCGGGAACGTCTTGCGTTTCACAAACGTGCCGCGCTCCATCATTCTGAAGGAGTTCTTTTGACTGTTTGCCGTATCCCAGACATAGTAGACAATAATATATGAGATGAAGAGGGCCGTTAGGGCGTATTTGTTCCACGCATAGGTGGCGGGGTCACGGTTCGCGAGGTACAAGACGCAGTGGCAGTAAGACATGGGTACACCGGCCATGTTCCAGAAAATGAGCATGAAGCCGAGTTTCTCCTGATACATGTCCCAGGTTGTGGTGATGAGGTGCTCGGCCTTGGCGCAGGCGTTGGCATACAGGAAATACGCCATGACCAGAAAGAGGACTTCGCCGGAGACGTAGCCGTATTGTTCGTATTGGCGGGCTGCAGCGGCGCTGCTGAGCCCGAACATGATGAACCATGGGATGCGCACCTCATAGAACATCTTAAAGTCGAGGATGCCGAATAGTCGGGGATTCAGCTCCGCGCCCATGAAGAAGTCGTAGATCGGGTAGCCGGTTATGCGATGCTGGGCACCACGCGCGAAGGCGGAAAAGTACGCGACGAAACTGACAAGAAAGCCGGAGATGATTGCGACCGACATTATGGGGCCGAAAAGGTCCAAAAAAGTATAGATCGGGAAGAGGTTTGTGCCGTGCAGCACGGCCATGACCACAATGGTGAGGTAGAAACTAGTATAGGCCGAGCAGTGGTATTTCAGCTGTTTCCCACCTTCGTGTAGTAGGGGCTTTCCGTAGCAGGTGAAGCCAGGCATGAGGATGTAACATGCCGCCTCAAAGATATAGTAGACCCAATAGATCTTCCATGCCCTAAGACTAGGGAACGCATAGTCGTACGTGAGATCGAATAGATGCACTGCGAAATTATCCCAAGACTGGCCCTCTTCCGGGAGCGGTAGTTGTCCGTCATAGAAGGTAGCCCCAATCCACATATAATACATCAGCAGAGGAAATCCGATCATCGCAGCAAGATTTCCCAAGGAACCGCCGAACTCGAAATGGCCTGAATAGTCGACCTTCGGGTCCATGCCGGGTCTCCAACCTCCGGTGATGTGTTCATTGGCGAAGTCTTCGGCACTCCCAGTAGAGTGACCGTTTGCACTGGGCTTGGACTTGCCCACAGTTCCTTGGCTTTGAGCCATGATGTTTTCCTGTCTTTGAGCCAGCTCAAGGGTCTCGTAGTTAGGGCAGTCGTCCGCACACTGGATAGGAAACGATCCTGTAATTAATTAAATAGTCGTCCTTGATAATGAAAGAAGGAGTGAAGAGTCCGACCTGGGGAAATCTCTGGATCCTAATGTTTCTAACACACAACAGGCCAGCAACACTGAGATCCTTCTTATACAACAAACGGAAAGCGTGGCCTCCGTGGCCTCCGTGGTCTCCGCGGTCTCCGCGGGCGGCATCAGCACACCCCCAAATCCTGGCCTCGTCGCTACGCCAGTTGCAATTTTCTTTTGTAAGCACTAGATCTTTTTAAATTGTACTGCACGGATGCCAGACTTCTTCATTTGCCAAATCTCACTGTGGCAGTACTCCCTGCCATGCTTCGCAACATTGACTGGCTAAGGCGAGGGGGATAAGAGAGCTGTACGGCCTTGGCACAAACGATGCTATTTTTGCTCGGTTTGATGCCTGAGGTGGCAGTCTGCCAAGCACTCCCTTTTGTTTACCCCTTTCCAGGTATACAACATACTTAGCAGGCCCAAGTTACTTCTCTAAATTAGTTTAGTTTTTATTTTAAACTACCATCACTAGTATTCCACAGTGGGAAAGTCCTCAGCTATGTTTAATAAGAGCAGCTGTATGTAGTTTATTTTGCACATTTGTAGAGATATATGTCTGCGAGAAGACACATGGCGGTGGTGCATTACATTACAGCACCCATGAATATGTTATAAACCATAGAGTTGTTACTATTTGTATTAGCCAATATGAAGACATACATGGCTATGACAGTGGAGAAGGAGATGTCAATGCGAGTTAGGGGAACTTTTGGCCATTGGCGACCGGGGTAGAGCAGGATTCGGCGATAAAGCATGCGCAAAAAAAAAGTATATTATTATTATTGTGTAGTACTCCGCATTCTAAGGGTAATCGACCTTCTGCCCTCCTGGACTGCACTATCCAAATCCTGATTTCCGGTTGAGAAGAATTGAATACATCTTGGCTATATTGTACACGGCCATTAACAAATACACCATTTCATTAATCCCACAAAAGCCCATCATGAAATTTTAGGCCACTATCCCACGTATGTAGCCCTATTCTAATAAATCTTCCTTCTAGGCGCAACTGCCGTTCGGGTTTTCAGAATTGGGCTCGTTCTGCGTCATGCAAAGTTTGGAACAGCATGGAGTTTGAGGGTCGCAAGGCTGGCCTTTGGGTGTGCAGGCCGTAGCCGAGGCAGCAATGAATGAAAGGACGAAGACAAAGAGACGCATGGTGATGTTTGTTTGTTGATGGTTGGGCTGAATGCAGTTACCGAGTTAGTTTTTCGAATGGTCAAGGGGTGAATGCCAAGATTGACGAGCAAACATACAAAGGGGAAATTTCTTTGTTGTGAACGAGTAGAGATCCGGTGATCTCTTTGCTTGTGATCGGAGAATACCCTGGGCGAGATCACACGTCCTTGTATGGGTTTTCGTAGGACCTTGTTGAGGCAACAATTTGTAGCACCCGAGCACAGCGTTGCATCTGGGTTGTAGTGACTGGATGCACCCCCGAGGGGCAGGACCTTGGATGTAAATATGGCTGTGGTCTGCGGAATACTCCGTACATACGGAGCAGTAGTGCAGGCTTTTCTATCTCCCAAGTTTTATCCGAAATGAAGTGGATCCGAGCCATCAACTACTAGAACTATCGCTTACCAAGTGGGTATTGTGGTACTTTGGGTAAATATTTCACAGGATCCATCATCTGCTGGAATTCTAGAAGGGCGATTACGGGTGAGTGGCTTGACAGGGCTGGGCGTTGACTGTTGGTTATTGAGGGGTAGGTGGCACTGTGGAAACTTTGAACCTCGGAGAACGTGTATTTTCGGCCTATCCAAGCATCTGTCCTTCATGACTTAGAATGTTCGAAACGCTAAAATTTCTCTAGGTACAGAGCATATCCACGGCCACGGGTGATCAAAGGGTGAATTCAATACCAACAGCACAAAGCGAGGAGTCTCAAGGGATGTATCCCTTGCTAGACCCACTACCAGCCACCAAATATATCCGGAGGTAGTATGTACGGGTACACCGCTACCCCACTTCTCTATCGATTGCAACGCTGCTCGGCATTAGCGTAGAAGCCGGATGCAATATTAAAAAAGGGACATAAAGTCAATCTCGTGGAATAGGAATGCGGGGAAGCCAATAACCATGGAATAAAGCCACCGGTGGAAGGTCACGCTAAACCGATAATTCTGCCTTCGGATGCGCCGGGTGATGGACAGGCATTTACATATACTGGGTAGGTAAATCGGCATTTCGTTCTTCTTGGAATTATTTTGATGAGTACTCCTGATTCCGTAGGGTTGATCCTCGCTAGAGCGCGGAATCTTTCCCATTATCACCGCTATTCTGTGGTATTCTCAAATGACTGGTGATTGCGACATATGTTGCCTTAACTAGTAATAGATACCTCGGCCCTGCTTTCAACTACGCTTGTACTTGGCGTGTCATCTAGACTTTCACTTTAGCCCGAAAACCAGGCGAAGTAGCGGTGTCTTGGATAGAGCTTCATTGAATCATAGGTAGCTGGTGCGCGTATTAGTGGGTGAAACATTATTCATTTAAGCCTGAACAACCTCGGTTCATCTTCAATAAAGACGAGTCGTATGGAGAGTATAGGATACTCCGGACTTCGCTCGTGTTCCCCCATTTAAACTTCCTAGATAGATTTTTTCTTTGATTCTTTTCTCATCAAAACAGCCTCGCCCGAATTTGAATCTTGCGGCGTAGCCCAATGTCACCGTGCGGGGGACCAGGATAGTCAAGTTTCAACTAGTGGTCTAACACAACTGGTATAGTAGCCTGAATCTGATCAGAAGACATCGGGTCATTTGGTGGGTTAGGGTTACACACATCACATGCTCTGCTGGTCATCGCATCAACCCTGGGCTATCAGAGACATAAAAGGGTTACGATACCCGGGCGTATAGAGTTATAAGAAAAGCTCATCCTATGCCCAAGGATACATCTGTACGATCATTCTTTCCAGTTCTGATACAGGCGCTTGCAACTATCCTCATTTGTCCTCGACCCAGCTTTACCCAAGCACATTGAGCAAGAAAGCTTCTTTAAGGGCCAGTAATTACTGATTCAGCGTATATTACCCTCTCATGTAAAATCTCAAGACCCAGGGCATTTTGATCAAGTCAACTGTCACGAATCCGTCCCGTCGAAACGATACGACATCTCTGGCAGCTATTGTACTCAATTGTGCACCCAGGAGCCATTGCCAGTTGTTACCAACTCTCCCAAAGATGTTGGGTACTGCATTGGTACTCTTTTGTGTTATCGGCCAGCTCCTTGCCCTTAGCCTGCCCGCAAGAAACACCCCTATTTATCATGATCCACCCCTTCTTCCCAATGAGGACCCTTTCTACAAGCCCAAGAACGCATCCTGGGAGTCATCCACGCCGGGTACAATCATCGGATACCGAAATGTGAACGTCGGCTCTACACTCATGAACCTCTCACTAATCCATTCGGCATACCAACTCCTATACCGCACTACCAACGCACACGGAAACCCAAGCTACGCGGTAACAACAGCCATTATCCCTGTCAACGCGAGAACCGACAAGCTCCTGTCCTACCAGATTGCCTACGACTCTCCTGACAACAACTGCTCGCCCTCATACTGGGTCCAGGAGGGTGTTCCCCCACACCGATGGGAAATATTCGGGGAGCTTGGGACATTGATTCAAACGTTCCTTGCCCAGGGTATACCGATCAATATCCCAGATTATGAGGGCGTGAATGCCGCGTTCACAGTTGGGACCCAATCGGGCTATACTGTTCTGGATTCCGTACGGGCTGCCACAAGATCTGGATCAATCACCGGAATCAGCTCGAAAGCCCAAACTGCCATAGTAGGATACTCAGGCGGGGCGTTGGCCAGTGAGTGGGCTAGCGAGCTGCATTCGATATACGCCCCTGATGTACGAATCGCCGGCGCAGCAATGGGCGGCTTACCGACCAACATCACGAAGACATTTTTCGCCATCGATGGAACATTGAGTGCAGGACTCATCTCGGCCTCTTTCAATGGCATCGCGAACACATTCCTGTGCTTTTCGGCGTATATAGTTCAGCATTTGCTACCAGATCACGCAGAAACATTTTATTCGACGAAACGCCAATGCACGAACGGCGCAAGAGGCGGCTTAGCCCCGTATGCCAACCAGAGCTTAATCCCATACTTTGATAATGGTGATAGAATTGTTTATGACCAGGCGGCTTTGTTGAACTCGATTGGGACGATGGGTTTACATGGCATTCCGGACTTCCCGATGTATATTTGGAAAGGAACCAGGGACGAGGTAGCGGCCCCTATTGAGGACACAGATGCCTTGGTGGAGAAATATTGTTCGGAAGGCACTAACATCACCTATGTGAAAGTTGAGAATGGGAATCACCTGCAATCAAGGGTCGTAGGCTTACCTGGAGCGGGAGCTTTCTTGAGAGGCATTTTTGGGGGTCAAGTGCCGGATAGTTGCACAACTACGACTATTCCTCTCATTCCACTCTAAGGTGTACTGGTTGATGTTACGGATAGGACCAAAGCCGCGGTCAGATATAGGTTTCCGGGCTTTTGTCATGAGTTGGAGAGCGAGCGGAAATGGGGTTTATAGTTGTTAGGCAGAAATAGTGATGTTATAAAGGTGCGAGCAGAGATTTGCATTCTTCTACCCTATACGTCCTTCCTTAGGAGTCGGAAGCTTCCGATGCCGTGGAATCGAATGTTAACCCCTGTGATGATAAGTTGAGATGGCACCTGTAAAAATCCGAATTGTATCATCATATTGACCGTTCAGAGAGAAGCCTCCTTGGTCTACTAATATAGCGGATGTGCGTTGGAGGCCAACAGCCCTTAATCATTGAGCGTTCCCGCTTTTCGCTTTCTATAAAGAGCAGGAAATATTTCCATGATCCGATCAACCTCTGCGGCACGGTTGTAGTTGTGGAAGCTAAATCGAACTCTCCCAAGACCATTCCACGCGTACACACCCACGCTTCTCATCTCGTTCACAATCTCAGAAGCTCCTTCACAAGTAATGGTGATGCTGGCACCATGTTGTGCTTTCTCAAGCGGCGCGGAAGACGGAATGCCTTCCTGGTGTAATTCCCTGAGCGGAAATGCAGTCAATGTTTGAACATTCCTCTGAATGACGACAGGGTCCCATTGATTGAGGAATTGTAAGGCATCGCGTAAGAAGTAGATATAGAATAAATGAAGAAATACGGCATCTAATCTAAAGAGGTACATCAAGATTTAGTACTTCTGGCCATATTAAAGCACCCCATACCTCTCCTTAAGAGAAAGGCGCAACTCACCCCCACTCAAAAGACATCACTCGGCCGTTTTGAACGTCCTTTAGGTGTGGTCGGGTTTTACTTTCAGGCTCGACAAAACGGACTAAGCGAATAGATCGTTCAGTTGATTTGACCTAATAACGTCTGCCTAGTATCCTATGTTGTGCTTTGGGGGCACGGCGCGGTCAAATCGCGTCCCAAGTCAATAAGGTCCTCGCGTAACAAAATTCCAGCAGCAGACGGGATGATATTCAATAAGTCCCATCAAATATCAGCCCCGTTCCGCTCAAGCGCTCTTCACATAGCCCATCAAACAGTCCATTCTGTGACACAGTGAACATCTCCTTCAAGGATCCAACCCTGCCCTTGCGGAAGAACTCGTTAAACTCCTTAACATCACCTGTTACATTGTCCGCCTTCATTTTGTCGAAATGGACTTTTTCTTTTATTAGGGCCCTCTTCCCATGGTACAGCTGACTTGATATGAGAATCTTCTAAGCATAGGTCTAAAAGTAAAGCCTTCATTCGACCACAAATTTCCCATTCTATCATCAAGCTATGTAGAGTTGTGTCCACGCATCAGCGGCAAAGTTCCAAAGCCCCCGTGGGTACTCAATCATCTGAATTGGAAGTATACTAGGACCTCATCCACTGACCCAATTTAGAACGTTACGACTACTTCCTAAGGGAATGTATGGGTCATCTTTGAGTTCAACAGTAACTTCCATTGCACCCCATTGGTACGGAAAGTTCATACAGTCGTAATCTCAGTACTATATGTCCTTGCATGACGTTAGCTATTTCAACGCGCTATTTATAATCTGTAAGAACATAGCGAAACTCATAAATAGCAATGTCCAAGCCTTTCCAACTGAGCCTGCCGAGAATTTTCAAAAACCCAACTTTCACACCAGAGCATCCATCAGTGCTTACAATCCACCTACGTATCCTTCCTTTATCCCACTTTGCCCATATTTGCGGTTATAAGTTTCATCTGAATCTTATCACTTATCCAGAATGGTGTACGAGCAAGATGGCGTGATCAGAATCGTGAACAATAGTAGCGAGAGCCTCCTTATTGCCAAGGCAGATGCCCAGCCGTATGTGACACTCTAGTTTATGCTAGGATTGGCCGCTGGGAATGCTAAATCAAATAGTGGAAAGTTTCACGAACCAGGCGATAAAGAAAAGGAGATTACTCCTCGTGATCTGAATGACAAGGAGATCAAGAGCAACGGGGAACTTACCGTCTACTTCTGCGGGCGCGAATATGAACCTACTGATACAGCGGGTTCTCTTGATCTTGTGGACCTTGAGGATGAGCGGATTGCTACTCTCGACTGGAAGGTTCCATACTGGTCAAGCACGAACACATTCCGTGTGCAAAACATTAGGCCAGGCTATAACGTGTCGGCGAGTGGCTACAGGACTAGTGGAACAGGACTAGGCACTGCCCTAGTGACAGTATCTAGGGGATGAAAAGTCAGTCCCATAACACTTGTTGTATCTATCTTTGGCCACTACTCTCATTCTAAAGGTGACACTATTGAGTCATATAATCGCAATCATTGGACCTCTTCACGGTATAGAGCCATGGTTTCTGAACTCTTTCGATATTTGGAAACGTGCACTTACTTAGCGATCATATTGTTACCATGAATAAAGCTGCTCGTTGCTGGAAGAAGCAATCCTTGATTAAGGGACACCCTAGTAATAGACTTTCTTTTGTGTACTGTTCAGCCCATTTAGATAGGACAAGGGAAATTTTTTTGTCATTGGTTTTAGTAACACTGCTCTGTTGCATTCAATTCAGGCTTTTTTCAGAACACGAGCAGTAGTTGAAAGGATATTTGAATTTCCATTCAGTATTCCCATAAGTTTACTCCTGGTCGTCATGACTTTCTTCTGGAGAAGCAGATCTAACTGGTTTTTGTTTATCCACGTACTGGGCGAACGAATAGGAACAAATATTGTAATACCTACTCCTACTCCTCCATATATTAGAGAAATGCTTGTCATTGATCATGACGTTCTCGGGGTAGGTGGTAGATTCTCGATGTCCCGTAAGTGCGAAATGTAACATTGCCAATGCAACTTCATTAAGCTTCTACCAACCATTTGGCTCCCATTAGATAAAAAGTATGTGGGGCCTCTCCCTGGAACAAATTTTTAGTAGTTCTTACTGGAAGATTTTATTATACGTATGTCCTATTTTTTTACCCCCGTGGAAAATAAATATCCTGATAGCGGCCTCTCTCCTCCTTTTCTGTACAGTAGGAAAATACTCACAGTGTTAATATATTGAAGCTCTCATTAGCTTGATCTATCATTTCTCAAAATGACTTTGATCTCTGCTATAACTTATCTCATATCCTTAGTTTTCCTGCTGGCTAGTAGTTGCTCCGGTGACAATGTTCCAGGACAAACAGTGCTCGGGACGGACAGCCGCCGCCCCGTATATCTCATTGCCCACCGACTCTTGCAGAACAAAGCAATCCCGCAAGCTCTCAGTGACGGCGCCAATGCATTCGAAATTGACGTGGCGCCCAGCAATGGAATCTGGTACGCCTGGCACGCTGACAAATTCACACCCGGAGACAAACCGAAAGACACCATAGAGGAACTTTTCGACGCCGTTGCCACCCACCGTCGAAACGGGAAGCCTATCACTTTTGTTTGGCTTGATATCAAGAACCCAGGCGATTGTTTCTCGGCTCACAAAGGCTGCATTACAGAGCTCCAGCAAATGGCACAAAAGAAGCTAGAACCAGTTGGTGTCCGAGTCCTCTATGGCTTCGATGTCGACGATGCCGACACTGATGCCTGGTTGAGGGTCGCCCGCTCGCTGAGTGCAAACGAAGCAGTCGGCGTGAACGCTAGGGCGCAGGAGGCCTTCGATATCTTCTCTCGAGGTCACAATAAAGCCCTAATCCCTGCGCATCAGAGGGTTATGACATTTGGGTTTTCATTTCTTTCCGCGCCTATTGTCAGGGAATGCCACAACGATAGGAGGAACTGGGGAAAGTATGCTGGTGTCTGTTATGAACTCAGCGTAGCGGCAAAGGAGCGCGATCGTGCTAAACCCAGGCGGCCTAGACTTGGACGAGTCTTCGGTTGGACAATCACGGCAGCAGAGGAAGGTGGCGAGATTACCGATAATCTACTGGGGTTCGCAAAAGCTGATGGTTTAATCTATGGAGAGATTCTCTCGGAGTACCGGGACAGCAAAAGCAATCGCATTGCTGTAGAAGAGATGAAGAAGTGGTTGCGGAAGAATTCCAAAACACATCGGCCTGCGGACCAGAATGATCGTCCCTGGTAATTCTAATTAACAGTAAAGGAGGGTACGCCGTTTCCTCGCAGTGATTGAGTTGTCCAGAGATCTGACCTAAAGCTTCCTGGTTCCGCGCCATACAGTGATGCTCTTGGGGCCTACCTGATCAACAAGTCCTCACTTTGTTTCTGCCCACTTATTTTTGAACTGGACTAGAATTTCATATTCAGTTCATATCATTCAATGAATTTATATTTTACTTCGCTCTTAAAATCCGCGAACTATAAAAATATAAAATTATCATCTTTTGAGTATATAGTTCGGTCGATATTATCTTTAATAAGACTTAGAACGCTTTGTTTGTATACAACTGGGCATCACACCACAACTAGATGACCGAATCACGCCTGGGCCTCTCCGCTGTGCCCAGAACACAGGATACGTTCCATGTTTTGAGATTGAAGCATATAGGAGGCAAAAATAACTATCCGTATATATATGAAGGTCAAAATGAAACACTAAAAACATACAACAGCCGGGATTCGCTGGTGGTCACCCACCCAACTACTAACCGGCCGGCGTGTGGCTTAAGTACGGCTGAGCGGACGGGAAGCCCTGTTCTCCACACCCTGTGGTCGTATGTACCCGATTGACTGAAATAGTAGAATATGTGGTGCAAAACACTATTCTCGTCAATTCCTATCTGATAGGTCATAATGAATTGTTTTCAAACATTATCCCAACCCCGGCATTGATGTATTATTTCCCCAATGCCCTGGTCCTTATTTTAGCCTTACGTCTCTTTATCATTCGGGAAAGACATGCGCGTGAATGTTACAAAGTATAGCTCCTGTCCAAAATTTAAAAAATTCGTGATTCTTCCGAAAGAAACGCAAGGGTTTGCATATATCCCAGCATATTCCTATAATCCGAAGATTGGCACGTTACTAGACAGCTAAGATATCCTAGACAACACCTCTGATTCGAATCAATAAATACAGATTTCTTGTTGCTCGGCATACTCATAGGACTTGCTGCTGTGCTGGGAGATACCAGGAAAATAACACTCTCCCAGCGTCCAGTACTGGTTTGTTTCTGGGTTCCGACGGAGCAAAATTGGGACTGTAGCGCCAGGAACAAAACAAATTGTATCTCCAGGACAAGCGGCTGCGGGAACCAAGCCAACAGATCCCTCACTCGTTGTAGCCACCACCGCTGGCCGAAGGCCCTCTGCAAAAAGGATAGCCGTTCTAACATACAGCCAGAGACCTCTCTTCTGCTCTCGACGCACTTCCGTGGCGAGAGAGACAGGAGACCCCGATCCCCAGTGCGTGCCACCTTTCATGAACTTTTGGAGCTCTTCGTAGGACTTCCGATAGTTCGGCACTACGCCGTTGACCTCGGGCAGGTTCGCCGCATTTCCAATGGCTAGCTTCCAGATTAGATCGTCATGTCTCTGCTTGTGCCGTGGTAAGGACTCAATCGTCGTGAATATCTCGTCGAGGTATTCTAAGATATTCTCGGAATCAGAATTGCACACGCCCACAAACTTCAAGGCTTCGGACAGGTGACCTTGGATCACGAGGATATGGCGCTCCGGATCCTTGAAGAATGGCGCTGGCACTGCGTTGTACGCGGCCTCCGGCGTCCTACTACCGCTAACATTGATATCCGCCGATTTCCATGAAGTGACTGTCCGTGGGTAGGGTTTAGAGGTCCACCGCGGCACCCATGATGGCAGGCCCTTGTCCGGCTCGCTGCTGACTGCTGCACGGGACAGTAGCTGCAGGGCATCCCCTTGCTCAACGAACGCCGCTGCATACCTGTGCAACACATCCGTCAGGCTCGACCGATAATCGGGTCTGAACTTGTTATTTGATGCCTCGCCTGCGAGGGATCGCAACGCAAAAAGCTTATCGCGCAGAAGGGAGCATTCGGTGTGTTGGAAAGCATCGAGAAGTTCCATCAAACTTGGTCGGCTGGGCGGTCTATTCCAGTACCGCTGGCGCTCACTGCTCAGACTCTGTATATTCTCGGTGTGGCGAATACTGGGGATCTGAAGGTTGGAGATTGAAACTTTTGCTAAGTCGATGTAAGTCTTGATCCCGTGCCGAAAGTCGTCCCACTGTATCTGATCCCGGCCGCAGACCAGAGTCAATTTCCTTGCAAAGACACTTCCTGGACAATCCAAGTGCGACGAAACCAAGGCCGTGCGATCAAGGCATTAACGGCGGCCCATCTGTCTGAGTTGACCCTCATGTCAGAGCCACTCATCTCTTCCGGAGATTTGCTTGCAAGGTATCTCATTGTGTCAAAAGCAAGTCTGCTGTCAACGCTTTCTTTGCCAACCCAACCTAGAATTCCCGCTGCCTGACCGAAGATTTCATGCAGTATCTCAATCTGTCCGGCTTTCTCATTTTCATCTTCCTGGTTTATGCTGACTGCATCAACCCATATTACTCTAGGCCCGTTCGTATCTCGAAGCATCTGCACAATGGCAAAGTACAACGATGCGGTCAAAGCTATAAATCCCAGATTCGTCCTTAACTTGAACGGCTTTAGAGACGAGCCCCAGGTGTATGAGAGACCGATATATTCGATACTACAGTCACGCAAAGAAACCTCTTCAAGCCCACCAGAAATGGTCATGTCGTCCTTGTTATCGGCCTCCAGTCTCAATAATCGGATTGAGTCCTTGCCTTTGAGGGGTTGATATGAATAAGAATGTTCGAGCGGGAGCGAGGGGCATAGGTGGGTCTCTAAGAAGTGAGGACTGATGGCGATCCTGTCTAGCTCATCACCAGTGAACAACTGCAGGTTGCCTTTCACATGCTGGGCCCATGGGTCTACAATAATAGACAACTGTGGGCGCCCTTCCGTGATGCAGGCTAGCCTCAGAATTATGTAAATGGCTGTATTCGAGTTCGGACCAATTGAGATTCGGCGTGCCTGGAATCGATCAGCAGGGTGAATTCCTTCCGTATCTTGAGAGATAATTGTCTGGATACCTTCTCGAACCGCACAGGCGAAAATTCTAACGAGTCTTCATGGTCTTTCATTGACGTCTGGACGTCAATATATATCTTGGTTGCTTTAAGGATCGACTCCCGGGCCTCGCATTTGGCATAGTTCCTGAAAAGATCTTTCAGGTCTGTTGAGGGTTCGTCAATTTCGAATGTCTCTGTTGGCTGAAACTTTGAGTCAAAGAACTGATACCCGGCTGCCGTTCGCGCAGGACTGGCCCAGTGTGAGTTAGGACAGTACTTGGGCCCATGAACCTCTCGAAGGATTTGAGACACCTGTGAGTCCGTTAGAAATATGATGCCACGGCATGGTTTCTTTGTCACCTCACAAACAATTCCCCGAGAAATGTGGCCTCGGTTTGCGCCTCGGATTTGATATTAACAAAGGCTGTAAGAGATCCGTGGGCATCCGTACCAATCCTAGCTGGAAGGGTTTCCGTCTCACGAATGGTCTTCCTGTATGCTGCAATGTATTCCACGTCGGAGACAAAGATCACCCGCGCAATATCCGTTTTTGGCGGCACTGCGTTCCGGTAGAGATCTCTCAAAGAACAACTCGGAATGCCAGGGTCAACAACAAAAGGGTCGTGGCCCTCGATATAATAGTTCAGCCTCCGCTGGACCCTGGAATGTATTGAGTATCTCTGGTTAGGGTGGGATATCTTTGATGCTGGCTTTTTGCTACTTCGCCGAGGAGTGTAAACTTTCATTGGCGACTGGATGGGATCATTACTCTGCGAGGAAGACGTAAGCGGAGCTTGCACGCTTGACTTCTTCATGCACTCTGCAGAGCTTGAGGTGGGTGATGCTTCTTTCTTGCTAGGAGACGGGTCATCACCTAGGCGAAGTATTTCACTATCTGGAACAGCCTCGATAGGCCTCTCAAGCTGTTCGTGTTCATTCAGCAGATTCTGTGCAGGAGACATACTATGCAGTGCATATCCGCGCTTTTGCAATACCGCTTGAACAAATGAAGGATCAGGATGGCTCAGTATCAGAATGACGGTATCCAAGCACTCTGGGTCTTCCATTCCACACCGCCTCGCTAGACTAAGCGATACTCGGAATGGCATATACCCTCTGCGAATGCTTTCTCTTTCTAGGTATACTTTCAGCTTTGAACCCTCCTCGACGAGATATCCGTTAGCCTCTTGGGGGTGGCTTCCAAACAAAGACCCCGCATGCTCCACCGCCCATTGCATAGTGACCTTTTGGGCTTTGTGGACTTCGATGGTTCGTAATGACTGAGCTTCCGGCATGTTTTCTTTATGGGTCAGGCTGTAAAGTCTCTGCTGTTAGATACGTCATGATATCCCAGAGGGATTTGAACCTCTCCGCTTGATGGAATCGAACCTGAGTAGAAAGGAAACCTTCTGCTGCAGCTTCCTGGTAGCTGAGCGGTCAATCGAGCTGGACCCTTCGTTGTAAACATGACTGTACGATATCTTCGAGAGTAAGCGGTCCTCAAGGCCAAAATATCGAACCAGGTGCTGCAATTGAAGAACGTCCTGGACATCAAATGCGAGCAAAGAAGAGCATCCTTTGAACGCGTGGTAAAGATAGTCCCGATCCGCAATGAACCACATTTCCTGTGCCGAGCGAAAAGACAATGACCATTCAAAATCTCGGATGGGAAACCGGACCTCGGATCTAGTTTTGGCTTTGTCGGTTAACCCAGATTTGAATATTAATTCGTCCGCATCACGAAAGAGCTGATATCTTTCGCCCTCGTGGCAATTTCTGGCTTCAATCAACAGGTCTTCTGGCACGGCATCTTCGATACCAAGTATCTGCCGAAAAAGCTTCTCACATCCGGGGTAAAGACTATTTAGTCGTGGAGTAAGTCTGACGCTTTTGGGAGCACCCCAAAAGCACTCTTTTGGTGTGTGCCATTTTTGTTCAGCAGCCGGGACGTAAATCAACGCCTTCTCCTGGAACTCCTTTCTGCGGAGGAAAAGAAGTTAGTCAAATGCGCGGTGCGTCTTACGTAATTTCGCTCACCTTATCAAATCATGGTCTTGCGTAACTCCTTGGAGTTCCAAGTAAAGCTTGCCGACCTCTTCAGTATTGATTTGGTTGTTCCTGGCGCTTTCCAGCCATCTGAGACAGAACTTTGCATCAAACCCTGTAATCACACCTATCCTCTGCAAGAACTCCCAGGAGGAATTGTTAGGGTCCGGGATATCAAGTATCGGTAGCTGGGTGTCTTTGTATTCTGTCCATTGCGACAGGGGAAGACATGTTTCGCGCAGTATGTGCTTGCGGCCGTTCGTGCACTGGACCTGTTGTGAGCCCAGAGTCTTATATATCCTTCCGGCGTCAGCGTTGTTCCGCCTCAGTGAGAGGCTATAGTCTTCCCAGTGGTCTCTTAAAAGAAGGAGCCAATCTATGGACGGAACTACATCAATTAAATGCTGAAAGTCCTCCGAAATGCCAGATGTGCCTTCATCCGTGTTGAAGGAGACAAGACGAGGGATGATTGAAACCCCAAGTTCATCGACCAACCAGCGGATCAACTCATCTTTCTTCGAGGTCGCCTCCAGCAATCGTGGATCAAGAAAGTGAAAGTGAGCACCCGTGTTCTTGAAATACCGAGTAGCACAGACTGGTTGGTCGAGGTCCATGTAAACTGAAAAGGAAGGTGCAAGCTTTCCACATTTTGTGGGCACGTGAATCGTGGCCTTTTGTCGGTTGGTCCATTTGCTGGCGAATAAAAACCGAACATGGGCCAAGGCACTGCTAAGGGAAGCTGGAGGGGTTTTACTATGCCTATCAAGGATACGATCCTGGACCATAGTGACATTCAACGGATAGGCCCCAAGGCTGAGGTAAAGACTCTCTCTATTGGTGTCCTCCGTGGCATCTAGTGCAATCACATTCAAGCCAAGGTTCGGAGGAATGTCAAGGTTCATCGATAGATTCTTCTTGAACAGATTTCCTTTTGATGCTTTTGCAGAGATCCATCGCCCATCACTCAGTGGGATGATAGGAAGATCGAAAGCCTTGGTAATATGCTTGCTTTCCGCGAGAAGAGTTTGCGCGAGATGTATATGCCAGCGAGCCTCTTTCGAACAAAAGCCGACGCGTTTGCCGGCAATCTCATATAACCTCTCAATGAATCCGTCGAAATCGAGCTCCCGCACACCAAGGAGCTTCAGAAATGGCCAGTCGTCATCGGAATACTTGTTTGATAGACAGACAGCCATACTTGCTTCGGTTTGAAACAGAGGCTGGTTATTATGATCTCTATATTTCATTGGTACGTAGACCAAGCAATTGGGTCTCCTCGCAACACCATCTTCAGAAAACAAGACTCGTTCTTGTGACAGTCCGCGGTAGAGTTCGTGGTCAATCCCCTCAAAGTACTTGTTCGGGACGTGCTGATTTGGTAACAGCCTCGGCCAGGCATAGCGCAACTTGGGCACACCTAAACAGCTGTTGGCAGCTTTGATAAAAGCTTCAGGAATTACCTCTCTGATTGCGCGGTTCTTTGACTTGTCGATTGCTATCTGTTGGCGATTGGGCGATAACACGAAGTCCGCTTGTACAATAAACTAGTGGATATCAGTCACCGCGAACAACATCTATATGGACAGATGAATTACCTTGAATCCACAATCATCAATCGGGAGAAAATTGTAGAATGACCTAGTCTTCTTCAAGTCGTCATCGATAGGGAAAATGATAACAATTTCCGTCCACCGACCAAGACAAGCTTTCAGCGGGACTTGATGCTTGACAACAAGCCATGTTACTTCAACAACACCATCTGAGACTACCGAGTAGAAGCATGAACCATCTAAGGCACGACCATCCAAGGGACGATCCTTCAATCGTTCGAGCACTAATTTCTGTGTTCCACCCTCAGGGGCTGGCGTGTCAAACTCAATCCGTCGGAGTTTGCGTAGGAATAAGAGTATCAATGGGCCGGATTCGGATAGCTCTCGAGAAATGTCACAAATCACCTCGGGTTTGAGAAGGCGGAGGTACATGGATGTGCCTCTTGGCTCATGACCTTCTGGGAAATTCTCATCCCAGATGGGTGTGATCGTCCCGAGCTCTTTATCCCCATCAAGCCGGAAGGAGTAGGCGTTGGATGATATCCAGACTGTTTCCGCGACCGCAAAAACCGACTTGAATCCAATTCCCTTTTCGCCAATGAACTTGCGTTCCGCAGTTGGACTGATCTTGCTGCTTTGCCCTGCACTGCAAATTGCATCCACGTCCTTATTGGTAAAGCCGGTCTCGTTGCAATGAAGTAGCAGTGCATCTTCGCTGCATTTGATCATTAAGCTCGGTGTCTCCCAGTAGTTATATTGATTGTCATCCGCGTTCTGGATAAGCTCGAACAAGAAGTGAATTTTTCTGTCACTGATATGAGGAAGCCTGCGTGTTTTGAAGAAGGCGTCACGGTATGTATTAGTTCTGGCTACCTCTTATGTTTGACGGGTAGCCCGGCTCATCCTTTCAACCCGAGCACAGAAGCACGCACAGATTGATTAGGCCTTTTACTATAGGCTCTTTTCTTAGACGCAAAGCATTTTGCTGCAGTCGTTCAACGTGGCGCTTGGCCTTGATGCGCCGGACTCCACGCCAGAACGATGTTCTAAACAGGATTTTCGGCAGGAAAAACAGTATGGAAAATGTCAGGGGTAATATTGCAAGTATTGAGTAGGCAGAAGGAAGCGGCATGATCGACGTTGTGAAATATCAACTGATAGCTTTATGGCACGGCCCTTAGTGTTGTATTCAAGGCACGTCGCAATAATGATGAATAGCTCCAAAGTAATGGTAATGGACTCTCTTCGAGGCACCTCGGCAGAGCTTTAACGGAGCCTTATGCCGCTGTATGTGGAAAATTGCTACATGCATATGAAGTGTAGAACAAGTCGCAATTGCCTCATCTGTGGCTTGGGCACCACTGCAGACTAGGCTACAGCGGGCTATTGAGTCCACTTATAAAAATATGTTCCAACATGGATTGTGCCGATGACATTCCAATATTATGTTAATCTAGTAAAAATATCTAAACCTTTGTACAGATATTTCTGAACTTATCATCACGACTTAATCTTTCTTCTACATACAGAAACGCAGTTTCAACCTACGCCACTAGACATACATATAATCTACCAGCCTATGTTATTCTGGTAATTCCTTCGAGGGATAAGGAATTAAACTGGATCAACAGCAGTAGGCAGCTCAGTAGAGTGGCACGCTGCGTATGCACGACTAAAGTGGGAAGAATAGGCGATAATCAGCAGACATTCTTTTCCAAATTTGATACATCAACTGCAGTCAACCACAGGATCCGAAATCGGACATATCTAGATATTTGTGCTCTTAACATAGATTAAATCCCATCAGATTTAGAAACCTTGCGGCAGTGTACAGCGAATAGAAACAATGCCCGGCATGTTATATCGCCTCGAGTTTTATCAACATTACAATCGAACAGTTTACTAAGATTGTAGTCTACAATATCGTCGTCACATGTAGCAATGGCAGCTCTGTATGAACTAAGTTGCTTCCTTAGCGGCTCATGTGTTTACGTGTCTCTAATCAACATGAAGACCTCTCAGTAGTAAGTCTCCAGCCTCACTTAGAGTAATTAATAATGACTATTAGTTGGTTCTGTTAATGAGAAATAAGAAAATATGCGATTCATTCGGTCACATTCATAATGAGTGTCATACTATTTCAAATCTCAGCACCTATTTTCCGAGAATGACAGTTACTACTGTATGCAGCGATAATTCTTTTTCCATATTACAACGTTACCCCTTCATGACAAGAGCCTTGATCGTTCCAACCAGACTGGACGTTCACATTTTCCGGTATGGAATTTATCATGCCCAACCGAAGTGCCCAGTCTGCCCTGCCCGAATCTTTGATCAGAGCCTCGGCAAGATCCAGTCGTCGGCGAAATTTCCGCCGCGGACCCTGAACAGTAATGATATGACCGTGCATTTGGAACTTCCGCGTGGAAACATTGACGAGCGCTAAGAGCCCTGCACTGCCAAACAACAGAAGCATGAGAAGGACTTTGCCAAATGGTTTCGCATTGCTGGCCAGGGCGGCATTGATGTACGCCAACAGGGTAGCGAAGCCGGAGGCGGTGCTCTCAAACCAAGTCATATCGCGTAACCATTGACCAGATGTGACAGCCTTTAAGTCGTTCACAGCCCCAATCATTCGAATCCAACGATCTTGGCTGAGTAGGACTAGAAGGTCACCATCGCCGTCCTCTCGCGCACCTCTCCACCCACGACTCCCTCTGGCCCGAACGAGAAGGAAGTTGATCAGGCGGTTGATAATCAATAGAGTTATCACTGACAGCCCCCACCAGTCTCGGCTGTAGACAAGCAGAAAGAGGACGCTCAGAGTACTTCCGACTGCCAGGAAGTATGCTACGATTCCCACCGGCGTGGCGGTATCAACGGCGAATAGAATGTCTAGCCAGCGGTCTTTCCCGGCCAGATCCGGGATTGCATTGACTGAGAGAGTCGTTAATTCTCCAGTGCGACCGACATTCTTGAGGAAGTAAATAGTCGCGGGGTTCTCGACGCGAAAGACATAGCCGGTAGTCATAGCGGCGGCTGCAGGATATTCACCATCATTAACCCCGGCCGCCTTTTGCTGGCAGTGCAATCCAGGAGATAGTACGAAGATATCAAGAAATGCAGCGCTACCCGTCAATGCTGTTCGTTGCGCAACGACCGAGATATCAGCCAGGGAAACGACGCCAGCCAGATCAAGCGAGAAGGACCAGGGGGCTGGAGAATCCATGGAAATTCAGACGTTGCTCAACTTCGTGAAGTGCGGAGCGAAATTTTTGGAAGAGTAGCGAGAAAAGCAATCAAGAGGGTAGAGTATTCTGAGTATTTTGGGCAGTGAAGAGTTTCATAAGTCTTGGCTACACCAAGCCCGATCTTGTCAATACACGACGTGGGCCAATGAACATGGTGAAAATCAAGGACTGCCTGGTCACCCGCATCACCGATTGTGATACATTCTGGTACCTCACTCACCGGGCATAAGCGCATGCTACGTGGCCATGCTGGCCATCTAAATGGGTTGGTTGGGGCATGTAAAGCTCTAGTGACTTTCCAGGCAAACCATACCTCAAAATCGTGAAGAAGGTATGAAAGGTTAGTTAAGCTTTATAGGTTTGTTTTAGGAGTATCATACTGACCACAATTGCTTTTTTCCATATATTGATTTTCTGACCATCTTCATTTAAGTAGAAAAAGAAAGTGATTCAAAATCTTTTCACGTAATTCTGTAATTTCCGAAATTTCACTTAGTTACTTTAATGATGTTGACTGTAGGCTTCATCGATCAACTTTGAGCTCCTCATCCTTATTGCAGTCGCTTGGCTTTTATCTCTATATTACTCAGTAAAGACATGCGGTCGAACACTACACAGGGAACCGAACGCCCGCTTCCAGCCTCTCGTTGCAGTAAGACCGATAAAGGTTCTCTGCGCCGTCGACACAACGATACCGTGGACACGAGATGCTCCAGAGCATCGTCCCGGCCGTGACAGCTTCTAGCACATCAAGCCAACAATCAACAGACGAGGAACAGCCCTCCAAGGCGCCCCACAACCCGCGATACTCATTCTCTAGTTCTACAGACTTCTTCCGTGTGCCATCTAGGGCCGCTTTGGCCGAAAGACCTTCCGAGTTCATGTAGACATACACTCCGTTCAAACAGGGAACATGTCCATTGGACCCGGTGAAGGCTGTATATTCCTTCTCCCAGGAGTAGTAATCATTGTGGAGACTGAACGCAGCGCAGAGAGTGAAGTGAAGAGAGACGAGCGTGGCATCCTCCTCGCTAGTCAATTCAATTTCCGTTACGAACTGCACCAGAATGATGACGAACCTGGTCATTGTCGTCAGCATTCCATAGATATCGAGTAGGAGGGGAGGTGGACGAGGTTGTTCGGGTGCGGTGGTGGGAGTGAGTTTTGCTTTCAGGCGATATCTTCAGATCGATCCCTCAGATACGCGGAGATGGTCTCGTGCTGGGTGTTGTTGCGCGTTTGGATCTTGGCGTCAGTGATCTTCCAGTTCTTCCATTGATGAAGTAAGGCTCTGCCGAACTTGAGGTGGAAAGCTTGCACTTGTTCAGCTAGTTTAGGAAGGACTCTGGCCCCGCGGGCAAGGAATTGTTTCACGGTAGGGAGCTAAGCGCGTTATTGCATTTTGAAGCCCTCTGTTAGCAAGACGTGGCTTACAAGGGTCACCTATCCAGGACTGACTTACCTCTGTTGGATCCAAGTTCCCAAGATCTACTCCGATAGGGCCACATTAGTTCAAAGTTTGATAAACATACCGACAATAAAAGAAGAGAAACACGGTCAGGAAAAAACTGACCGTCTAGTAGAAAGCCGACCTCCAGGATGTAGGATAACAGAGGCATGCGATCCGGCTTGCAAAACGGAAATGCGAGCGCGGGCGCACTACCTATTGTCTTGTCAAGAGATCCAATGACCTCGCTCGAATGCTCTGCCCCCAAAAGGTCGAGTTGGGCCTGAAGACAAGCATAATCGCAGATTGTGGGATCCTTATATATCCGTGGTTTAAATTGAGACAGAAACTGCTCGTCCCCTTCATAAAGAATAGGATCAACGGCAAGAGAGGTCTCTGCGGGGAAGAGCTCCATAGTAGTTCAAATGTAGGACCTGTTAATATTATCAATATGTCCGCCTCAGAGAATATGATATCCTGGAAATACCCGCGGAAAGCAGTTCAGGTCGCCTGCAAGCTTGGAGCAAGCGAGGAATAGGAGGGGGGGGGGGGGGGGGTCTTTGCGAAACCTTCTCAACTCTGTGGACGCGAGCCGAGTACGAATCCATGGCCACCCTCAAGTGCTATGCTGCCTACTATCAGCCCGTGGCTTACGCGCTTTATTAGTTGCATCTGGCGACGCCGCATAACGTGAAGCAACTCTAACAGATTCTGCTCCCTTTGGGGGTTCTACATCAGATGATCAATGGCTATCTGGATATGTTCGGCGAAGCTGCGCAGACCGGGAAGACGGGGACAGACATCGAGGAGAATAGATGTTCTTGGATAATTATCCGGGCGCTGGAAATCTGCGATGAGAAACAGCGGCTGTATCTTCGAAAGCACTATGGCCAGTGTAGAAAGACCGAGGCAGAAGAGGTTCGGGTCATCTTTTGCTCCCTCCCGTTGATAGAAGCGTTCGATCAGGAGCACAAACAGAGAGTAGATGAGATCCAGACGATGATTTATGAGTTGAATGAAAGTGAGGGCCTACGCAAATGTATCTTCCAAAACCTACTGGATCATATCTGTGGATCCCACCACCCAGAGCATTTTTCAAATAAACCGAAACATTCGTGGGAATGACTTACAAGCCAAACCGTTCTGAACGGCTACATAGTCCAACTGAATCACTAGCTAGGCTAGTTAGGCTATGCCACTAAATAGAATCACGTCCCCATCCGCAACGAAAACTGCTCATATCGACTACTTGTCTTTCTTGATCAAGTCTATGGTGTGACCTATGCGGAGTGCCGGAAATTAACACGTATTATCTAGAACTTTCTTCAATGCCAGGGCAATTCCAACATGTGCGAATGGTCGTATAGAGCGCTTCTATGCCAGCCGAAGAAAATACATCTTGGTAACTCACATCCAACGTGGAGTCAGCAAGCTGCTTTGGAATCATTAACTCATAAAAATAAAGGTCAATGGGCAACGCTGCTGAGTACGGAACATTCATGGAATAAGATAGGGTGCAATACTCGCAAGACCTTCTATGATAACTATCGACTTTGAGTTACGAATCAACAATTACGCAACGCATTGCACCTTGGTGGTCTTGGGACTGCCTCGTGGGCGGAAAGTGATAGATTTAGTGTATAGCAGTTCCTGGGAGGTTTCTTGGTCCTCTGTAGATCGCCAGTCGCTCGGGCCTCGGCGGAAGAATTGTGGGATGTGTGACGAGACGGTTGAAAATGAGGCGAAAGTCGCCGAGCGCTGATTAGGGCGTTCTTGAAGTCTGTACTAGCCAGTCAAAAGTTTCCCTGCGAATTCGAAACGTGCTAGCGATTTTCGTGTGCCCCTAAATTCAAAGACTCACACTGAATCATAAAATCTGACTCGGGGGACTGGTTGGCTCTCAGTGGCTCACCAATCGACTATATCGAAGCTGCGGAACCTCCAGATTTGCGAAAGACGGCATTCGTAACCCGCGCTTTGATGCCCAATTCTATTAACTGCACAAAAAGAGAGTTAACGATTGGTTTTTCACATCCAAAAGGTCCGAATACAATAACCACTTGCGAGACCCCATATGGTAGGCGGGTGCAGGGCATATCTGGTAATATGTCTTCTTAGCTAGTGATAGTAGTGTTGCTGTTCTTCCCCAGTTGTTCTGGGCTCATAACAATATAAGAACTGTGGCAGGCCCGGTAGGAACATAAGAAAATAGTTGAAATTATCTCTAAGTAGAGATCCTCATTCTTTCAGCATCACCTCTTCCGGGAATCTACGAATTTCAATTCCAGTGTTGTTAGTCAAAGAGAATTTGTCGGCTACTTATAATATAGTCCCATGATGTCACAGCATTGGTGAACTGATGAGGTTGTTCACCCCGGAACAACTAGACGTTGATACCTCCTCGACACTCTCTGAGAAAAAGTAGGCCAGCGGATATCCGCCTTTAAACCGTGCAACTATAATAAGAAGGCTCCCAACAAGACAAAAACTTACAAACTTCCTATCACCCGGAAATGTACCCTTTGTGGCTAATTTTGTTGGTTTATCCACCCCTGCGCATATATTGAACACTCAACAACTACAGCTTATAACTAAAGGAAACGTAACGTATAATTTTGATCAGAATATTACCCCTTTAGTTAAGCTCGCCTTTTCCGGGCATTCGGCACTCTCGATACCAGCCCCCGGCGGCTTCCCTATTCGCGATAGGCCCAAACTCTGGCCGCGATCACTTATACCGTTATAAAATTCAAGCTCAAGTAAGAAGATAGTAAATTATCAAATAGTGTTATCTCACGCAAACAGGTCACTTAAATATCCTGCAATAATAAGAGAGTTAAAACGGCCACGGATTATTAAAAGGAAAGAATAGGCCTTCGAAGAAATCCCATCGGACATAATACTCCAGCTTATGTAAAAGACCCGTGGGCACGTTTTTACCAATTTATTTATCGTGTTGTCTTCTTCTTGACTAACTGATTTAAGATACGCTCATTTATATAAATGTTCCCAGATATTTATATTCGATTCGAAAACCCTAGTCCTTATACAATTCCGGAACATCGAGGAGATTCAAAAAGAAGACTGCTGAATTAATATCTGCATTATCCCACAAGAGGTTAATATCCATATCAGCGACTAGTGCACTATAGCGGAAAGCCTACGCGCGCTTATATTGAGGGAATTTACGCGTCTCTATGCCACTAGGGACTCAGAAAAGAGAGAACGTAGAAAGTACATGATAATACCAATTCCGCTAACGATAGAGAAGTACAAGCGACATAACAAATTTAATTTAGAGCACCCTCTCTAGATAGGTGGCCATAATCAAGCCTCCTGAGACCACCCACACGAATATCGACGTGACTTGGCCTTCAGAGATCACCAGCGGTCTAATGGTGGTCTTGAGCTTCATGGCTACTGGGTATGGCTGGATAGACATGGAAATTTGGTGGCCGATGATACCAGAAAATGTTTCATTTACTAAGGTCCAGTTCCGTGGCGGTGCTACAAAAGAAGACTCATTAGATAGTGTAGCTTTAGCTTTCCTTTAAATTCGTTTTGCTGTATGTACTTAGTCAATTGCCTGCGGGGAGTTACCTATGCAGTGTGAATACTTCAACCCTTGCCGTTTGAGGATGTGATAAGGCCCCATAGGCTCACGACAAGGGATCCCTAGCCAACAAAAACGTGTTATCGGGTCTCCAGAGGCAACCCTTCTTCAGTTACCACAGTCAGTCTATTGATTTGTGAGCGTTGCTAGTGGAAGAAGGAATGTTGTATTGATAGAACTGTCGAATGCCCATGATTATACAAACGGAAAGGAACCTTATACTCTGAGATACTCGTAAGTTCTTGAAGGTTTACTCTTTCATCACCCAGTTATAGGGCCGGGCAGACTGACCATCCTTGATCTACGTCATCCCATCCCTTGCATTGAATGGGTCACATGACTACTGGGCTTACTGTCCTCTCTGTCAAGGTTCTTGTTCCTTCCTTCTTTCTGTCTTCCAAAGCAACCTTTATAGCCATCTAATCATGTCTCAGTTCTTACCGCCCTCTCAACCTTCCCAGGTAGGATACTCTCTTCATCTTAGTTTGAGTACTGAATCACGCTGAATCCGTTAGACTCTCGAGCTAGACGGTCATGATATCGCTGCAAGCGAGATAGAGCTGTTAGATCAACTTCGAACGGTGTATCGTGTTAAACTCGAACCAGGCTCATACCGGCACAGAATTCCAGAAACAACTACTTCTGTGATTGTTAAGCAACAGAAAGATGAATGGGAAGACGAGTTCGAAGATGAGGAGAAGGCTTACAACAGATTGAAGAAGCTTCAAGGGGAAGTGATTCCATATTTTTATGGCCGTGGCTGGTTCAATGGGCAACCTGCACTTATATTGTCGGATATCGATGGAGTTACATTGAATGATCTGGCTTACAGCAACTATGACATCTCGGAGGCATTGTTAAAAGCTCATCTGGAGGAGGTTTTCAATAGCCTTTCGACATATGGTGCTTTGTATCGAGACCAGAAACCGGATAACTTTCTTTTGTGTGGTGACCGTGACGGTGGTTTTAGCAAAGCCATGGTTGTTGATCTCGAGCAGGTTGAGTTTCCTGGTCAACTTCTCCCTTGGCAATATTCTATTAACAAGGAGGGAGCGAGAGCTTTGATGGAAGAGTTCAAATACAAGCGTGACCCCCAGCGCGAATCAACTCCACTCGACTTATGGATCTCTGGACGTTCTGAGTGTACACCACTCAGCGAGCTAGATACTTTTGCGTCCGAGTTTCATCAACAAGATATTGGAAGACCTGCACCTACTACAGTGTGACGAGAAATGGAAAGAAGGAACATATGACTGCGCATCTTTACAATGACATGACTTCCCACACTGAGGAAATAACCAGAAAAGGAAGTCGCCGGGTGTGCTGATTGAGGACATACTTTTGTTCTCTTTTTATTTCTGTATAATCCCTTCCTTTCCCTCTATGTCTACGGGTTGAATTTACGTGCCAATATATAGCGTCTACTGAACCTAAGCGGCTTGTTTTGGCATATGGACCGCTGGTTAACTGAAATATTTAATATTATCCTCTTACGAATCTCCCCATGGCTTTCCTTTGTAATTACGGCATTCGGTCTACCTCATCATCATGTGGCAAGTCAGGTATTTGGAAAATCGCGATCGAGACATGTCCCATGAACACTGAAGGTCAAATCTAGCAGCGTTTAACCTGTAGCTTAAGTACAGCTGAGCAGATTGAAAAGAGCGCTATTCTCCACGAGTGGATTTATGTTCTTGAGCATAGTAAGCAGTAACCCAATCCTTATTTATCTGGTCAGCTCTACTCTTGAGTTCTTGGTTGATCACAACATCTTCGATAATCTCCTTGACGCTTCCAATCTCGAATCCTGGCTCATTGGTTCCAAGGAAGAGTAACACCCATTTCATTTTTTTCCCAGCCATCCTGCCCGGTAGCGATCCTTCGGTCTCCAGTAAGCTTAGGTTCTTGCAGCCAGACAGCTTTTGGTTGCTGGGTTTCGCAAGGCCTTTTTAGGCCGCATAATACTTCAATTGGCCCATGCTGCAATGTGAAAGACCGATTGGCCTGATAAGCTTCCTGATAGCTTGTTTTAAACCCTACAAGTCTCTCGGAGCAATTGTTACCCCTATTGTTTTAGACATCAGTAATCACTACGACCTAAACCGTATTAGTACCTGGTCGGTTTAGGTAGGGAGCTAAAACCTATTTATGCTAGTGCGAGACAGTCCTCTTAGGTTATACTGATTAACTCAGCACAGAAGCCAAGAAAGTGAGCAGTGAGAAAATTCCCTGGGCGTAACCGGATATTTGGCAAAAAGGCTATAGTGCATCTAGTCGTATCCGTATCGAAGTAACATCCATAGGTCTCGAACAGGTGCCACACATCGGTAGTATACGTAGGAGTCGTAGCAATAGATTCATCAAGAGGTGTAGGTATTGATCTGTTTAACTATGTCGGTCCCGGACGTAGGCTTTTGATATCCGAGCGTACGTGTTACACATACCTGCACCGGCGCATTTGCCCAGCGCAGAATCCAAGATATCCTAGTCGGTAATATGCTCTAATGCCCCAGGAACTCGACATATTACCGCCTGTGCTTCGCTATCCCCGCCTGTGTTAATTGAACAAAAGGTGGAAGGCAGACCCTCCTATCCACCGCGGAGAGCGGAGCGGACGCGATCGCCCAGTCCGAGACCATGAAAACCCAGAGACAATCTTGAAGAGCGCGTCGACAGGATCGAGAATGCTCTAGACAATTTGACAAGAGATTTAGCCTAGGTCCGGGACCTACTGCTGGTCTGTTCACATAGTTAAGGCGCGTGCGTCTTAACCGCTTAGAGAGGGTTCCTACACAGTAGTTACGGAGTGCTCTACGCACGCATACTGGGAGCAATTGGCGGGACCCACCACTAGCTGCGCCCTGTTAACTTCCTCTGGACTTTTATCCACTATTTATCATCCATCATCCGACCATCATCTGAATTCTCACTCAACTAGATTTTTCTTCCTCATTTTGGCGTTTTATCGTGGCTGGCAAAGGCAGCAACACGCACCTACCAGGTACACTGTTTCCCCCTTCGCCTTCAGGTTTCTATATCGCGATCGCGGCCCTAATCAGGCGCCTACACAGCTGTTGTGTTTCACTTTCACCTCGGTGGTCGACGCATATTCTGCTTCCTACCCATAAGCCTACCATCGTCATGTCTCTTGATCCCAGCAGGTCTTTACACCTCTCTGATACGTTCTGTATCAGCTGTGGCACTGTCACTCTTGATACCGCTCGAGCAAAAATACTCTTGATCCGGTGGAGCGAAAATCAAGAGATTTACCTACCCAAAGGACGCAAAAACATCGGCGAGACACTGGAAGACGCCGCACTACGAGAGACCTACGAAGAGACAGGTTCCCGAGTGACTCTCTTCCGTTTACCGGTTCCAACACTCGCAACTCTAGCAGGCGATGTCGAGGCCGTCGGCCAAATGAGCGCTACAACAGAGTCTGTTGCCATTAGCCAGCGTCTCGTTCACGACAAACTCAAAATTATCTTTTGGTTTGCTGCCAGAGGAGACTCTACCGCGGTGCCGGAGACGGGAACGCAGCAGGAAGGGGAGGACTTCGAGCCGCTTTGGGTGGATCTGGACAGTGGAGTACAGTCTTTGACTTATGATGACGATAAGCAGATCGCACGAGCGGTTATTGATATAGTGTCTACGTCTCGTCACTTGAATCCTATGCAGCATTGATAATGACCATAACTTTTACTGGATTGAGATGAGCCTAGTTTGCGGGCTCACTGTCTTTTCAACAACGCTTTGGTACTGGCCCCAGGAATCATCGGTTCAAATTTGTTTGCAATTGGTTTAATCTGTTGTTACTCTCCCTTACCGTCATGCTGAAAAGTATCGGAGCTTGGTGTTGTTCAGCAGGATAGAGTACCAAGGACTGATCTGATGTAATCAGCGCCCCTCTTGGAAAATGGTGCCTCTTGACCCCAATAGAGTGGAGCTTTCGGTGGGTAAATAGTTTCCTGGCATTTACTTGATTGTGGCTCTCCGTCAACAACTGAGATAATAGTATGGCATGAATATGATACATGTAAAAATGACAAAGAGAGAAGCAGTGGCCCAACTCATATTACGGCCCACAAATCGTCCTCACTGGCCACTCAATCCACTGATGATAGTCCACTCTCAAAGACGAGCGAATCCCCGAGATGACATGCATATCCCATCCCTCCATGAACCAGGAGGGGGCCATATACTTCAACATCACACTCCAATGCGCTAGAATAACCAATGCGAAAGAATCCTTATCCTCCAACCGCCGCACGAACGTCTCTGGAAGCCGATATATCCACCCAATGACCGCAGGCATCAAGTTCGCCCCGCCATCCCTGATGCTGCGAATATTGTGCATTTCCTCGAACGAGGCAATAAGCTTATCCATGGCTGAGACGTACAACTCCTTCTCGGATTCCGGAACGCTCTGGTCTAGAAACTGGCGCGCGACACTAAGATGAGCCCCCTGCTCACTTAACTCTGTTTCCAGCGCGAGAGTCATCTTCGGCGATTCTTGCTCCCCGGGGTCTAGAATTCCAGAAAAGACTTCGGTGTGCTTGGAAAACAGAATGTATCGAACACCACGCATCAGGACAAGCCATTCTGATCTCCCTGATTCGCTGAAAACGAGATATTCGCCTCGACGAGGGCCGCGGGCAAAGTAGATAAAGCAGATAAGTACCGCAGAGAGATAAATCATCTGGCAGTTATCGGAGTCGAGCTTTGACAGAACATTCGTCACGGATCGAACGCCAAACGTAAAGTGACTATCTGCCTTTGTGACATAATCATCGCGACGGTTGGGGTTCTCATATGCGAGATGTAAAGCCGCGATGGCTAATGTGAGGTGGTGAATAGAGGGGAAACTGATCCCAGAACGTGGCACGTGCAGCTGCCAGATTTCTCTATGCTTGTCTGATGGATCCCCAAAGCTGGAATAGGTTTTAGTGACGAATTGATGGAAGAGTTCTAAATCCGCGAACGATATCCCGCCGCTGTCGTGGTGGCTTGCCGACAGGTCGCATTGAACTGCGGTGGAGGTTGATTCCGTTGAATGGTTTTCATCAGCATTTGGCGACTCTGGCAGCGATTGATATTTAGACGGTTTAAAGCGAAATCGACGAGTGGAAGTCGATCTATTAGAGGCCGATGAACCCTGGGACGGTAAGACCACGGGAGCGGAGAAATCGCATTCAACTGAATGATGCAAGCAGTTGGTGCATGTAGGTTTTTTCTCATCACACTGGAATGTGTCAGTTTGGTATTGGTCAGTCTCGTCCGAGGACAGGCAGAGCGCAGAACAGAGAAAGCGAATAATTCTGTCCATTCTCGAAGACGTGAATATATTTAGACAATGATTGATATGGATGAAAGACCTGAAAAAGGAGAAATGGAAAAAAGGGCGACAAGTGCTTAATCAGTACTTACTTTTACACGTCGCTTCTTACAGTTCCTACACCCTAAGCGAGATTTATGATGTGATCGCCTAGAGCGAAACTTGTTCTGCAGCTCAGAGTCCATGTCGGGGCGATGCGGAAAGCTGCGTATTCGTTTTCTTTTGGCCGTCTTGGGAGGCGTTTTTCTCGGCCGGTGGATCAGCGCCCGTCACGTGTGGTCAGAGGCCTTAGGCAGCAATCTGGCTGGGAGTGGTGAGATCATAGTAACGTTGGCAGCATTTTCAGGGCCTGGGAGACGACTTCGCACTAGATAACCCACTATTTAACATGTTTGGTTCCTGGTGTGCCTTCTGCTTGGTCCAGAATGGCTGTGGGAGTCCTGCCATGATCAGCATTGATATGAACTGTTTCAGAGTATATAATTAGTGACTAGGCCACAAGATTTCCACGGAGAAAGAAGCGGTTTTCCATGAATTAGCCATACCATGACAGACACTGGCATTGGCTGAGAAAACTCCATGAAGCAGATATGCCCAGTTTGGAATATCAACTTTTAGCTACCTTTTCAGAGAGGACCCGCTACTACCAAAGCCCTTTGGATTTTGGAGATAATTTAGCATTTCTGAAGCATCATTCCAGAGATTCAATGATATTAATTGGAGTAGAAGTAATCTATCTATTACCTTCAATTCTTTGTAAAAACAAGTACTGCAATTTACTAAAGGCTGTAATGGAGAGATAAACCCAAGTCAATGGAGCCTGTGGGATACTACCACTAATACGGCTTGATAGGCTTATTATCTGCTGATAAGAAAGAAACATTTATACAGGGTATGCTAAAAGGACGGCTCAAGAAGAATTTCTTAGAAAAGATTCATACAAATTGACTGCTCACCCGCTTCCTTCTTCAACCCCTCTGCTGCGCCCGATACCCCGTCAACGGCACATCCGCCGACTGCGTCTCCCCAGCCAACGGTCCATACATCTCATTCGCCTTATTCATCGCCCTTAACCTCTTAATGAGCAGTCCCGGATGCCAGATGATCAACACGGCTATCGAAATCAACATCATCGCCGCGTCAAAAATGTAAATATACACCTCCTTCTTCCCCAGATCCGAATCCGACGCCCCGAACTCAATCGTTCTTATCAAGTTCCTGATCATCAGCGCCACACACGAGACGTAGATCGCCCACATGTACCGCTCCCAGTGCAGTCCGCCATTCTGATACGCGACTGGAGTGGGATCGCGCTTGAGCCGCTGGTGGAACTTAAACGCTACCCAGATAAATACGGCGAAGACGACCAGGGCGAAGATTAAGCCCACCAGGACAACTTTCACACCGATGGCCATTATATGCTGGTCGCCTGTCACTTGTACGCCGGCGCCGAAGACTTGGGTTAAGAAGCAGAGCACGTCGTTCATCACGAAGATTAATGTGAGCCGTTTTGTGCGGATGCTGGAGTGGTGTTCGGCGTTGCAGGCGCGGATGATTCGTCCCAGGACCATGTAGATGGTTGCGGCGACGAGGGGAGGCGCGGGCATAATGAGCATCTGTTGGAGGGCCCAGGAGGATATTAGGGTTCGGTTGTTGTGTGACCACGCGCGGCCGTAGTAACTGAATGTTTCGCCTAGAGAGAGAGGTTGTTAGGGTTTGCTATGGTGGTTCGGAGATAGTAAGTAGAAGGAGACGTACAGACTCCGCCAAGGAGTAATGGAATGAAGTAGGCGGCTCGATAGGGAAACATGAGGACCAGATGTACAACAGTCGTGATACCGAAGATCGCCATGAAAGCGTAGCCAGCTGTTTTGGAGGGATTGTAGGGGTAGAATTCAACCCAGGGAGCTGAGCCGTTTACGCCAGGGTGGAATTCGAAGTCCATTATTAATTCGGATTAAAGTTGAAGAGACAATGTGTTTTGCGAGCAGCAGAAACAATCATTCCATTATCAAGCACGGAATTCACCCAGACTTATATTGTCAACATACACCATTTGACTATGTAGACAATCTTCTTGAATACGAAAAGATAACCAAATCGAGTTAAACTGTGGACCCCATAGAACGACAGTGGAGTGGCGCTAATTTTAGCCTATCGATGATTGTTCCCCTGTGGTAGATTTTTCAAGTATATTGGTGGATCCGGGCCATGCGCGGGCCAATGCGAGTTGTTACTGAGGCCCAGTAGCCGCTATCTAGGCCTGTGCCGCACTCTTGCCTCAGATTTGTAGATCCCAGCAAAGACTAAAAACAATCCGTATATGGATGTGTTCCGATGCGTACATTGCTTCTTTCTTGAGATTGTTGAAAGAGTTTTCATTGCTGCCTTGGTTGATCTTTGATCATTGCTTGGCGCTTCGTGCTCTTACATCACATAGGTCATCTTGTCTCTTCTGGAGTTGGATACTGTCATGACGGATTTTACAGTCAAATAATAAGGCTCCATATTAATGAGAATGATCGTTTTAAACTACTAAAATTTAACAAATAACCTACAGACCCAGTTCCCTTGCCCCTTCTTGGCTTCACCAGGGACTGGCTTAATTAAGCTTGATCCTATTTATAGATCCCACATGGGATTGTCTTCTGCTGCGCCCATGATTGGTTCATATTTTATCCCAGTCCTAATGTCAACCTCTGTAGTAATACTTGGTGAGGTTGGCTGGTTTCTATCTGATCGAAGGCTTCCTACGCTTACTTGATACGACCAATTGCGACAGTAGATCATTGGATTATGTTGTGTTCCGAGTCGTACATCATATGCTGTAATTTTCACGGAAACTTCGAGTTGATCTTGCCTGTCTGCATAAGTAAACCGGTCAAGAAGCCCGTATCTGGTGAGCAACAAGACCTACAAACCTATCACGTAGACGTCTCACTCCGGTTTTACAAGCTACATCGAACTCCGAAATAAGAGATCATCAATCGTCCACATTGGTCTATTCACATATTCTAAAGTGTATCACGCTAATAAGAGAGGCGTCATCAAATCATGCTTATTTGCCGAAAACCTTGAAGCGGTCCTCGAGAGGCGCAAAGGCCTTCTCGCCGGGCTCGCCGGCAGGGGTACCGAAGACGAGCTGGGCGTCGAGTTTCCACGAAGCGGGGATGTTCCACTCCTTCTGGATGCCCTCGTCGATCAGGGGGCTGTAGTGCTGGAGGTTGGCGCCGAGACCTTCGGACTCGAGGGCGGTCCAGACTAGAAGACGTTGTCAGTTGAATAGTTCTGAGCACATTGATGGCGGGAAAGGGAAGAATAGGGTTCCACATACCGAGATACTGCGACATGGCGTTCGACTCCAGGGCGAAGGGGTCGAACTTGTCGGCGTAGATGGCGAATTTCTCCTTGATGGGAGCCAGGGACTCGTAGTCGACGAAGAAGAGGACCTGGGTCGATTAACATTGACAATCAATGAGAAAAGCTCACGTAGGGATCATACAGTTCCGTAGGCAGCCCGGAAGCTCTCAATCTTAGGCTTGGTCGAGCTCTCAAACGCCTCTCTGGGGACAGCGCCGGCGGCAACAAGTCCCTCCAAGGCGGCGAGAGTGATATCCCAGACTTTCTTGTGCTCTTCCTTCAGAAGGAGGACGACACGGGAGGTCTGGGTGTTGAAGGAGCTGGGCACGTGCAGGACGGAGGTCTCAACGATGTTCTGGATGGCCTCATCGGAGATGGGGCTCTCGCCCTTGAGCGCATAGTAAGTGCGACGGGCCTTGACCGCCTCCAAGATGGTGGCAGTGGCGGGGTTCTTGAATTCAACTTGAGTAGAGCCCATTGTGACGAGATTGGCGTGGGAAAAAGGGATTGGAGTTGATCGAATTGCTGGAGGAATGAAGTCCGAGACAATTGGGCACGCCGGTGACTTTATATCCGAGTGGACACCTCTCCTACTCGGTCAACAAACATCGGAACACCTTTCCACCCCGCTATTTTGGCCCCGAAGTGTGTGACGAATGTCGGCATTACGGCATTCCATGACCGACTATTGCGAATGCCGCCATCGCCAGCCAATAGACTGACGTAGCGCCGGGGAAAGTTGGCCTTTGTCAGCGCAGTGGGGACATTATTAATAGCAAAGCGGAATCTTGCGCGCTGGAAGGAGAAAGCGCGATTTAGTGGGGATGAATAAGGCCTTAGAAATTGAAGATTGCGACAGATTGGCATTATCAGGCGAGGTTCCAGCCGCACGCGACTCCTGCAGGAACGTGGTGGAAGAGTAATCAATAATTCAATATTGCAGCCTGCGGACGCATGATGGTTGCTTACGCCGGAGTAATGTGAAGGTAGCAAGAAATGAAGGGAAGAGTCAGAGCGACGGATGAATGATTGTCCATAGAGGCTTGGCGTTCTCGTGACTGTCGGCTTTCGGAATAACCAAAATCCCGCCTTGACGGCCATTGATTTGGATGACTCAGCGGACAGATTCTTCCAGGTCTTCCCATTGGACAGCGGCTGGACGGTAGCATCCGGCAGCCCTAAACCCGTTTGCATCACGACGTTGTCGACAGCAACACTCCAGCTAGTAAATCTCCACCAGCTGCTTCTCCATCGTGCTTGATTATACTTCCCTCAACTGCAACAAGCTCCACCTCTGAGTGCGCATTAATCCATCCTGGTCAATGACACCTGCCCAATTTCCGGAACGGCGAAATGCCGCATACTTGACAGGATGTATAGGTGACATCACCAGATTTAGACCACACTTCCATGGGAATATTTAGTTAAGCTACTCATATCTCCTCGGAGCCCTCGTCTGCAGACCATGGAACGCTGTGCGTGCGTTGCAATTAACCATCCTTAAGCCCCTCCTTATTACTACCTACACAAGAACGTTGCCGTGGATGTATCTATACGGAACCGATCTCCCGTCTAGGCGCAATTGAACTACGCTCTCCCTTGGAGTTTAGATGGGGCTTGCAGTGGGGGGTTCACATCTTGAAAGCTTCTACTTCTCTTGCGTGTACTTGTCTAGCTTCACATTTTTAGGGCACAGCACAACGCTAACAGCGCTAAGTCCATCGTAGTATGATCGCGCCATTCTGCTGGTGTTGCTATCAAGGACGGGGAGTCACCTTACACCCTGTACCTCTGCTGTGGATATTCTCCTGGTGATGCTTTGAGCTCCCCTTATCATGTCGATGGGGCCTTCTAGTGGAGAGCTGTATGACGATAGAGACTCCCCTCTCCTACGATAGCACCCCATCATGTAAAATTTCTGTCTCAGACCCATGGCAACGTCGAGTCGACACCTCAGTCGTTTCGTGATTGACTTCCAGGAACAGCTAGGAACTAGGGCCGTGGGAAAGCTATAAGAGGGACCTCAAATCTTGTCCTGGAACAACCAGCAATCGCAAGCAAGCTCAGTCTTTCATCAATTCTCATTCACTATCGCTCAATACCATCAGAGTTATTACATCTTTATAACGATCAAAATGCGTTTCTCGCTCGCTGCCCTCTCCACCGTCCTCCTTATGGGCGCCGTCTACGCCGCCCCGGCCCCTAGTGACAGTGACGGCAAGTCCGGTGACGACAGCAAGTCCGGTGGAGACGGCAAGACCATCAACATCGAGCACCTCGAATAGTAGGTTTTCCTTCACGTCACAACCTTACCTATGTCAGGACCTGTCCTAATGGCCTTATCCAGCGTCACCAACAAGTACACCTGTGTTGAGGAGAACCACACCATTGATCTCGCCCTCCTGGTCGAGGCTGGTGACGGCTGCGCCAAGAGCGCCTTGCTTGAGCTTGGCCTCCTGAACATCCTGTAAGCCAGTGCATCAATGGCATGTCTACGACTAGGTTGAGGTTTTGAGAAGCCAACCTACCAAAATTGGGAATAGTGTAATCAAAACGGCGTTATTTGCTTTTTGATGACTTATATGCGAGACAGTGTTCAAAATGTATCTAGGCTGTGGAGTTAGCTAGGTTTTCAATGATCAAGACATAGTTGTCGCAATCGTTGCGCATCTACAGCGTAGTAGAATGTGCGTGGTGGGTATCAGATAGTGGGATCCACTCAACGCGGAAGAGACGTAGTATTTCCAACTTTAGATCGCAAGTCCCGTGGATCAACTTCTGTTTGATGAACAGTCCGTTACCCTCAATGGCCTTTCCATGGTCCTGGCATCATCTCACTCTTAAATGCTTACTGATCAACATGCGCAGCATTTAGCGTATCTGTAAGTGATGCCTTTGTGCCTTATTGCCTTACTGCCTGGATATCTCGGACCCGAGAACGTCACGTCACACGTCATACCCCGCATCTTGTTCCTTTCCCCTCACTCTTCGATGTTTACTTCTCTTTGCATTTCTCTTTCTTCGTCAAACAAGATACCAATTCCACTTGTCGAAGGCAACCCATACCCGTCCCCATCACAATGAACAAACCCCCCGTCCTCTCCCTCCTCTGCGACCTCATCGAGGTACCCAGCAACAGCGACCACGAGCAAGACGTTGCCCGGTTTCTCGACAATCACCTCACCCAGCTCGGCTACACCGTTGAACGACTCCCCATCGCAGAGAACTCGACCCGCGAGAATGTCTACGCGTATCTCGGCTCTACGCGGAAAACCCGCGCCTGTCTCTCCGCGCACATGGACACCGTCCCTCCGCATATTCCGCTGCGCATCGAGGGCTCGACGATCTACGGTCGCGGGGCCTGCGATGACAAGGGGCCCATGGCTGCACAGATCATTGCGTTGGAAGAGCTGCGTGCGGATGGGCTTGTGAAGGAGGGTGATGTGGGATTGCTGTTTGTCGTGGGCGAGGAGAAAGGTGGGCCCGGGATGATCGCGGCGAATGATCAGGGATTGAGCTTTGAGGGGGTGGTTTTTGGGGAGCCGACCGAGGGGAAATTGGTGGTTGGGCATAAAGGACATTTGGTCTTTGAGTTGATTGCGGAAGGAAAGGCCTGGTATGATTCTTCTGACGATTTGCGATTGACTGATTGAACGACTGACGAGTGGAAAAGTCACTCCGGATACCCTCATCACGGCGTGAATGCGAACACAGCCCTAGTGGCAGCCCTGAACGATTTTCTGTCCACCGAGTTTCCCGAATCATCCCTTCTTGGTCCGTCAACTCTCAATATCGGCAAGATTGAAGGAGGCGTGAGCTATAACATTGTGCCGGCAACTAGCACCGCTCTCTGCGCTGTTCGCGTGGCAACTGACATGCCTGGGATCAAGAAGATTGTCGCGGACGTCGCTTCTCGACATCCCAATGTTCGACTTGAATTCAAATTCGAGTACCCTGAAACATTGTTGGATCATGATGTTGAAGGTAAGTGGTATCCACAAGGTGTTGTTGGGCCAGGAACTCACGATTGCAGGTTTTGAGACGGCTCCAGTGTCGTATGGGACAGACGTACCTCGTTTCAAGGGCAATCACAAGAAATATCTATATGGGCCCGGGTCGATTTTGGTGGCACATGGAGAAAAAGAGCAGATCGAGCTGAGCGAATTGCTGGAAGGGGTCCAGCAATATAAAAAGTTGACACTGCATTTGTTGAAAGGCGATACATGAACAGAGACCAGGCTTGTGATGATGTGGCGGCATATCAGGATATTTCTGACTAGGCTCACTGCATTGCGATACATAGCCTCAGAACTAAAAAAAAAGTAAATAAAAATAAAAAAAAATAAAACTGCATGGATATGCTCACAGTAGGTTGCATCTCTCGCCAATTTCAGGCCAATCTAGCTCCACCCCTAGTAAGTACATGGACCAAACAGCTGATCGAAGGTACCCAGTAGGCTAGGTGCTTCTGTTCGCAAAGGAGGAAGAAACTACATTCATGGAAAGGATACAACTCACGCCCAGCATAGCATTGCACGACTAAATTCTCCGACCGAAACGAACCTAGCTTGTAGCCGGTCGGCTACAAGAGAGCCATATAAGAAGCTACGCCGCAAGCCCGTGGGGGACTAGAGTCTAAAAGGCTACTGTGAGAGATTGAATCGAAATGGAATTTTCAAGAGCACTTATGAAACAGGCGACATAAGGTCCCAAGGTAAAGATAAAGAGTAATACAATGACTGTGATTACTGCCGGCGATCATGGTCTCTCGGTAACCTCCTAGGACTGAGCCTGTGCATATCTCCTACTGCTCGAGCGCTAGTTCGGGTTGAGAGAAATGGGTTGCGGTTGCAATTCCCTCCTTCGAGTTCTCAAGATCTTCCTGTGATGTCTCCATCGGATCAACTACCGGTTCAGATTGGGCAGCGCCGTCTACCACATTTTGTTCAGATGAACCAAACTGGCCTGGTGTAGTCTGTGTACCTGATGTCGGATCTTGGTTTGTCGCGGCGGGCTGGCCATATGCAGCCCCTTGGGTTGATCCTTCGCTCGATGCTGTCTGCTGGCCGGACGAAGCTTGCTGGCTTGACGTGCTTGCTGTGGCTCCCTCGCTAGTTGTGCCTTCATGGGATGTTGTTACAACTTGTATTCCTGATCCTCCTTCAGCAGGTGTACCCTCTTGGGTTGCTCCTCCTTGATTGGATGTGCCCTTTTGACCGGATGACACACTGTGATCTGGTGCCGCTGTTTGACTGAATTCAAATGGTCGAGCTGGTGGGTCTAATGTGTCGGCTATTAAGTCAAGCCATACATCGTAGAGTTCGACGCTTGCCTAGCGAAACTTCTTGCCCGCATCACCGAATTTCATGACTCTACCACCAGGATGACCTCTCCGCCAAACACTATGTCCAGGGCTAGGAGTGCCTGTTGGAGCAGAAAACGTCGTTCTTCAGGGATCGGCCGGGAGTGATTGCATCCGCCGCCATGGTTCGCTAGAAAATGTCCCATTTCTCTGAGTAAATCTTGCTCGTTCCGAATTTGGATCGCACTAATGCCCGTACTCTGTCCATGCATCGAGTAACAACTGACAGCATGTTAGTAAGGCTATGTATTGAGGCGTTGAGGACTGTTCAAGAAGGGCTCACATGAAAAGACTTCCTCGCCGATTCTCTCAGCTTCTTCAACAACATCCGGCAGGGACGGCGTTGATACTCTGGTTTCCCCTGGGCTTGAGGGGCTTTTTCCCTGGAGCGAGTCTTTGTTCTCGCACTCCATTTCAGTGTTGTGTGCTGGATCAGGGGTATCTAGGGAGCAGGAGCATTAGATTCAATCATCAGTGGTTACATATCATGGGGCTACGTACCCCCTGGCAGTGTCTCCTGTCCATTTATATGTGCTAGTATATCATCCTCTAACCGTGCTACTATAGTTCTCCATGGTGGCAGCGGCTGCGGTTAAAGGGGGTTGTTATTCCCGGTGAGAGTAGAGAGTACATCATGGTCGAGCTCGGCGGATGTATCATTTTGCTTTGATCTAGACCTTTCTGGAGAGCGTGATCTTAGTCCGGACTGGTGTCGTGCTAGTCTCCTCTCCTCTTCTCTGTGATATCTGTATTCGTCTCGTCCGCGGCGATGGAAATCCCGGCCTCGGTCATTTCCGCGACGACCGAACCCGCGAAAAGACATGGTGTGAGATTGTATGTGGAATTGAAAGGATTGATGACTATGGAGAGTTGTGGTAATGGATTGGATAAAGTATGTTGTTGTTGTTGTGAAAAGAAGTATGCGCGCGAATAGAGAATGTGGTGGTAGTTGTTGCTGCTTTTCTGTGAGGTACGTCCTCGTAGTCTTTTCATTCATTGTTTTGTTCGAAGGAGGAACAGCGTTCCATCGAAAGGGGCAGGTGCGGTCCCTTTCTAATGACGAAGCAGTAACCCCGGTAGCTGATTTCATGATTCGCACAGCATTTCTGGGGCTGACAGAGCAGTTCGAGGCAAGTACTCACGCCTATCCTCCGAGGTACGAAGCTTCCGAGTCAGGTAGTGGGTATGGAGGTAGAAGACGGTTCAGTACAGGTACACCCAGCCGGTAGGGCAACCTACGGCACAGCACCCCAAGCGGACATTAAACCCACGCCAGGAGCCGTCTTCCATTATCTCTTTTCCAGGCAGCGTTTTTCTAGGGCTCTCGCTTTCGAGTCTCTGGGTCTTTCATATTTTTGCATGTTTCCAATCTACTATAGCCGTAGAATTGTTCAGGAAATTGGATTCCCCGGGAAGAAACTGATCTTTCTGAGTCTTGATGTAGAAATGACTTGTTGTCTCAATGTCGGCGTGTTTTGTTTCATTTGTATTCGTCGTCAGGGATTTCCTTCTTCTATTTTCCCTTGTTGTATGTGAAGTCAAATAGTATGAGATTGGCCATCCCTGTTTGAGAGGCCTTTAGATTTAATGTGCGTGTACCCATTTCATCAAAGCTCATGGGGATTGATAATGCATCTGAGGTAATTGCAAGGGCAGCATCTTTCTGTCTATCATTTGTGATCTTTTGGTTTTGAAGGGTTCATATGAACGGGACTAAGAAATAGATGTTTTCACCTCTCTTCAGTAATTCGGGACGTGTTAATTCCGAAGAGCTGGAACAGATACTCTACTTTCTGTTGTGGCAGTGTTTGAAGTCGGGATTCCTTGCCTCTAGCCAATTTGATTCCGTGTCTTCCAACTTTTACTTCGAGACCCGGGCTGTGTATCTCTTGTCGAGGCAGCGCAGAATGCCTGGGAGTAAAGAGGGGCCAATAGACAATTTCACATGCAGTTGTCTAGGAAAGCTGATTCGGGACAAGTACATGCTCACAAATCACGATCACGGTATACTGAAGCTCTCCTCTATCTAACCTATGCATGTACGTCGCTCAGGCCCACCAGCACCAAACGTCGTATTCAATACGCATTTTATCAGCCTTGCAGATCAATCCCTCGTGATCAAGACCATGATTCGTGTGACCCATCCACTAAGCACTCACATGAGCTCACCCACGGCAGAAATAACGAATCGATCTTCCCCAATTATACACTCCCATTGCCATATTCCCCGCATCGCATCCCCAGATCCCGAGTCCCGACGCTGCCGTCTTGCTCTCCGACGCCAACGGTATCCCACTCGCAGGTCTCTAAGCCTAACATAGACCCTGTTTCCAGGATCGACGCTCGTACGACATCGGCTTCGTCCCATCCGACGTCTAACGCGTAGATCTTGATTCGTGCTTGATCACGCATAGTTTGTTCCTCGGTTGACGGGTACGGATGGAGAAGAAGCCAGGCAGCCCGAAGAGCTTGGCTCCGTGCCTGATACCAGAACTGTCACTATTATGGTTCGTGCGACATAGGTAGGCAATGTGTCGTGGTGACGGCCCCGCTCTTCTTCATCCTCGGTCCGCGTTGCCGTTGGGATCGGCGCATGTGGGCGTCCTTTTGGTCCGGGGTTAAGTGAGCGTAGCTTGTTTCGGATGCACCCTGTTCGATACGTAGGGCGGTGGACTGATGGAGATGCGATGGGATCCGGTGAGGGTGGCTTTTATGTTTTTATGCTTGGTTTATTCATGAAGAATCCATGCGATATATGTACGGTTTCGGTATTGGTGAGACAGGGTATATAAAGAAGTATATAGTTGTGTAGGTTCGGACGACAGATATTCCAACAATTCACGATGCAGAATCCCGCGCCAAAGAAAGTCATGATGTTGAAGAACATCCCATTCAAGTCAATCTTATCTACCATATGGAACGATCCGTGGAAGCGCATCGCTGCCTCTGCTGGCGTGGTAGCCACCTATCTCCTCATAGTCGCATCGCTGCGCTTCCAACGACTGCGTTCCATCAAGCACCAGTATCGCAAATACGCTCGCCGAGAGGATATGGCTAACATGACCATCCACGATGCATGGGCAATTCAGAAACATATCCTCCAGTTGGAGTTTCCGTCTGCCGCGTTGAAGGCTCTACAGTTTGCACTGTTTCGAGTATGCACCCATTCACCTGACGCAAGCCCTAATTCACTGGCTCTACTCTAACAATTCCAGACCTACGGCATCCCATCCATATCCTCACTGCTTCTCAAAACATCCCAATTCTCAAATACATCTACATCCTTCAAGCGTTACGCCGACACCGGCGCCCTGATCGGTCAATTCATGGCCTTCGAGCCGACCTCCGACCGCGCCATCACCGCTATTGCCCGTACAAGATTCCTACACATCGGGTACCGGAACAGTGGCAAGATCCTCGAAGACGATATGCTATACACGCTGAGCCTGTTTGCTCTCGAGCCGATCCGCTTCGTGGGTCTCTTCGAGTGGCGCAGTATGAGCGAGCTGGAGCGTTGCGCGATCGGAACGTACTGGAAGTACATTGGCGATGCTCTGGGAATTAGCTATGAGCAGCTGCCGTCAGGCAAAACGGGTTTCTACGATGGGCTGCATTTCCTGGATGAGATTGGTAAATGGAGCCGGAAGTATGAGGAGGATAATATGAAGCCGAACGTCGTGAATAAGGAGGTCGCAGATCGGACGATGGATGTTTTGGTCTACCCGTTGCCTAGGGGGTTGAAGAATTTCGGGATTCACATCGCGTCGTGTACGATGGATGATCGGTTGAGGGAGGCAATGATGTGAAATTCCCGTTGTCCTTTTGCTGGTTTCTGTGTTCGATTGAATGGCCGATTGCTAATGGTGTGGTGTTATTGCAGGTATGACCGTCCGTCATGGATATATCGACTCATTTTCTCGTCTATCATGGGCACGCGCAAATTCTTCCTTCGACACCTATCGCTACCTCGTCCATACTTTCTCCGCTCGGATGTCTTCACCGACGAACCGAATGAGTATGGTCGCTTTTATGTGCGCGTTTGGGTCGCCGCGCCGTACTATGTGCAGCCTACCTTCCTGAATCGATGGGGACCGGGAGCGTGGAATAGTCGGATGCTGGGATTACCGTTGCCCGGGGACGAGGGCGACAAATACTATCCAAACGGATACGACACAGCTGATCTGGGACCGAAGTATTTCGAAGGAAAGGGGCGAAAGACGGTGCAGGATATCAAAGATGAGCTGTGGAGGCAGATGAAAGAGCGGCCGTTTGAGGTGGATGTATAGATGGGTTGGAGACACCTTGTGGACTGCGAGCCGCTGCTACTCTTTTTGTTAGGACATTTATCCCTGCAGAGTTCAATGAAAAGCCATCACATGAGCCATTGATTCAATGTTTTGACTCCGTGTCACTGTAAGACGAAGAAGTCATGTCGTCATCGCGGGCCCGAGCCAGACCGCAGCCGGCAGCGATCCCCTTGAACGGTCCAGCCCTAATGGCCTAGTGGGAGGCGCCTTCTTCCGGGGAACCGCCCAGCCATTATTTCCTACTGACATCACTCTCAGATTCTCGCCACCCGGGAATTAAAGCAAAGATAAAGCAAATATGCTAGGGATTTGATTGTAACTTCTCCGCATTTCCAACGTTCTTGAATCACATCCCCCACAGTGCGCACCGCAACCATCATCTCCATGCACGCACTTCGCCGCTATGTCGTCTGAAAGCAGTGTGCGCAGCGTGCGTGGCGTCCCGTTACCCATTCGTTCGCCGGGGGATATGGATGCCTGGATTTTGGGATGTGGCCTTCCTTCGCTCACGGCCGCTGTTCACTTGATTGAGGAGGCGAAGGTGCCGCCAAACCGGGTCCACATTCTGGAGACGCTGAGCGTTGCGGGAGGGAGCACGGCTAACGGCGGAGATGCGGAGAATGGATACGATTACCGTGCCGGCGCAATGCCAGCATTTAATGACGTGTGCGTGGAAGAGTTGCTGTCGCTGGTGCCGTCCAAGTCGCGCGAGGGAAAGACCGCTCTGGACGATATCCTCGAATATGATAAGGCCAATCCGGTGGCAGAGGGAGCGGGAACCCGGTTTCTTACAGCAAAGGGAAAAAAGCTATGCCGCATTGCGATGAAGAGTGTTACTCTAGGTCTACGAGATCGGATGGACCTTTTCATGTTGACGTCGAAAACGGAGAAGTCGTTGGGACGATCGCGCATTCAGGAATACTTCAATGACGGCTTCTTCCGGAGTAATTACTGGTTGACGCTGGCCACAACGTATGATTTTCTTTGTTACTGTCTGACACTTCATATTTCCAGAGCCATTGCTGACTTGAGTTGGTTCGGGTGAGCTAGATTCGGTTTCCAGCCGTGGCACAGCGCCGCCGAATTTCGTCGCTACGTCGGTCGCTTCATGCACGATCTCCATGACCTCAATGCGCCTCGTCCGCTCGATCGAGGACACTTTAATCGACATGATGCCATCATGTCCCCGGTTGCCCGGTTCCTCAGGTCTCGGGGTGTTGACTTCCAGTTTCATACCACAGTAACGGATATCATCATGGAACCACGCAACGAGTGCGGTCGGGTCGCCGCGATCAAGTGCGTCAAAGAAAAAGAGCCAGAGCACACCATCACATTAGGCGGCAGTGACATCGTCATCGTCTCGCTCGGATCCGTCATGTCCGGTGCAACGATAGGGGATAATACCACACCCCCATCGCTCGAACTAATGGAGATAGAAAAGGACCTCGACGAGAACTGGCTACTATGGCTGGAGCTTAGCACCAAACACCCTAAATTCGGGAACGCATACAACTTTTGCACGCGGATGAAAGAATCAAGGCTCGAGAGTTTCACAGTCACTCTGCGTTCTGACACCTTTTTCAAGAGCATTGTTGAGGTTACAGGCAACCCACCAGGCAGCGCGTCGTTCGTCACATTCAAAGACAGCAGCTGGTTGATTAGCATCAGCATTCCCGAACAGCCTCTTTTCCCGGACCAGCCGGTCAACATCCAAGTTTTCTGGGGCTACGCACTGCACCCAGAAAAAGAGGGGAACTTTGTAAAGAAGCCAATGCTCAATTGCTCCGGGGAAGAGATCATGACAGAGCTTCTCGGCCACCTTAAGCTTCCACCCGATGGAATCTTGAGTAAAAGCATTACAATCCCCTGCGTGGTCCCTCGCATGACAGCTGCACTACTCCCTCGAGCCGCTGGTGACCGACCGCATGTAATACCAGATGGCATAACGAATCTGGGTCTCATCGGACACTTCGTTGATATGGAAGACGAGGTCGTCGTAACCACTGATTATGGCGTCCGCGGTGCGCAGATGGCAGTTTATGGCTTGATGGGACTGGATCGGAGAATGCGGAAGTCGAAGAGAAGCTCAGCCATCAATCTACTGGGTTTATTATAATAATTTTCTCTTGGATTACCTTGGGTCTTGGGCGTCGGTGCTGGGTGTTCTTTCATTTTTACATCGTCTTCGTGGGTTTGGGGATAGCAATATTCTACTATATAATTCATTAGTTGGAGGCACCAAGACCCCTGAATGGATTTTTACAATCAGTCGATTCAATTTTATTGTAAGCCGCAATATAAACCAGGAATGTGCAACGTCCACACGGCATTTTCTTTATCCAAACAAGCCCCGAAAACCTTCAGGACAGGATACAACTCCCTTAATTCACACATATCAGCCCCAAACTCTTATCAACGAACCAGCTGAATACCGAGCTAAAGTCTCTCGCAAGCCACACTGCGACATACACCACATTCCTCCACATAGTCGGTACTTCCCCCCCCCCCCCGTGTTTGCCCTTATCATGCCCTGCAGATAGGGTAACCTTTCGGCGGGATGCCTGTGGGTTGGGGTTGTGCGTTCCGCGTTAGGGTAAGTAGCTATCAGGTTCGTGACACAGCGGATCCTTGATTGCTTGTGGCGCGGGTAATGAGGGGGGTGATGATCATTTTCTAATACCGAAAGCCATCGGCGTATTAACGTGGGTGAGGAACTATTGGAGCATCTTAGAATCTTTGGAGATATAGTGACGAAACCCTTATTACAGATTCGATCTTGCTCACGATGAGACCAGTCGGAAGACTCAGGGCTCGATCAACCCCGACATTAAACCAATATAATTAACGAGATTAGGAAGAGAAGGTAAACTAGGCACTCCACCCTTGCGGAGACAATGGGCTATAAAAATAATCAGATCCTGCCAACACCCGCATTGGCCTTGACCTTCGCCGGCACATCAGCCACGCCAATGTGACCAATCAAGGAGCTATTATACTGGGCCGCCTTGGTGAGAACAGCCTTGTCAGTCTTGGAGGTCCACTTGCCCGAGTTGCTCAGGCGGTTCCATTCGCAGATGTATCCCAGGTCCGAAGTGCAGGCGCTGGCAGAGTCGACGGTCGGGACGTTGTAGATCAGGGCGCCGCTCTCGAGCGAAGTCTGGGTCAAGGGCGTATCAACATTGTCAAAGTAGTTGCCCTCAAGTAGCACATGAGTGTTGGTGTCGATGTCAAAAGAATGTCCACCGATGTTCTGGAAATAGTTGTTCACACCGTGGAAGAAGATCTTCGAGTCGGTGTTGTCGGTGCCCATGTGGGGAGCGCGGCCCGAAACGTCGTGAACCCAGTTGCCCGAGAAGGTGTACTGGTCATTCTCGCCGATGAGAAGCATAGTCCAGTAGTGCTTGCCGTTGCATCCAGCAGACCACTCAGTGCGCCCGTCGAATTCGTTGTTCGAGATGGTGACGCGACCGGCCTGGCCCCAGCCGCTGACGATTTGTTGACGGCCCGTGAGGGAAAACTGTTCCTTCGTGTCAGGAGAATTATGTCCACTGGAGACCTTTAGAATATGCATACCTTGTTGTGGTCAATCCAGACCTGGTCCGATCCGTCAAGAGTCAAGGCGTCTCCTCCCCAGACATACTGAGGGTTCAAGTTCTGGGCCAATATCAGTCATTCGATCCTTGCCTTGTGAGAAGCCAACGCCTACCGTGATGTGAATGTTCTGGATGATCACGTTCTTGTTACCACCCCGGATGCGCAATCCCTTGCCCTTGAGCACACCCTTGCTGCCAACACCGACAATGCTTTTGTTGGAGCCGACGTCCAAGGGCTTGCGAGCAGCGTTGTCATAGGTGCAGGACACCCAGGTGCCATCATCACATTTATCCTGGATCCAAGCTTGGCCCTTTGAGGTACCGCCTTCGCAGGTAGTCGTCCTGGTGCTGCAGCACTGGCCGGAGGTCGAGCCTTCGGTGCCGGCAAAGTCCCAGGTGCGGTCGATCAGGATGGTACGGGGAGTGCTGTCGGTGGTCCACTCGACAAGCCTAGGGTATTAAGCATCAAAATGAGATTTTGGTAGATGAATATTGCATCATTTAAGAGCACTTACTGCTGGAGACTGGATGGCGTGGCAGCTTGAGCATTACCACCGCCGGTAGTTCCGGCCGCGAAACCCTCTGGGGTACCTTTGACCTGGGCGTAGGCAGTCTGGGCTGCAAGGGCCAAAAGACTAGAAATGACAGCAGCCTTCATGATGTCTTTTTTTGATCGGAATACTTGATGAGCTCGATTCACTGGGGTACGAAATCCATATCACAGGGAAAACCCCCTCCTCTTTAAATACCCCAGTAGATTCTCTTCGCGACCCAAAAATAGCCCATCGACACAAGCAGCACCCAAGACAGTTCATAGTCGGGACACTAGTAGAGACAACTGACACGGCAATTTCTCCGACAAACCCCCACACCCCTGTCAAATCATCTTCAATTGTAAGCCTTAAATTCCAAGCGAACGCAAGTAGAAACGTCGGAGAAATGCCTAAAGGAGATCGTCGTTTGACCAACCTCAACGGGCAAACTCGGCAATGGAACCCTGAGAGCCGGCGAACACCTAGATTTCGCACTAATGGCATGCAAAAGCTAAGACATGCTGTTTCAGGAACGGCCTAACGTCCCCTGGCGTGGTTCGCGGAAATTGTCGCTTCGCCAGGCCCAGTTGCCAAGAATTTTGGCGTGCCAAGACGTGCGATATAGATTGCTTTGCTGGGCGAGTCAGACAGAGCCGGTTGTGCACAGGGCCATTATTCAGAATAATTAGTGACCTCAATCTGGACTAAAAGAGGTGGTTTATATTGTGGCTCACCAGGGTACAGAGGCCCGGGGTAATACTATCCCCGGGAATTAGTTTCCTTGTTCGGGCGAGGGAAGGAGGTTCTGCATGTCGGTATTTCTGGACAACACGGAGGTGTATGCTCTACTCTTTCACGGACACGGACACATTTTAGTATTCCTACTTGTCTATAATAGTAAAATCACCTCGTTTGGTTGGCGGCCTGTTGGTGCACTATTCACCGTTGCACAGCTTTGGAGGGTCGAAAGTGGGACTGACCGGTTTTGTTCCTGGGCCCTGGATCCACACAAACCAGCACAAACTAGCATTACACTTCCATTCAGCATTAGTGGTGTGATATTCTAATCCATAGGACATCACCGAGGTGAAGGCCAAAAAAATGGTTGACCCTGAACAGAAACCCATTCCTATGTCAGGCACCCAGAATAAACATTCCCAATAGGTTCAGTTTCTTTGCCAGCACTGATTATCTAGCATTGTGCTATTGGTTTATATACCCTAGGCTTAAAATTTCGAGGCGTATTACGACACTACTATAAGGTAGTATTGCCAGGTATATTCTTTCAATCTCCATCCCAATGCACTAGTCTATATTACCTATGTGCTGTGTTGAGAGTGTGAAAGACCCTGCTTGATCCAGCTATGTTCATCGTTCAGATACTTGTGCGCGCGCAAGTCTCCGGAGCGAGCGTGAGCCTCAAAGCTTTCCGTACACGCGGCTCTTCCGCACAGCTGGCCGAGCTTGCCACTGGCTTCACTGGAGGTAATCTCTTGGTATGTAACAGTGCGTAGGAATTTGCCCACCCATAGCCCGCCAGTGTACCGAGCTGCTTTGCAGGTAGGAAGGACATGGTTTGTACCAATGACCTATCTGTTTGAAAGTATCATGGTATTTGAAAGGATCAATGCTTATTTGTCTACCTTGTCACCATACGAAACGCAGGTTTTCTCACCCAGGAATAAAGCACCCTAATGTTGCATCTTCTCAGGAGCATTACGCGGGTTCCTTGTCAGGATCTGAACGTGTTCGCGTGCATATTAGTCGGCCAATTTGTATGCTTCGTTGAGATTGTCCACAACGACCACTTTGCCGTGATTCTTCCAGGACTCGCTGGCCAAATGCGCAGTCTCCAGATTCCCCGACAGTTGATCAATACATTGCATGGTCTTGTTTGCAACATCCTCCGATGTTGTGATCAGAACAGCAGGAGAATCGAGGCCGTGCTCTGCCTGAGACAGAAGGTCAGTCGCGACCGTGGAGGGATCAGCTGCATCATCTGCAACGATCAGAACCTCAGTGGGGCCAGCGACTATTCCAATTTCACCGAAGAGTTGGCGGTTTGCTTCAGCCACAAATGCATTACCAGGGCCAGCGATGAAATCTACTTTAGGGATGGTTTCTGTACCGATGGCCATTCCAGTCACGGCCTGAACACCCCCAAGGATGTAGATCTGGTCTGCTCCGGCATAGTGCATTGCAGCAAGTGTGGCATATGGGATCTTTCCTGCGATAGGCGGCGTGCAGCCGATCACATGCTTGACGCCTGCAACCTTGGCAGTCGAAATGGTCATGTGGGCAGATGCGAGCAGAGGGTAGTTTCCGCCGGGAATATATCTGCAGATGTTAGAGACCGGTGTCTGAAATACGTACGAGAAAGGATCCGCACGCGCCCACCGATGAAATTGGAATGTTCTTCTGTCCCAAGTGCACACCGGGCGCCATCTCAATTTCGAAATCATTGAGGGTCTTGAGCTGTGTGGTGGCAAAATTCTGCACATTGTTTTGTGCCTCCCAGATGTCTTTCTTGGTTTGCTCAGGGACGTTGGCTAGAGCACTCTCGATCTGCTTCTGGGACAGCAGAAATGATTCAGGGGTCCAGTTGTCGAATTTCTCAGAGTACTTCCTCACTGCATGGTCCCCGTTGGCACGAATGTCTGCAATTACAACGCTAACAATCGAAGGAACCTAGCTGACCTTCTGTTCGGTCGAGTCAGCCTGAACTTGTTGCAGATAGCGAGCCATGGCTGTGTTGACACGGTTGAAGCGTGTAGTAATGTTAGAGAGAATCTTATTCTGTGGTTTAACGGGAGGCGTAATGTCCCTTAAATATTTGGCTTCAGACCACGATGTGCTCATGCGTCAGCGAGGTGTGTCATATCAGACCCATTGTGGTCAAGCCATCCTTCAGCGAAGAATCACCGTCGACTTCATGTTCGTGTACATAGCTTGCGTCAACGGAGGTCTGTGGGGTTACGGGTCCAATGTAGCCAGTCGTAGCCACTCGCATTCGGCATTTCTCATGTATCACCGCTATTCTAGCCTGAAACAGCTTAGTCCAACAATTCCCGGTGACGTTAAGAAGGTTTTGGTGCTGTTATATAAGATTAGAATTCCCACGGCTGGATAGCGTGTTTACTTCAGTGTATTTCCGATACCGTAAAAAGCTAGTATAGCCGCCTATACATTGCTATGTTATGCGAGAGACCCTGCGTGATTGAGGACTGTATTCAGTAATGGAGAAGATTGCTTGTCGGATCGGAGAAACTTCATCCAGCAGATCCTCTGCAAGAAATTGGACCATATGATGCAAATGATTGGAATCGGTAACATGAGGAGGACACGTGAGCTTTTGGAATATATGTGGTCTCGACAATTGTTTGGTCCGAAGAAAATATCTGAAGCGATGCGTCATTCGAAAATATTTATATCCTTTGCTTAAGCTGAAGTAATTGCTCTAAGTACTGCCTCTATCTAGGCTTGACTATTAGCTCTTGTTGAATCGATCACTTAGAATTGTTTGAAAATTGGAACACTTAACCTTTCAAAATGTTCTATCGGTTATTGAATTTGTTCCAAGAAAGCAAAGAGCCCAAGTAGTCCGGCGCCAGATCAAGTTAGCACTTGCATATTTGAAGGAGCAATCCACTCAATGATCTATTTGCTCTATGACAAGTTGTCTTTTCAGAGCATTCTTTACCACACAGTGAATTACTTTAAGTGAAGTTCACTGTATCATTGCTTCGAATTCATCTGAAAAGAAATGACCCATTTCTTAGCGGTATTAATTCCAATGGTTTGACACAGCTTCCATCAAACCGGCGCGATGTCTTGTGTTTAGAGTTTCATCAGCTATCATATCATGAGAATATTATGAGTAAGTTGGCTTGTAGGTTGGGAGTGACTACTTGTTGGGATCACTAGTCGTCAACCGAGGCACCCTGGAGAGACTTACAAGCGGTGGTGAAGTACTGTAAGGCCCAGAACCATTGAATCTGGGAATCAGTCCATAGAAATACTCAAATATAACGAGATAATGTCAGAATTTGAATTCTCTATTTTATTCTCCTTTTTTATCTTCCTTTTTCTTTTTAACATTTTTTGGTTCTTTCATTTATTTTCCCTCTCGAACATCATGGGAATGGATTCGCTCACTCTCAAAGCCCTCAAAGCTCACTTGGCCACCACCACTGCTGTGGTCATGATGTATCGCATCCAAAAGTCTTTCACCTGATTCTTTTATGCTTCTTTTCTTGTTATAGATTTTTTTTTTTTTTTTGGCCTTTTCTCTTCTCGTTTCAAAATTTTCAAAAACAAACCAAGCATCCAAAAAACACAACTATCTAATTTTCAGTTTCGTGAAATTCCGTACGCTTCCCACAAAAGAACGACTCTTTCAATTTGACCCTAGTTCCATAACGCCAATCATTCATAATTCAAAAGCCAGAGGAAGCCAACTACCAGTAAACATCGCATCCAGGCAGCATTTCACTCAGTAGGATGGACCAAGCTGAGCTCTTTGCGAAGGAATCATCAGGCGAAGGAGGCGAAGAGCTTCGACGGTGAGTATAGATCGGCTTTGTCACTCCCTCAACGGACTTCAGCGGCGGGCAGATGCGGTATCGAGGGGGCACCCATGGCGACATTTTTACCGGAGGCACATCCTCGGGCTCTTGGGGCTCCCGGTCCTGGTTCACTGGGTATGTCGGGATCAAAGGCGACCGTGCAAGTCCAGGAGGCGTTGGCAGGCGGCCTCTTGGAAGAGAACCATTGGTTTCTTCGGTTGCACCGAAGACCAAGGGTCCCTCGCTGGGAGCCTGGGCGATATTCTTCCGCCGAGCGTCCCTGAGAGATTGGATCCATTCGGCGAATTCACTATCGCGCTTCTTGGGATCTTGGGGCGCGGCATGAAGAGGCATACTCCACTCTTCAATGAATGCCTGAAGCTTAGCTTCTGGCTCATTCTGGACATCCTTCGGGGCTGTCGTGGAATTGTCCGTGGTTTTGCCCTTGGAGGTGGTGTCACTGCCCTGGGGTTTAGGCCCCCAAAACATTCCATAGTTGTAGGAATCGAAATAGGGTTGCATCACTGGGTACTCTTTGGAGGACTTTGTGGATGCTTCCGCGTCGGTATTACCCATGCTGCCTTCGTCCTCATTGCGCAAGATATCTTCCGAGTCCGAGTCCGAGTCATCACTGAAATAGGAGACCTCGCGACCAACACGGGATCCGTGGCCAGACTCCTTGTCGTCAGAGGGATCAATGAGCTCAAAGTCATCGCAGTCGAGATCGCTCTCCTCGCTGCCAGTGGGCGTTAGTTCCTGATAGGGAACAGGGGACCGAAAGAAATCCGTGGCCTTGTTGGGGAACTTGACAACAGGCGACTCGTCGGGCAACTCTTCCCAAGGCTCATAGGTGAAATCAATCCGGCGTTTTCCGAAGGGGCTCTGAGCGTCGTCGAAATCCACAGGGTCACTCCTTGGCTTTGTATAGTCCGGGACCTTGAACCTGGGGGACGGAAGAGGTGTCCGCTCACTAATTGCATCATCCTGGGCGTTCGACAACTCAGGGGAAGGGGTCACCCGAGGAGCAACGCACGCGTCAGTGTCGACAGGGAGGTTGGTTATGATGGGCACAGGCCTCTTTTTCTGCCGCTTTGCTCGTGGCTCAGTCTCTTTTTTATCCTTCAACTTAGACAGTATATCATCCATACGCTGTTCGAAGGTAGGGAACTGCAACTGAACGGGAGACGGGTTCGGCACTCTAGAAGGACTTTCAAAGGCACAATCAGTCAGAACTGGGTTACCGGAGTTGGGCTCGCTCAGGAAAGCCAAAGGGTCAGAGGGCGTGATAGGGGCACAGCACTTCTTTGCTGGTCTGAGGGGATCGATCTCGCGGGAGGCGCTCAATTCCACAGGAGAAGTCTGAGGAGCTTCAACGCACGATGGGGAAGCCTGAAGCTCAGAAGGGACCACATACAAGGGGGCATTTCCTGCGTTCATATGCTGCTGCCCGTCGTCGCTCCCGACACTTGCGCAGCTCGGTTCATAGGAGAAGTCCATCGGAAGGCATCTGTGAAGCACACATCTCATAGTTGAGAGGGCTCTTTTGACGATACCGCCCAGGTTAACGGGCTCAGTGCCACTGAAAGGGTATCCTTTGGACACCAAATCCGTACCTTCAAGCTCGGTAAATTGCCAGTGACCATCATCAGGTGGGTTACGTCCAACGCTTGGCTCAGCCTTACACTTGCCACAGTCATTGGCGTCATTACCAAAGACGAGGTCATGGGTGAACACCGACTTTTCGCAGTACATCTCGCTCTTATGCTGGCGCATAGACACGAGGATGTCGGGGCAGCTCTCCATGCCAAAAGTGGCAATGTGGCCGCAGCCAGGGTAGTGATGAAACTTATATCGACACATGTTGATTGAACGTAGCTGTTATTTCCTCTCACCGTACCAGCTGATCAACAGTTAGTATGGTGATTGGAAAACTTGATGCGAACTTGCGACTTGAGTGGTCCAGGAACAAGCGATGAAAGCTTACCAGAAGCTTGAGCACTTGTTTCAGTTGACTGTGAACAACCGAAGCCGCTGGGGATAAATTCTAGAATACTCGAGAACTTCGGGGGATATTTATAAAAAGTGTTACCTAGGACTTCTCCAAGACATTTCCGGTTCAGACAATTTGATTGTATCAAGATAGAGGAGAGTCGCGGTTCTTTGTTGACTATTGCCGGCAGATACGACAAAGCCTTGTCCCTTGCACTGGAACTTTCCACTTAAACGCACACAAAGATCACAGCACATGCACAGCAGCTATTGACTCTTTGATTGCTCCGGAGTCTCTCGCAATCCGGTCAGGTACCGAGTGCCGGAATCCAACAACCACCACGCTGCACACTCGTGCAAGAATTTCAGCACGGGTCTCTCCAACGGCAGCTTCGCCTGTTTCTCATTTTCTTTCGCTTTCTGAGTCCACATTGCTGTCTCGTTGCAGTAAACCACCTCGTCCCCTTCCTCCCAGTACTGAATCACCAGTCTGCCTTCAATAGGGCCCTTGGCGTCAATCGCAAAGACTAATTTGTTGTCCTCGCGCTCGCATACCCGGTAAATCCCGTTAACCACGTCTCCTGGCTGGAACTTCAAAGACTGTATATGCGATGCGCAAAACGTACATTTCTTCTCCGGCGTCGCGATCAATTGCAAAATATACGCTTGCGGGAAGTATGCAAACGCGGTCATATTCCGGCGAAGAAGGAGCACAAAGAGCTCCGAGAGATCTTGCGAGGGGAGATCCCTTCGCGATACTCGAGAAGCAATTCGGTCGTGGAAACAATGAAACTCGTCTGAGAAGACTGCGTCTGGAAGCGACGTTACCGTGTTCCGGAGAGTCTCGGGAAAAGCGCCCTGGCGATGTTCATGAGAAACGCGCTTGCTGAGAGACTTGTGGAATCGGTAGACAGAAAATGCCACCCCAGAAGACAGCAGGATGGACCAGCCAAGCAAGGAGGGCATCGTAATCGTTTCTAGCTCTGATTTTTCTGATCAGACTCGTGTTGATCTTGTAACAGGGCGTCGTTTTGTCGTAGCGGCAAAAGAAAAGCATAGAATTATCGGCTTCTGTTGAGATCGGCTATTCAATAGAAAACAATCAATCGTGCAGTGCTGATCAGCGGGTCTTTATATCTCTGTGTACTGGGACCTCGTATTCAACTCTTGGCTTTGGCGCAAGTGACTTTGCGAGTACAAGCGCTTCTTTTGTGCTGTATGACGTCACTGATCTGAAGCTATATCACATTTTCTTTGTTAATTCTAGCCATGACTATACCACACTCATCTTGGTATTATTTAACATTTTATCATGCAGGTGGAAAGGGCGAGCTTGAATTACCTTTACGATCTACAACACGTCATAAATCATAAGCATGGAATTTCCTGTTACCGAATAGGTAAATCGAACAGCAACCACCAGAACAATCCAAATTAAATGCTCCAGAACTCCAAATCCATTATCAATTTCAACCATAACACCCATGAACCATACACTCACGAAGGCAAAGACAAGACTGCATAGATCAAGTATAGCTTCATGATCACCTCGTCCACATCCAACCCTGATCTGTCAATCCATGACCATTCCCCTGGAGATCTCTTCATTATCGGCCTCCCTCAATTACCGACTTTGTCCCCCTTCGTTTACACCTGCTCCACCTCCACCGCCGCTTTCTTCGCCTTCCTTGCCATCCATTGTCGATATAGGAAGAGCGATAGGATTCCGAATCCGACAATGAACACGATGCAGAAGACGAGCACCACGCCGGGGTTTCTGCTGGCCCAGTTGCTTCGCTTGGTTATTGCGCTGATTGTCTCGGCGTCCGGGAGTTTTGTTACAGCCATGGTCACTTTTTTTGCTTCCTAGTTTGTTCAAGGAGATGTTAGCTTTGGTGTCCTTTTCGTGGTTGAAGCAAGATTATCAGGACGAGAATGTACTCACGAAGAGATGAGGTACAGGGTATGTCTTAGTGTGTAGGAGTGTATCTGCGGCTTATCTGGTGGTTGCGCCCGGGTGAAAAGGGTACATAAAATAACGAAGACAGTTCTCTTGAGGGAAAGAACAAGAAATTAAATCTCAGCACCAGTATCGCTCTCTAAACACGCGCCCACTGCGGCAGTCCAACGAAGCAGCGGCAACCAAACCACGAGCAAATGGCCGAGAACGAAGAGCACAAGGGCGGGTGAAGTGGTGTATAGGAGAAGAGGATATTCTGGCTAGGCTAGGCTACCCAGCCCTGTATCCAGATGTGTCGGGAGTAGCGGAAAGGAAGGATGAGAGTTGAGGTCCATGACGTGCAAGAGAAGGAGTGTATGCAACGTCGTCTCGGGTCACTCGTCTGCGGTCGGTCTGTCAAAGAGGGGTGAAAATCCTGGATCCGGCGGCAACCACGGGATAAGGACGGAAGTTTATTGTGTCGTGTAACTTGTATATGTGGTTTGAGACCATGGTCAGTTGCCTTTCCAATATTCGTGGTGGGTTTATGGTTGCATCATGATACTGTATTGAAGTAGATGGGCCAAATATACACATCATGTCGGTGATGTTTGAAACCCAGCATAATTTACTTGAGCCCCAATATATATTTCAAAAACTTCCCTCAATGAATTGAAGATATACAACTCCCATCCCTGTCAGCAGAGACAAGGTTTACCGATCCGCCCGTCCCGTTGGCGTCACCACTCGATCATATCCGCCGGTTATAGTGGATCATGACATGTTTGAATTCCTATCAGGCCAGACGAGTTCAAATACCAAGCATTTATCAAGAGCTGATCTGCAGGAGAAATTGGAGGACATGCACGATCTCAGGTAGGGTTGGGACCCCTCAGGTATATAGTGACGTCATATATCGCGACAGATTAGATAATCAGTGCATCACATTGTTGAAATAAGGAAGTAATTTTTTGACAGGCTGTATGCAAGTTATGGATATTGCATAGCCAAACAGTTGTGTCAGGAGACGCAGATTGTTGGATGGTAGGACTATGTGATCATTTGATTGCTGTTCTTGTAAACCAGGATCATGCATGTATATCATCCAGGTCCTATGACCTTCATAAGTTAGTATCCAACCGGATTTCTAAATCATTTCATTAGTTCTGCTATTGGTGCTCCAGCTTCTAGCAGAGCTAGCAAGGCATGGCTAAGCTTTATATTCGATAAAAATCGTCTTCGCGGTCTCTTCAGTGGCATAGGCACACAACATAAATTGCCATGTGCTGCTGTCTAATCTTACAGCCAGCCTCTTTTCTCCTAACTATAGTCGTACAATCATGTCTCAAATAACTATTACCCCATCATGCTGATCCATGTCTCATCCTACATTAGCCCGATCAGATCTGTACATGTATAGCCATCACACTTAACATCGCAGGCATCCACAGCCTACTTAACTGATCCTCGAGAATCTCTCTGTTCATCCTTCTCATGCCCATTGTCACCTCCATTTTCCTGCAAACTCTCCCTACTTTCCAGTCCCGCCCTATTCTTATCCTCCTTCTTAACTGATTTCCAATCCAGCACGACGGCCCCCAAAAACCCGATCGCCCCAAGCGCAACCGCAATGTAAAACGTCTTCATGATAGCTCGATTATAACCCCAAAGCACCACATCTACCATCTCATCGGGGACTTTCTCCCACGGCACACTTGCGCCCTGTATCACAATCTCATTCGACAGGCGGCCACCTAAAACACTCAACTCCGACGACAGATACGTGTGAAAGACAGTCTCCGACACCGCCAGCATCACAGCGCCCGAGAGGAGCTGCACGAATGATACCATCGTGATGGCCATCACGCTGTCCTGTGGCTTGACGGCAACCTGCGCCACCATGAAGGCGTTCTGGATGCCGAGGCCGGCTCCTGCCGCCATGATGACCTGGTAGCCAAGCCAGGAGGCTGTCCCGGAGGTGGGTTTCAAAGTGGAGAGGAGGCCGGCTCCGATGCTGAAGAGGATGGGCGAGAGGATGATGAAGGGCGTGTAGTAGCCGATTAGGGTGACTAGGGTCCCTCCGATGAGCGAAAAGACGACCATTCCCAGCTCGGTGGGGAGGATCATGAGGCCGGAGTGTGTGGCGGAGACGTTTTTGATGGATTGGAACCATATGGGGAGCTGGTTGGCCCTCGGGCTGTTAGATCCCTAGCTGCATTTCTGGGGGTTTGGGGAAAGCGTACGTAGTAGATCATGACGAGAAACGCGCCCATTACACATGCCACGTACCACAGTCCGCCGAGGATGTTGCGGTTATGGAGAACGCGAAGAGGCACGGTGGCTCTCTCTTCCTTTGACCAAACCTGAACGGCGGAGAAGGCTAGTAGGAGCACACCCGATAGGGCGAACAAGAGGATAATGCGCCAGCTGTTCCAGGGGAAGTCGGATCCACCCCACTGGATCGCGAGCAGTAAGGTCACGACGCCAGGTATGAAGAGCAGGGTGCCGAGGGGGTCCATCCGCTTGGTCTTCTCCTTGAAGTCAAGATGCCGTAGGGAGGGCGTTTTGGGCGAAAGGAAAATCAGAATGCCGATGAAGGTAATTGCACCGCAGGGCAGATTGATCCAGAAGCACCATCGCCATGTCGCGTGGTCTGTAAAAGCGCCTCCTAATCTTGATTGTTTGTCGTGTCAGCATAGAGTTGGAGAGTTAGGGCTCCGGATGTACTCACGGCGGTCCCGCAGCGCTGGTGATGCCCCGTACACTTCCTAAACAACTAATGAAGAGCGGGCGTTTCCGCAAGGGAACAATATAGAGAACAATAACTATCGCGCCCGAGTCAATACTTGAGGCCCCTATACCCGCCACACATCGTCCGATAATCAAAGCCACCGATGACGGAGCCACGCCGCAAATCAATGACCCAAGCTCGAAGAGAGCCAACCCGGATAGGAAGACCCATTTGGCGGGATAGAACATGTATAATTTTCCCCAGAGCATCTTGGTCGCGCACATTGTAAGCATGAACGAGCTGCTGTACCAGCCGATGTCGTTGAGGGAGTGGAATTCATCGGTGATTCGTGGGATAGCTGTCGCCAGAATGGTTTGATCCTAGATGATGACTGCTGTCAGTTGGCCTCTTCATCATGTACAAATGGGCATAGGATATCGAATGTACCGACCAGACAGACACAGAAAAAGCTGAGAAGCAGTGTAGCGGTTAACAATATCACCTCCCATAATGGCGGATACTCATGCTCGTCCTGATCGTTCTCTGTAGTCTCACCAGACCGATCTGATGTGATGTCTGGTGCTACCGCTTCCTTCTCCTGTTGGGTCATGTTCAGTATTCTTCTTGAGCCGAAAGGTCGAGCTCTCGTGATGATTATTTTGTTGGAATGGGGGGAAGGGGCTGTCACTGGAAAGATAACGGTCATTATCTGTATCTTAATTGTCATGCAAGGGTGATCCAGGAGGGAATTTAGACAATCTAGGGGTTGGGGTTGAATCAAGGGGTGGTAAGCCCATCACACAATTTTCTTATTCTGAACTCCATCTCTAGCCGTAGTGATGATTCTGTTCGCTTCAACTAGGAAGTCTGGCTTTTGACAGCGTTTCTTGGCTATATATCGATCGTCCACTTATTCTGAATCCCGGATAGAGACCATTGCATCTGGCTGGATTCTATAAATTCATGTTAATAAATTAGAACTTTAGAAGCAAGTACCCGCCTTGCGTTGGTCTGCTAAAGCAAAGCCTCTCCATATGCGATAGCAATAGACGAGTGGAGAACCATGAGAAATGTCAACAATTGCGATGCATGTGCAAGATGTATCCGATCGAATTTAATGGATTGATGTTAGCCTTTCCAACAATAGCCTTTGTCGGTTGAGTAGCGTCCGACCTCCTCACTTTATCCCTTGATTCAAGTAGCACTGAAACAATTAGGGATACGGTCGCCGACTCCCACTGTACAACCATTATTATTGCTAGTAGCTGAATGAGGTGTTATTGTTGTGCGCGCATTATTTTGCTTTCTCCTCTTTTGTTTTGATCTCTCATGCAGAAAGCCTTAGTCTACCTAAGTTCACGAAGAAGCTTAAAGTATGCATATTGTTTACCCCTCTTAATTGAGGATGTGATTCTAGTTACCATTCGATCAGGCCATTTTATGTATCGAACATCGTCTTACTAGTGTCTATAAATACCTAAGAGAACGAAATGCCCGCATCGTCCTACGATTTTAGAGGTAGATGGAGAGTTCCCAGGACCCCGTCTTATCCATCATGCCCTAAATCTTCCCCTTTCTTATATCGACAACATGCGAAGATTAATAGTCCTAGATTTCCTTCTAAGACACATGGCAGTGGACCCTACGCTTAAAACAACACATTCCCAAACGGCCCCAGAAGATCTCAAGCAACGACCCCAAACCCGAGTGAGAAACCAAGAAACTAAATCCCGTCCTGCTCGTATTCACCCACCCACCACCAATCACTTCCTCGTGCGACGTTCCATCCTGCAGGGCCCAGAGATTTAGATCAACAATCAGATTTTCTCCAGTCTCTCCTCCCCACTTGCCTTCTCCCGACAAGGCTCGGGCCTTGAGCCAGGCCAATGATGTCTAACTTCTTGGATTGCAGAGTCCTGTGTACCCTCCTGAGCCGCAACTCGTTCCTTTTCTGGAAATAGAACATTGACTAATTGCTGGGATCGATACGACCGGCTGGCTTTGCGTTGAATCTGACAGGGGAAAACATCATGCTCGGTTGTTTAGCCCGCAATGATTCCTGCATCTGGGGCCTATTCCCCACTCCTTCTCCCCCCCCCCTGAGCCTGACCAGGCTAGGTCAATCTGGTAGAATATATTGGCATGTTCTGCCATTCCCCACTCCGTCTTCAGATCTCCCGGTATTCGACTCATGCAGAGTGAGTGGCATCTTGACGTTGCTCTTTCCCTTTCCCCCATCTGCGCATCTGCGCCTGCGCCTATATCTCTATCTATATCTATACCTCCAATCCCAACATGACCCCTCCATCGTTCCCTCTCTCCCTTATCACAATCATCCTCCTCCTAACCAAAACCGCCCAATCCTGGACCTTCGTCTGGCGCAACGAATCCGGCCCCAACGTCATCCACGAATCCAAACCCGCCAAATGCGCCCGCATCTACCACGAAAAAGGCAAGGAGTTCTCCTGGGACCCGGAAGGTGCCTGGTGTCTTCGGATATGGGGCGAGGCCGCATGCGAGAATATGATCGGGTGGGAATGCGAACACACGCAGTGGCGTAAAGCGGCGTCCAGGAATTTCTCGGCGTATGATGTCTATGTCATGCCGAAGGATGCCCAGGAGGAGTTTATTACGGAGACAAGGACGAGTTCGAGTTCGAGTTCTACGGGGACGACACTTTCAACGGCGACGACAAGTGGTAGACAGGCTAGTACGACTGCGGACGCTAGCTCCGCGACGAGGACGGGGGTCTCGACGCCGACATCGACACCGACGAGCGATGCGGATTCCGACGATGATTCGGGTGGAGGATCATTGTCGGGCGGCGCAATCGCAGGAATCGTGATAGGCGCTGTAGCAGGTGTTTCTGTCCTCGCGACGTTGTTTTTCCTCTGGGGACGAAGGAAACCTCGATCGATTGATGAATCTGGTGCGGGAGTTGCGCCGGATACAGCGCCGCAGGCCACTCACGCAGATCCTCGCTCGGGCCGTCTTCCTGGTTCTGGATATGGGTATTCATATGGCGGTGCAACGGGCTCGTCGAATGGCCCTCAAATGACGGAGGCGACGACATTGGTGCCTTCTTCAGACGGGGCGTCGAGATATGCAGATGGTGCTCAAGTGTATCGTCCGCCTGGTACCGGTTTGCCGGTTGAGCTACCGGGGGAAATGGGAGGTGTGGAATTGAGTAATTCGAGGCAGTTGATGGAGATGGATGGGGAAGGGTATGTGAAGCGGTCGAGTTCGATTGCAAAAGAATAGTTGTCGGTTTTAATCTGTTGGGTTTTTATATATTCAGCGTCGGGATGAATGGCGCTTATAGCGTTCTGTTACTCAATGTATGTAATCGTCTTAGATACCACCTAGTTTAATGATATCGCTTCCCTTTCTGGTCTTAGTTTCGTTCAGCCAAACATGAGAATGCGATCGTATTTTTATCCTCGATCTAACCCGAAAGCCCATTGCATCCATATAAACAGATAACCAATCAATCAAATGGTATCACACGCACATAAAACCCTCTCAAAATACCTAACTCCCAGCTCCCAATGATCTAACTCCTCACTCCCTCACAGTCTGATGTACCTCGGTCCTCCCACTCGCATGATACGTCGCCAGCATAGTTCCGCACTTGCCACAGAAATGATTAACGTCTTTCAACGAGGAAAGTAGGTAAGGAATGCATCCTAGACAGAAGCAGCAGCAGATGACGGCCGCCCATCCACTTTGTCATCGTTAGCCAATTTTCTAATCAAATCCACTCAGCTCCCATTGTAATACCTACTGCGTCGTATTTCCCGATTCGGCCTCCACGCGTGTCATTTCCCGATAGCTGCAGACCGGACAATCAACCGGGGCTGGTCCCCGTTGGAGGGTGTGAAGTGGCGATGATGTGTTGTAACCACTCGGGTGCGGCATGCCGGGCTGCCAGACTGGGGGCTGCATGGGAGGAGCCATGTGTGCGGTTGGGGGGTGGATAGGAGTAGGTTGTTGGTATTCGGGTGAGCAAGGTTGATTTTCGTAGAGAGGGACGGGAGCTGTCAAGATGGCATGTTAGAATGGCAAAGCATGGAATGGGTGAGTAGGAGGTAAGACGTACTGGAGCAGACTTTCTCGTCGTGTGACATCTTGATGTATCCGAAGTTTTGTTGACTTGGGAGGTCGGTAATCGTTTTGTGCAGATTGGTAATAGAGAACCCAAGATACACAAGGGGTGAGAACTATATGCGTATGGCAATATCGGCCAAACAAAGAAAGCAACACGGACGGCAAGGGATACTTATAGGTAGCCAACGTCAAGTTGGCAACACCCCTATCCGTTAATTAAAATTTCTTGTGTCACTATCACCGTGTCACGACCACAGCCCCAGACCCTCGAGGTCCATGGCCCCATGGGTCTCGTCTTTAAATCCGCGATCGCATCCAATAACATCCACCCGTCACACGAGCCATGATCTAATGGCATCGCGCAGCCAGTCATGGAAGGCTTGGGAACAGTCAGGGACGAGGATCACATCCACTGAAGGACATGCCAAGGAAGCCTTAATGCCAATAGTAAGAGTTTCACACGAGGTTCGCACGAGCTCCGCCCTGGAAGCGGAGCCTTTTGGCCCCCAGAGCCGCGACAGAGCCACAATGTTTTCTCCGTTGAGCTGTAGGGCGCGTCGATCGCTTCCTCAGAGGGTGGCATCTCGCGATGCGTTGTTCGTTATCGCTCATTCAGTTTCATATTGCAATTCCCCCGAAGGGTTCCCTTCGTGGAACATTGGAATTACGTGGGAATTGTACTTTGCAGGGTTCAGGGGCTTAGCTTACCGATATTTAATTTCCTTCGTTTCAATTTTAAATTGAATGTCAACTGAACAGGACGCCATTAAGTGCTCAGTAGTCCCGTATCGGCTAACCCATAACAGTTAATGATCTTCGCCTCCTGTCAGTAGATCAATATCATCACAGATTCGTGGCTCATATCGCTCTCATTTGAAGAACCATCGGCGGATCGGAGAACGGGCCGGTTTCATTGATAAATTCACGCTTACGTTTGAACAGTAACTCCAAGCAACGGGCAACGAAAACAGGCGAGGCATTGATGACTTCTGAAGCTCTGCTGGTTTGTGGGGAAGACATCAAGTCCCCCAAATGGCAAAGAAAGTGGCTTCTTTGCAAGATCGGATCAAGAGTATTGATTTATATCCGATTTCGGCGCCAAAATGACCATGTTAAGCTTCTTTGTGCTCTCAATCTGTCGTTTTCGATCAGCAACAATCTCAGAGTATTTAGTATTCAAGCATGATGTGATAAACTCACTTACCTGTGCGGAGAAACCTCACGTCTCACTGATCACAAAAGAGACCGAGCAGCCAGCAACAGCGAGAGCATCATCCTCGGAGCTCCCTCCAATATCAAACCATACCCAACAAGAGGAGAGACCTATAGCACCGTATCCCTTAAGATCCCCCTCGAGCCCTTTCCTTCAATCCGCACCCCCCGGACCACCAATGGTTCAGATTGCTGTAATAGCATCTTGGAACCGTGCATAGGGTGTGCGGAGTTCGCGAAGCGAAGGCGCATTGCCTCCCATTTCCGCAATGGCGGAAACTGTCTGTTCTCCAATCATCAACCGGCGACCCAAAATAGCGCAAGTGACTACGCTACCCGTACATGGAGTGACAAATGCACGACTAACTCGAAAGGGCAGGGAAAAGATCAGTATTAGATCGCCTCCATGAGCCCGAGACAGAGAGATCGATCGGAGTCGAACTCACCAAGGGTTTTCTCAATCCGAGTGAGTTTCGCCAAGGCATCTAGGTGTCAAGGCAGGGTGCCTCAGAAGGGCCATCACGCAGGTTATATTCTTTCTCAGGCGGCAGCTAGGCAGTAGGCGTCGTATTTTGGCGCTTGCTATCTAGTCGGATCAATTCTTTTAGTAATTCGGCTTCCTGAGGGGTGTGATGAGGATTTCGATTTTCACACCTTGTTCATTTTCAGCGTGGAGCGTCTGGCTGGGACGGTTTTCTCCGCTGGATAGGACCCTTGGGTAAGGATCTGGTGATAGCATTGCGATGGCCGGAGGGTAGCATTTCGGTGCTCTTCAAGGTGGTTGAGACAACAGGAAACCAGAGGGTGGGAGGGGATGTAAAGACTGAGAGGGGGAGAAAGTGAGAGAAAAGGAAGGTACCAAGTGGGTGGACCACGCTGTAGCCTTAGGCCAACAAGAGGGTGTGGAAATGCATTCACTCGGTCATTCACTACACACTCTTAACCAACAACATCACATTCCTCTCTGTCAATTGAACCCTTCATAGATATTCCCATCTAATGCCGAGGGAAGGCTGGTCCCAGCCCAAAAGACGGCCCTTCCTACGGTACCTTGCACGCACTTCGAACTTATCCTGCTACTCTAAACCAAACACTCCCGGTCTGAGTTTCTCTACATCACAGAATGAAACATCGTGGACTACTTCACGTAAAAACATCAATTATCTCGACCCTCTCTATTGAAATTCCTCTAGTGCTAAGTAGCGTAACTCCCAAACTGAAGCCACTCAGGCCCGAACTTGTAAAGAAATCAATCAGTTACAAAATAAATACCGCGTGGATCAGATGTTAAGGATTGGTCGTTCGCAATTCCATCCATAGGAGATCGTAACAGCTGATGCCTTGTTGAGCGCTCTCCAGTCCTGCTGCAATATCTCACGTCTTCTGGAATCCTATCCTCGAAAGATTGGCATTTCCTATGACTGTCTGTGGTTCTCGTTCCGAAACCCGTATATTTGCAGGCCCTGAGCATGCCTCCTAGTTCCGGACCTGGTTGTCAGACTCGTGCGAATTCCTCAAAAGCGATATGGATTGAACGATGACAGAACAATGCTGTAGTTGACTGGTAAAAACGGCAACTCGGACCACAGATCCGTAGCTCATGGTGATTCCGCTGTTTCCACGACATGTTATCGTTTTCTGGGCGTCGCGTTGCCGAACGTACCCCTTCACTCATCCAGGATCAGCCACAGGTGTCGCTCCCTTCCTGGATTCTGACGTACACATGAGACACCAATACTAACCACAAGCTCCTTTGAAACAAACCCAGCCGTGACGCTTCGCAAATCTCATAACCGCCACAGTAATAGAGGTGCTCCTAACCATCATCAACATCTCAGTTGACTCAGCGAATGGTGATCTTCTGGACGCAGAGCCAAGAACAGAAATGTGCGAAAAGCGCAGGAGGCTGACACCGGGACGAGGCTCATTGAGCCTTCTCCATAATATGTTCATCTGTCACAGGGATCGCGGATGATAGAACAGCGCCTTGAATGCTAGGACAAAGTCGACGCACGGAACAACCGAACCACATCCCACCTCTATTCCATTCTAACCCAGGACCAGATGTGGCCGGTACTTGGAAACGCTGTTCCAAATACTCCGCCATCTGTCTCGATTGGGGAAGGACATGTTTAGAGGGCTTTGCTGAGCATTGAAAACGCTTGCTGTAATCCGTTTCCGACACGCAATATTGCTCGGGTTGGAGTACCCCTGATATCTGAGAGGCTTTGTTCAAAAACTCTGTAATGATGCACGGGCTGGCGGAATTGTAGTTGAACTCACTCGTGGAGATATCGTTTGTTCCTCGATTTTTCAAATTCGGGGCCATGATGCGCTTTCAACTGCGCGAGGGCTCCAGTGATCTAGGTTGGGATAATGACCGGGACAGGACGGGTTAAGAGAGGGAGCAGAAGATAGGCTTTGAGATCGCTAAATGTGTGTCGTTAATGGAAGGACCAGATAGTAAGCCCCGGATGTTCTCCTCCGGATGAATGCCTGTATGATGTAGCCATATCATAACAACAAAGGTTGGAGGAGGTACAAAAGACCGATGCCTGATGAGGTGCCATTTGGTAGCAAGAATGAACGAACAGACATGGCTGGCCACTCATTTTGGTGCCCCGGATGAGAGAATTAGAATACATTGGTGAGGCGGATCGCATGGTGAACTTCTGGCCCTGTGGGTATTTCTGATCTCCCATCTTTATGAGAGAATTGAAGTGTCTTGTGAGGCCAGGTAGGCTGTATCACGCGATCGAGTTCATTTTCGTCAATAGCAAGTCGCTGCCTCGCATGCCCAGAAGCTGAGAGCTATGTTTTCTTGTTCGCTTGGGCCGGTTCAGTGCCTAATTTACGGCCCTGAACCGACCGGCCGCTGCCTGCGCGTACAAGCTGTGGGCTCCTTCTATCGATTGCGCTTCCATTCTTAGGCCGCGATCGCACAGACAATGGAGCACTCGTGTTCGTAGCTGTGCTGCTTCTGGCTGAGCAGAAACCCCACGAGTTTTGACCGGAAACCGTGCATGCTGGCTGATGCTCCCACGGAGTAGAAATAGTGCAGATTCTCCAGAGCATAAGGCCGCACGGCAATATTGTCGAACAGAACCTAGCATGGCCTATGTTCGACGCAAGCTCCTCTTTCCAGTACGCTAGAAGACCCTTTGGCACAATCACCAATATCATCCCCTGCACATGTGGCTCCATTTCACATGCTGGGCTTTAAAGATGACAGAAACACCAAATATTCCACACTCCTTGGCTCGGACACTGCACTGAATGGCCCCGTTGGCTTGGCCGTTTCTTCCAGCTCTTGAGTATTGTACATGCTGTATATTTCGCCCAATGTACCGGCTAATCACGATCAGGCAAGATACTGTCACCATCTAAGGGAATAGCATGTCAGATCAGAGCTCAGTAGGAGGGTGCAAGAGGCTCCTGATACCTGTCCGAGCGACACATTCTTTCCTCAGCCCTTCCTGTGCTGGGATCGTGGGGCGGACAGTAACAAGTCGAGAAATGTTGGGCAGGAGAATACTGCACAGCAAGTGATTTGCTCAAATCTCCTTTCAGGGGAACATGGTCACCAACGTGTCATTCTCCGTGTTGCCCATATGTCATATCGAAATTCGGTCTATAGCCGTTGTCCTGCGGCTTCTCAGGATTGTTTATATAAGGGCATCTAAAAGAGCCGACTGGTTCTGCGGCATCCGGCGAAGTTCTGCCAATTTACCAAAGAACCGCTGGCCCGGCCAATTTTCCGGTTTCATGGTTGTAAAATACCATGCGGGCCGTCATTTGGCTCAGGGGATAATGCTTGCTTGAAAACTTGAAAAGAGCGATAATTTGAGATGTGAGTCTAGGTGATAGTTGTGACAAGCGTACCGTGACTTCGAATATCCTCCTAGGAAGACAATCGGAGGCGAGTATGATTGTACAGTTGAATGAACAGATTGAAAAGTACTTTTTCGAAATTTCGAAATCGTGACATTGGCAGCTGATTTGTGAAGCAATACTCACATGAACCTTCTTCGGACAGCAGAAACAGCAGTCGCTGACTATCATTCCATCCTCTGTAGCGAAGCCATCTAATGAACTTTTGCACACACGTCAAACCCGGATGTATGAAGCCTGAATGGAAGTGGAAGCTTTCAGCGAAACCATGACCCAGAATGTCTTGGCTAAGCTGTTACTTGCTGCTCATGCAGGGTGGCGATACCGAAATTAACCATAAGTTGGTGGCTGTGCCAAAGTTGATACCCACGTGGCGTCAGTCAAAGCTGATCATAGGTAACAATCGTGGACTGTGCTGAATTTGTTCAATGTTGTCAGTCTTCACGGCGGATTGTATGAATCGGGCAGCTCATACTTGTCAGAAGCGCAGCTCATCTCATTGGCGTCCTTTAAGAACAAAGGCTGTGCTCAGACTTGATCCAGACGATTGTACTTCCAGATGAAAGGTCTCCGTTCCAACTCTCAATGTCTCCAGCATCTCTATTGGTTCTGTTCACGCCACCGATCAGGACCCGACGAGATCAAGAACACGCCAATATTATCGGTTAAATTAAATCTCTGTTTCTGTCCAGGCTCTTAAATCAAGTTTACCCATTTGCCCGCAACCCCTGGGGCATTTTCTCAAAGACGAGTCGATAGCATAGGCCTCCGTCTCCTCGTTTCTGGCCGTCTTTAGACTCGAAACAGGCCACAAATGAGTCGCGGCCAGAGAACCCCTTCCAGGAAGTGTAGGACCTGGGATTTCTTGAGGGGGGTTGTAATATGGAGATAATAGTAACCGAACCTGGCGAGTTGGAGAAACCTTCTTCTTTAGCCCATATGTCGTGCCACCTAGGTGTAGTGTTGCGACTCAACGAATTTATAATCATAAGCGAAGGGCCAATACAGTTGAAATGTATTCGACTAAGGGCAGTGAACCGAGATCGTCTGCGAGCTGATCGAGACAAACAGGTCTGATGAAATCAAGTTCAAGATGAGATTCCAAGGTTATTGTTTGCTTTCAGAATCCTCTCTAGCACCGCAATTCATCACAGCTTGAAGGACACTGTTGGATATATAGCACTGATCTTTGGGGATTGAATGCTGCGTAGCATTTACAAACAATGACGGCTGAGTCCGCCAGCATGACATTCTTGTCCATTGACGCTGGGAAAATGCAACACAGGCGTCGTGCAGCGGAGGTCAACTCAACACGGTCGGATGGAGCAGACACAGGAGGGAGATCGCAAAATCGACTTCCTCTAAACAACCGCCCTTTGCGTCCTTTTTGTTACAATTCACTTATACACAATGCGTGAACTGCGCGGAAGACAACTCAGTCGCCAACTCACTGAAGATTCGCCACGGAACCTTCGACATCTGCGCTCAGGTTGTAACTCATTCAAGACCGGGCAATGGTGCACCGTTTGCGTCTCAGGGTCTCAAACATCAGCCAATTTGCGTATTCCGAGCGTTTTCCCGGCAATGAAGCTGGCAGGGATAGATCTCGAGGTTGGTAAACCAGTTCCTCGTTCGAAGTGTAGCTTATCAGCGGAACAATAAGTCGAAAAGTCCGTACGTGGCATGACTTTGACAGGACAATGAGGTAGGTATTGTTCTAAGGACGGGCAGGCCCAGGGATCTACGCATTCAATGGATGAACGAATGCATAATCACACCCCCAAGGCAGTGGCTCTCGTACTCTGGCACTTCTGGTACTTCTGGCACGGTCTCCACCTAAGCTGGAATACTGCAGTGTTCGGTGTTCCTGGGTTTCTCTTAGCCCCATGGAAACCGCGGCGAGGCTGAAAGAGCTGAACAATTCGTGCGGGACATATGTCGATTTGGCATCGCGTGTCGAAACCTCCCCAAAGACCGCCACATTTCGACCAGGATATCGATCTTTGGGTGAGATTTGTGGACATGATTTCGTTGCGACCACCTAGATCGTCTGTGGTGCGATGGTTGGCAGCACAGATTAGTCGAATGGCAAGTACAACACGGATGGAACAGGATATGGAATGCCCGGTGGCAGGTAAACCCATTTTCCTTCATGAGGTCCACAATGCCGGTCAGGATTCAGGGTGCCCTCTTTGCCCGCCGTATGCTTGGTCCCGACTGCTCTTTCTGGAAGAGGTCAATCCGAAAGCAGTTGGTAACATCTTGGTATATGTTTTTAGCACAGATGTAGGGGTCATGGCGATTGAATGCCTAAACAAGATAACGGTTAGTTTCTTTGGTCGATTGGACCGAATAGAGCCGACAATAGGTTGTGACGTACCATCCCAGCAATCAATGCTGTGGCGGGATTGTTACCAGAATCAGCAGACCTATCGGTTGGCACAAGATGTCCAACCCAGAGTCTTAAATATGTGCGCCTAAACGTTGCAGGCCATGTCCCCGGTTCTGTGAGGGCGCATTGTCCTATCCTGAGACAACAGTGCTGGGCTCGTTATATTAGCCGGCTCAGCGTTGAGGAGGTGATTGCGAAATCTACATCCCAAATTTGTGATTCGCATGTCGTCTCCATGGAAGTCCGCTCGCCATACCTGTCTCGCAGTGTTGTATCCTCGAACAGACCGCTATCCCCCCCGATCAGCGCCAGTGCGGCCAGCGACACGGCATATGGTTTTCAGTGCGCATTGCATGGACTGTGCGAGCTGAACCCCAACGCGCATCTCGTTCGGCTGAGGCGAGGCTCAATCATTTCATCCCGGGCACCCTTCCTTTCTCCCAGACCTCAGCACCACCTTTCGCAGCGTCCGCGAGAAATTCAACCAGTTTCATCACGTCAGGACCAGCCTCGACGAATTTCTGTGGGTCGAATGTGCTGAGCGAAAAAAATCGACCCCTCGTTTGCATCCTTGGGTTGTCAGTCGCATTTGGGGAGCTAATGCTCGGCAGGAGCTGGTACCGTAGAATAGACACCATCTTCTCTGTCTCCTTCACCATCCTGCGCTAAATATCTAGACAGCAAGGTTGTAGTGGTCTGTTCCCTTCCCAGTCTATATATTCAAGCCAATGATAATTTGCTGCATACCCCCTGTGCCGGTCTGTTGGGGGCCATCGGCTCAACCGAAGCAACAATAAAATGCAACGCGGCGTGAGAGAATCGAAACAAAGCAAAGCGATACGTTTCTGTCAACAGAAAACGACTCGTCGGAGGCTTAGGGAACTGTCAAGTTCATAACGGAAAGACAACCCCAGAGTGCATCCATTGTCGAACAGGACGCATTATTATTGCCATCTGGAACCCCCTGGCTTTGTTGCCGATTTCCAGAACCTTAGCGAGCTTCGCGGGTTTGTCCTCTGCGCCATTGTTTTGTCCAGATTCTGTCGTTGAGTATCACCACCTCTCAGAGATCACCGGGGATGCGAATCAGAGGCTTCTGCAAGGTTCATTCTCCAGGGATCGACAGAACATTGTAACAGCCGTCCTGGGCAAAGGTTGCGAGCCACGGATGGACCGTTGCATTTTACTAGTGGTGAGGATAGTAGCACTAACGCAACCACCATGGTGGTTTTCGAGAAGACAACGCCGCTAAATGGGCGGATTGCCTGATCATTTGTTAGTAGTGCCTTGATGAACTGAATGAGTGACATACCTCATAGTATCTACCAATGGACCACAGAGATCCTGACTGGGTATCCGTCTTGGCCATGTGGGTGGCGTTTCGCATGTCAACGTCCAGCGATCCTGGTATATGAGATCTCAGCATCAGTTGCATTCATCCAAATACATGTGTTGATGTGAACTTACTCCATCGCTCATGTCATGCTCATTCGATGACTCCTTCAAGAAGGTGTGCGTCTCCAACGCCAGGCTGCAAACGATATGTGCGGAATGAAGTTTGTCTGTGCGCCTTGACCCACGAAGAGACTGAAAGTTGAACAATCCATCGTCGAAAATGAATTGAAAGATCACGAATACGAAGAGGAAGATGTTTCCCAATAAGGGCTACTCTGACTTGGGCAAGATCATGAGGAAGTCGGGTACTCTACTTGAGAGTCATCACTCGATGCCCCCGGTTCCCTCACCCTGGCAAGATCCGGTACATTGGCGAACGCGTTGCGCGTTGCTTCGTTTTTGGTCTTGAAAGCTTAGTACTTGTGAAGTACCTGTTAAGCATCAATATGTGGAAGAAAAATAGAGGTTTCTATATAAGGAAGAAGGGCAGGGGAATATATACGAGATGCGAGAAAATAAAGGAAATTGGACACAGACAAGACGAGGAGACAACAGGAGGAAGATTTATCAAAGGCTTCAATCAAGGGAAATAGTGCTATATTTATGCAAGTTCAAAGTTGACGTTTCTGGCCGATCCAGTCGATCCGACCCCCTCGTCGACTTCGGCGTAACTCCGAGGGCATCCCACCTCGGCCTTCGCAGCGATCACACGTCGGCCGTGCCCTATATTAATCGCTATCGCATCCCCAGTTCCGTCTCCCCGACAGTAACACAAACAAACAATAAAATCTAAAATGTCAAAGCCCGCCATTGGATTCGTCGGCCTGGGAGCCATGGGCTTCGGTATGGCCACCCACCTCGTCGCCCAAGGCCACGCTGTCCACGGATTCGACGTCTTCCCGGCCTCGGTGCAACGCTTCCAAACGGCTGGAGGCATCGCTGCCTCGTCGCTGCAGGATTCTGCAGAGGGAAAGTCATTCTATGTCTGTATGGTTGCCTCCGCGCCGCAAGTGCAGTCCGTCTTGTTTGCCGATGATGGAATTGTGCAGCGTAAGACCTCCCCAATCAGACTCCCTCCGGACCGACTACTGACAATACCAGACCTCCCTCAGAACGCCACCCTCCTCCTCTGTTCGACCGTCCCAGCATCCTACGCCCAATCTGTCGCCGCGGAATTGCAGGCTCGCGGCCGGTCGGATATCCACTTCATTGATTGTCCCGTTTCGGGTGGCGCCAAACGCGCCGCCGACGGAACGCTCTCCATCATGGCCGGGGGGTCGGACGAGGCGCTCCAGAGCGGTCGAGACCTCCTTCAGACCCTCTCAGCGGAGAGCAAGCTGTATCTGGTTCCCGGGGGCGTGGGTGCCGGCAGCAACATGAAGATGGTCCACCAGGTTCTGGCGGCCATTCACATCCTCGGAGCCAGCGAGGCCCAAGGGCTGGCGGCCCATCTAGGTCTGGAGGCCCGAGACACGGCCAGTAAGATCATGGCATCGGATGCTTGGACATGGATGCATGAGAATCGGTTTCCCCGGATGGTCGACGAAGATTGGAACCCAGGCGCTAGTGCGCTGACCATTATCCTGAAGGATGTCGTACGTGGTCATCTCCCTTGCTTTGGCCTTTCTGTTTGCAATGACGGCACACGTTGGGCCTTTGACTGACCTATGAATCAATACCTGCAGGGTATCATCACCTCGCAAGCCCGCCAACACAAGTTCCCCACGCCCCTCTGCTCCACAGCCGAACAAACGTACCTCGCGGCCGTGTTACACGGCTACGGTCCCAAAGACGACTCCGCCATGGTGCGCCAATACTATTCCTCGCCCATCGCCGACGTGCAGAGCCCACCCACTACGGAGCAAACGCAAGAATCGCTTCAGCTCGTTCTCGACCTCATGCTAGGCATCAACCTTGTTGCCGCCGCGGAAGCAGTCTCCCTAGCCCGATACCTGAAAGCGGACATGGCGCAGTTCTACCGATTGGTCAGCGACGCTGCAGGTGCCAGCAAAGTGTTTGTCACGCGCGGATTGGAGATGATTGAGGGGAAGATCGGGGCCCAAGCACCCGGGAGCTCGCAGACGGTGGATGAGGCAATTAAGAGGTTGGAGAATGTGGTGCAGAAGGCGCGGGATCTGTACGTGCCGTTGCATTTGGCCAATGCGGCGTTGAATATGTTGCTTGTTGCTAAAAGGGCTGGACTTGGAGCGGAGGCCAGTACGAGTGTGATTAAGGCTTATGGGTATGATTGTTGAGCGTTTGCTTCGTTTCCCTTGTCTTCGCGATGAGTATTGTTTGTTTGACAACGTATACTATACGATCTGACGGGATCTTGATGACTGAATGTATTTTCTCAAACTCAAGCTTTCATTTTTTAGCTCATCTCCATGGACTATTTTCTCCTCCGTCATGAATAATCAAATTCATGAATTAGGGAACTGAAGACAAGTGGGTCTATCTTGGCCCTGCGGGTGTTAGAATCGGGAGAAAAGCACATGTTCCCTTGCATGATGTACTGCTATCTGCAGCTGCTCTATTCGTCAGAAATATTTTCTTGCTTGAAACCTCGGTGCCTAGACGTCTTGTGTTATTCCTCTGGTTTTGCTGGTTTGTTCCTTTCACAAAGTAGGAAATCCAATCGGGTAGAAGCAGACGAAGAGAATCAAACCACATCTCTGCATCCACACCAAACCCCAAACTCCGCATTTCTATCCCATTCTCCATATCACTCAATTTCTATTCTCGACCGTCTTAGCCTGATATCTCTTCGCACTTGTACACCGCTCAAAATGAGTCTGCATCAACGACGCCTCCAAACTCGCCAACGCAGCTTCCATCCCCATCCCGGGCACCCCCCTCGCCATCGCCTCCAACCTCTCAACCCTCTTCAAAACCCTCTCCAGATACAAATCATGCAAACGACAAACCTCTCCCGTCGCAGCTCTCAAACCTTCGCTCTCCACCGCCCACTTCCCGCTCTTCTTCTTCTCCATCCCACCCAGTAGAAACACCACCGCGTTCACCGCCTCCCCGGTGCGAATATCCTTCTCCAGCCCGATCAAGTCGTTCTATAGCCCTGCGACATTGGCAACGTCACTTTGTAAAAGTGTGATTTCTTTGCTGGACGGATAGGGTTGGTTGTAGGCACTTCGGATCAGCGCGAAGGCGGGTTTCAGGCCGATTGTCTTCAGCCGGATGGCGAGGTGGTGTCGAGGGTTTGGGGAGGGATCCGGTCTTGAGGTGGATTTCTTGTAGGAGGTCTTTGAATACAGTGCGTAGCTCTGAGAAAAAGCCGGTTAAGAGGGAGGGGTGGTGTTTATTAAGGGGTCCGTTAGTATCGTATTTCTTGTGTGATTAGTCCTCAATCTCATGGCTAACTCACTTTCATCTTTTAACACCGCAGTCGCCTCTTCAATCGCCGCTTTGCCTGCATCTTCTAAACTCATGCCCTCGAGATAGTCATCTGGATAGTTCATTCTGTTAGACACTTAGAGCGGCAACAAGAGTAATTTGGTGGACGGTTCCATTCGCGTGAGAGTGTCACCTTGGTCAATAGATGAAGGTCATATCGTCATTCACACTTATCATCAATCTAGTGCCATCATGAATATCTTGGAAGTCAAGTAAAAGTTGCCATAGAGGATCCTCAAGGGACAATACTGTATGACTGTTCAAAAGCCCCGAATCAACCAGCCGCGTCAAGACCAACCGTCCCTAGCAAGATAGGACCAAAAGTCCGCCCAAGAAGCAAAAGAGGAAACAATGTATCTGCGTCCCTCTGTTTCTAGTATCCCATTTTACGAACCTGGCAAGTCGAGGCCGGATTAAACATTACCATCGACCTTGCAAAGAGAAAGTCTACGTCTGTCTTGACCCAGTTGCGATAATGTACTTCTGTATGTACTAGGTCATGCAGTCCGGAATGTCGGTGTAGCAAAACCGAGGAACTCCGTACATTGCACGGATAAAGTACAATGCATCAAGCCTAATCTTGCATCCATATCCTGCATTCTGTTCGATGTCTTTATTTTCCATTTCGGTAGGAATAGTTCCATGTCGGGATTTGCTGCAATAGACAGGAAATGCACGATGATACAGTGCATTTCAGATCCCGGGGGGGAAGGTCCAGCATTGTACATGTACGTACCGGTTGTCTTGTCTTTTCATGCAGACATTAAAGGAATAGGCAGTGAGCCAAGTATCGGTGGGGTTTTTATTCCATTATAACCTCCTTCAACCTACCCAGCTAATTTCAGCTAGAGATAACTACTTACACTGATGTATATTCAACAACGGTCGATCACCTTATCGCCAAATGAACTTGTCAGCAAAAGGCGCACCCAATACATTGATCACTAGACTTCAAAACGTAGAAAGTCTACCTTCTCCCCCTTCCTCCTCCCTATGAACTCGTTTCGTCTGACATACCCATCCATGCGAATAATAAATCAGACCTGCCACCGCGAGGGGGCTGTGGGATTGGATATCTCTGGCCTATTAGACTAAGTACTTCTCTTGGGTGGGTGTGCTTGAATACGAGGTGTTTTTGAGCTTTTTGAGCCTTTTAACAAAGCTCGCTAGTTGAACCAGACAGTTCAAGTTTCTTTCTTTTTCCCCTCGCTCTTTCTCTGTAGGGGATGGAAAATAAACTCCTCGAAATCGATTGATATAGATTGGGGGCATCCGCTTGTTCTAAATGTATGTAAGTAGTCTTAACAACGGCTGAGAATGGCCGACCACGAGAGACAGGACGCTATAGAAAGAAACCAGTTATTGATTACTATAAGTTTATACATTTTCTCTCGGCAACCCCGCCAAATCGCAGATCAATTCTCCGGTAAATAAGAGTATTGGCTGACGTCAATCGGACCAACTCCGGCACTCGGACAAATATCCGATCTCAGGCACAATAAACCCATCTATCAACGCGAAGCCAAAGAGGGGGGGGGAAAGAAACTCTGGAAATTAACTAATATATTTGTAGGCCTCTTTTCTCCTCCTTTTCTGTCAGTCTCTTTATCCCCCTCAGTCTATACTACCACCTTCTTCCTTCCCCAACCAAATCAACAGATACAAACAAAATGCCCCTCACCAACCGCGCCACCACCCTCCTCGACCACGCCGCCACGCACCACTACGGCGTCCCCGCCATGTGCTGCTACAACCTCGAAGGAATCCTCGCCACGGTACGCGCCGCCGAAGCAAAGCGCTCCCCAGCCATGATCCTGCTCTTTCCGTGGGCCGTAACCTACGCCTCAGGGCTGCTCGTGCACGCCGCAGCCGAAGCCGCGCGGGCCGCCTCCGTGCCGATAACCGTGCACATGGACCACGCGCAAACACCCGAGATGATCCGTCGCGCGGCGGACCTGGGCGGCTTCGACAGCATCATGGTGGACATGTCGCATTACGAGAAGGCGGAGAACCTGGCCCTGACGCGGGAGCTGGTGCGTTATTGTAATGAGCGCGGGATCGCGACGGAGGCCGAGCCTGGGCGCATCGAGGGCGGGGAGGACGGCGTGGCGGATACGGCTGATCTAGAGGGATTACTGACGACGCCTGAGGAGAGTCAAGAGTTTGTGGATACCGGGATTGATTGGTTGGCGCCGGCGTTTGGGAATGTGCATGGGGAGTATGGGCCGAGGGGGATTCAGTTGGAGTATGATCGGTTGGAGGGGATTAGGGGGAAGGTTGGGGACAAGGTGAGGTTGGTGCTTCATGGGGCGGATCCGTTTACGGAGGAGATTTTTACGAAATGCATTGAGTGTGGCGTGTCGAAGGTGAATATCAATAAGGTGTTGAATAATGAGTATGTGAAGGTACAGAGGGAGAAGGCGGGACGGGTGCCGTTGACGACGCTGTTGGAGGAGGCGACGGATGCGATGCAGAAGGCTGTGGAGAGGTGTATGGATATGTTGAAGTCGTCGGGGAGGTATCCTTGATTTTTTTTCTCTTTTCTATTTGTCTTCCTATCTTTCGATCTCTGGTTGCTATACAGGGTTAAGGTACTAGGATCAGGCTGCTGCTGTGGATGACTGGACGGCTTCTGTATATAGGATAATCATGAGAAGCAGATGAAGATTTCAAGGCTGCTTGTTGAACGGATGTCCGAACAATATTATTTGTTTCCTAATGCGAATCTAGTCTTCGGTGGTAAATGATTCATTGGCGGGCAACTATATATATACGGCACGGATGAAGTTATCCAGCGACTCAATTGAAACATTCAAAACAACTAAATTTACGGTTAACATTAATAACTGATAACAGACACGTCGACTAAGACATGATAAAAAATAAAAATAAAAATAAAAATAAAAAGTAAAGGTCAGAAGCAATGCAAGGTGTAGGAAATAAAAGGGCAGTGTTCTGGGAAGGTGGCAAGAAAAACAAAAAAAGTGGACTCTAAGGGAATCGAACCCCTGACCTCCCGCATGCAAAGCGGGCGCACTACCAACTGTGCTAAAAGCCCAATCGAGATGCTATCTTCCTTCAATCATAGCACTATATTGTAATCCAGTCCTTCTTCCAAAGGAATGCCGATCGGGTTGCCGACCGTCGCATCAGCATTAATTGAGCTTTTCTCATTCGCTTGAAGCGGTTATGCTATCAACCGCACTCGGTCCAATGGAGTGCTAAGCGTTGATGTACACTTGTAACTGATTCACTCTACCTGTACAATTGAAGATCCCAAGTGAAGAAAATTTGTCTGATAATGAATATTCACAATTTACACCTAATGAAACATCCGACATGAAATACCTCACAAGTCCGAGGGAATAAAAACAAAAAAGAAAAAGCTAGATAGCGACAAATGACACATCAAGGAAATGAAAATAAGGTAATAAGGATGCAAAAAGAATATCACAGAATATAAACACACAAGTATCTTTTTTTTCTCTCCCTTTAGATCATCCACCTTAGTGAGCGGCCATCAGCTTCTTGATTTCCGCGATCGCCCGGGCAGGGTTCAGACCCTTGGGGCAGGTTCGCGAGCAGTTAAGAATGGTGTGGCATCGGTAGACGCTCATGCTGTTGTCCAGCGCGGCCTTGCGCTCGGCGGTCTTCTCGTCACGCGAATCGGCCATCCAGCGGTAGGACTGCATGAGGATGGCGGGACCGAGGTACTCCTCGGCGTTCCACCAGTACGAGGGGCAAGAAGTCGAGCAGCAGGCGCAGAGAATACACTCGTAGAGACCGTCCAGCTTCTTACGGTCCTCAGGGCTTTGACGGTGCTCCAGACCCTGCACGACAATATCATTAGCATCGATTCGCCACTCGTGGCTCGGGACGATCGGGTGTCGACTTACATCCTCGGTCTTGGTCTCACGCTGCAGGTAAGGCTTGATGGACTTGTACTGCTTGTAGAAATGCGTCAAGTCGGGAACCAGATCCTTGACGACGTAGGTGTGAGGCAACGGGTAGATGCGAGACTCCTTCCCCGTGTCGGTCGGGATACGGCCTATTCTCCCTGTTAGCGCCACTTCCTCCAATACTCCCGGGATCAAAACAGGACGACGTACACAAGCAAGCCAGAGTGTTGACACCGTCAATGTTCATCGCACAGCTACCACAGATACCCTCTCTGCAACTTCTCCGGAAAGTCAGGGTGGGGTCCATCTCGTTCTTTATCCGGATGAGCGCGTCGAGCATCATGGGCCCGGTCTTGTTCAGATCCAGCTGGTAGGTCTGCATGGAGGGCTTCTCGGTGGGCTGGTCGGGGTTCCAGCGGTAGACGTGGAACTTCTTGACGCGAGGGTTCTCGGACATGTTGGGGTCCTGGTTGTTCGAGGTCTTGGTCTCGGGGACGGTCTTGGTGCTGGCATAGCCGCCAGCTTGAGCGACGGGGTCGACGGTCGCATAGGAGCGAGCGAAGACGGCGGGGCGGAACAGAGGCCGCGAGGATGCGACGAGGCGCGAGGTCGAGCGAAGAGCGGCCATGGTGGCTTTTTGTGGATCGCGCAGGAATCAAGGGTTTTTGTGGAAAATTAAGCCGGAAAAGGGAGAGTCCAATCGTAGGGCGGGTAATAGCCGCAGGGAAAGAGTGAAAGCAGGAGGGGAGAGTGGAGTGGAGGAGGGGAGAAGTGAAGAGAAGAGAAGAAGCCGAGATGGAGAGGGAGCAGAGCAGCCAGCCAGCGGCAATTGAGGCAAAGCAGAAGGAGATGAGGCAAAGGAAGAGGTGTTTTGTCGCTTTGAGAGCTGCGAGTCTTTTTGCCTGAGGGTTACCTCGGGTCTGCCGGTCACGGGGCTGACTCAGCGACCGCCGGCCAATCACGGGTGGGCTAATTGCAAGCGTCGGGGATACACGGCGACGCTTTGATTGCTTAAACATTTTGCCAGTCAAGCATATTTATTCCCTGTAGCCATTGAAACACTCCTATATATTTTTTATAAATACTTTCTATGTTCACTTCATGCAGGTCCATCCTTACTGCTCGCATGGCATTACATCATAACCTCCCAACTACCTGACAAGGCACTTACGTCAAGGACACCGTCCCAAAGGGGCAACGGAACCGACTTTCCGGCAAGTTGCCGTCATGTGAAGCCTCCCGCCTGAGGCATAAAGGCATCCCCGTCGGCAAAAAGGCATTTCCACTGCCGCTAGTCCGTTTTGGTCATCTTGGCCTGAGGACAACCATCAGAGCGAAAATGGTATGAATTCTCAAGAAGTTATACTAGGTATTCTGCTCAGCTTCACTTTGTTGGTTCGAAAATAATTCAAAAACAAAAAACTTCAAATAATTAACACTTTTTACACACTGTCTTGGATGATCCAATCTATCTCCCAATTGGACACCTTATATTTTCGCTACAATCCAATCCCTACTGCTCAATAATGAGCTCTAATATCGTTCAAGCCCTCATGTAAATCATTGAAAGAAACCCGAGACGCAGGGGCCTGAACCGAAGTAAAATATCCCCGACAGTGGAACCTCCACCTAGTGCGATTCTGATACAAACAAAACCTTATCGATCAAGATCGTGTGAACGGTTACCTAAAAAGTTTGCCATCCTAACGGTCTAGAATCATCGATGGGATCTCGACCTGGGAACGTTTCATCGAAGTGATACCTATGATCTTCCATGGTAGGGCTGTTTAGTAAACGACCTTGCGAACGCTAAACTGGCGATTGACTCGTCCAATAGATTAAAGATCTGCACGAACCGGTGATCTAGATATTCTGTGTTAAGATTCGGTCGCGTCCAGGAAGTCGAACTGCATCTGATAAAAAAGGAAGAGTCAGGGCTACATGGATCTCGTGACCTGTGTCTCTATCGGTGTACTCCGCAAGTTTACCAGAAAGGAAGAAAATCATGTGTAAATAAAACCACCCAGGGCTTCATTGAACCAAATTAGACTAATATTCACTAGGAACATATGCAACAGGCACAAGCTATATATCTAAAAGAGAGAAAGTCTCAAACAATCTCATCCATGCATGAAATAACCTCGTCCACTAGGGACGTTTCACCAGGATCTGCAAGGGAAGTGGAAGTAAAAAGTAGCGTTTAAACCGCTTACAGATGGCCCTGACCAGCGCCGGAAGAGACGCTAGAGGCAACGTTGCCGTAGGCAGAGGCCGAAGCAATGTTCTTGCCCTTGAAGTTAGCCAGGAAGCTCTCGTCGGCTTGGTTGAAGGTGCCGGAGCTGCCGAAGCCGTTGAGCTCGCAGGCGCGGCCGAGGTAGGACGAGCAGACTTTGTTGGTGTTGGCGTCGGGGGCGGTGAACAGGGCACCGTTGATGGGGGACTCGGCGACAACGTTGATGTTCTGGAAGACGTTGCCCTCGGCGAGAACGTAGCCACCCTCGCCGATCTCGAAGGCGTGGCCGGTGTTGTCGTGCCAGTAGTTGTTAACCTAGAAGGGGTGGGTTAGTGGTGAGGATCTACTTATAAAGGCTGGCTGGATGGGAAAAGGGACATACGGCGTGCAGAAGGGTGTTGCCCTGGACCTTGGGGGAACGGCCAGAGGTGTGGTAGATGTAGTTGCCCTTCATGGTGACCATGTCGGAGGAACCGTCGAGGTAGATGGCCCAGTAGTGGTAGCCGTCGCAGGTAGCGGACCAGTCGGACTCGCCGTTGATGAAGTTGTTGGAGAGGGTGATGCGGTTGTCGGCCTGAGTTCCGAGGACGATGTGCTGGCGACCGATACGGGCAGTCTGTTCTGGTTAGATTCGGTAGATATCATATGGGTGCATAGGAACGTACGGTGACGTGGTCGATCCAGATGTTGTCAGCATCGTTGACGGTGATGGCATCACCACCCCAGACGTACTGAGGGTTGATGTCGGTAACGGCGATGTTCCTAGAGGATGGTTCATTAGGGAATATTTCCAGATACAGAACCAATTGTATACTCACTGGATGATAACGTTGGAAGTACCGCTGACCATGCGCAGACCCTTACCCATGATCACACCCTTGCTGCCCTCACCAATGATGGTCTTGTCGGAAGCGACGGTGATACCGAGAGAACCTGCGTTGTCACTGGAAAGGAAAGGAGTCAGCAAACAAATTTAAATCTTGCAAACCCGAAGAATCCAAACTCACTAGCTGACAGAGACCGAGGGGGCGCTGGACTGGTAGTTGTTGCACCAGTTGTCCTTGTTAATAGCCAGCTGGCAGCCGGAGCCAGTACCCCAAGGAGCGCAACCAGTCTCGGTGGTGGTACCCTCGCTTCCGCGGAAGTCGAAACTATACAGATGTCAGAAACAGATCGATAGCCACTGTGAGTGAACCGGGTGATCGCACGTTTTGGACAGAACAACGACACGGGGAGAGCTGTCGCCGAGGTATGAGACCAGCTCATCGATCGAGTTAGGGTAGACAGGAGTGGCGCTTCCACCTCCAGTCACGCCCTTAGCGAAACCCTCGGCGGCGCCGGAGACGCTGATGGCGGCAGCAGTGCTGGCGAAAGCAGCAGCCGCCGCGCTGAAAAGCCCGGTGTACTTCATGACGGAGAGAATGACTTGAGACAAAAGAAAGGAAATTCAATAAAGAAGGTATCAATTAAAATTAAGAAAATGGAAAAGAAAAAGAAAGAATGAATGATTTGGTTAAGAAAAGAAAGGCCGTTTGGAGGGAAGGGACCCCCGGTCTTTATATCTATAGAATCTCCGGAGAAATAAAATCCTTGCAAGGCCATGCCTCCTACCCCCTGGGAAAACAAACATGGAACCAAGTCTATCACCACCACTATCCTAATCATCCAATAAACCGGACTGCAAGAATAAATTGGGGTCCACGGGCATGGCAGTGAAACAAGCCATGGCAGTCGGCGATAAGAGGCCAGTGCCCCAGAGTAAAACCGCACCGTTTCCAGTCCGCCGAAACTAGAGGGCAGAGGCCCATTGGTGTGGGTAAATTCCTAGAGGAGAACAGGCATGTCCGGTGCTCAACCACGTTTCTCATTGCGGCGTTCACGAACGTGTAGATCCATTCCGTTAATGAGGAGGTGGACGGTGGAGTGATTCGGGAGATTTACGGTGTTTCATGATGCCCACTAAGGCGCTCTTAGTCTTAGGCCGGGAATAGTCTCCCCCGTTCGAACTGCTGAATGGCGGTGGACTGCTTTCACGTTAAAAGCAATTGCTCCGTCTTGGCGACTTGCTCTGGGGGGCCGGACAACTGCCGAAATTGGGGCGAGTGTAGAATAATCCTTACTGAGTAATATCTTGCTAGGAACTGTCTGGGTGACTGCTGACGGGAGATGTCATTTTTCTTCGCCTTATCTTGGCAATAAGAGAAGCAATCTGTAAGCTCCCTGGACCAGTCCTCTTTTTCCCGTCTGGATTTTTGTTTTTTTATTAACCTTTAAGGGGCAAAATATACGCTGTACGGCGCGAAGAGTGAAAACTTTCGACCCGTTTGAGATCGTGGCTAATGTGGACACCATCCAGCCAGGAACGGTGATAGTCCGATTCACCGGCCCACCGACTCGGTCTTTGGGATATAAAAAATCTTAGATCATATCATTCTCCGTCCTACTCCTTCGAATGCTTCCAGGACGTGAAACTACCGTTCTGTTCATGATTCCGTCGAGTTCCGAGGAATCTTTCATCGCCAAAGTCCACAGAAAGCATTCAACAGGCGCAATAATGTAGTTAAATCCAATAAATCAACAACGAACCCGTCATTCTAGCCTTACAAGTAACAACGCCAAGCTAAAAACGGCCTGAGTCTGGTACTTCAACGGTACATCGCCCAGGAAGGCAACTCAATCCCATCCTACCACTCATCTAGCTTGTCAAATTGTCCTAGTCTCCGGGCACCAGGAAATGACATTAATATAACTTAATTGCTACCAGGCTAGCTCGCAATTAGAGTATAAGCTTGCTTGAAATAAAGCTTATTCAGCGGGCTGCAGTGCCACCGCCCACTGTCTAAGATTGGTCTGCTTCGCTGGAGACCGGGTTGTGCGCCATGCGGGGCCCGATGAAGACTGATTCAAGTCCTTCCAATTAGACTCCTTCACTCGGAGGGTCGGAGGATTTGATTACTCGGGGATAGTACTAAATGTGACGGATAGTGGCTGGTGGCATGATGATGAGACAGTTAATTGAAGAAATGCAAGATGTGGCAGTGCCTCGTTGAGATATGCAAATCGATGTAGATGGGAATAGGAGTAGCACAACAGAGATGACAAATTGTACTTGGAAAAGCTGCTTCGCTATAGAAAATCATTCCGGAAAATTGGAAAGGGTATTAATCGCCACCTAGGTCTTGCCTCTGTCAACTCAACTTGAACCTTTCCGGACACAATCTACTAACCACCATGCATCGTTCTAGAACCCGATTAATATACATTAGATTAACCTCTCAACGGATCCTTTAGCCTCCTATTTCCAGACTTCATGCATACGCATTCATCCATGCAAATTACACGCTTAAATCGCAGCATTACTCCGTAGTCCGTACCTGGCAGTAGTATGCCACTGCCGGCAGTCTGCGGTCTGCAGCCCACAGGCGGGATTAACTGGAGGCTAGAGGCTAATTAAACTAGTCCATGTCTCACTTGGAATCCACTTCAATAATCAAGTCTTTCACTTTCATATATTAATCGCCATATGGCGTAGACGTGGTCTAGCGCAAGATCAAAATTGAAAGATCAGTATCCCTTTTTCCATCACATTCTTTTTTCTTTTCCTTTTTCGGCAATAGGGACTGGAAAAAGTAAGGCTCGGCGATGCTTGCCACGTAGATTCATGAAGAGGTATGCAGTGCATATCCGCGGGGTTTAGGTCTGTTCTTTGGAAAAGTCCTTCCCAGGCTTGATCTTCGGAATGAAAAAGCCGTTTCGACATGGTTGATGTTTCCAACTCCTCACTGAAGGGACAATGGCCTACCTACCTCCTTTTTGCCCAGCTCTCGGTCGAAACAAGTGAAGAAGACGCTGTTGCTTGCCTATACAGCGGGATGAAGAAAAGGCGAGGTTTTCCACGAGGATGCCCAGGAATATGTGACTCAACTTTAGCCCGCGTTTGTGGATATGGTAGTCGACGATGACCGGCGGAGTATACACATATGGTCCTACAGATATCTGTTGGGCCCAAGGAAGGAGCTCTCTGTCTCGAGATGGTATATCACGGTCGGTTGTGGCAGTTACGAAAAGGGTACGTGAGCGTTGCACGATGTGGATGTGCCTATACTGGGATAGATGTCGGAAATAACTGGATATTGATGGAAGAATCAAGAAATCCATGAACAATCAAGCGTTATAATGGCTGTTCTCGACCGCTTCCAATGGGGTTAATCGAAACGCCTGTTCTTTCGTGAGTTGCTAGGGGAAGTAGGAGGGAAAGAAAAGGTAATTAATAAAAGATAAATTAAGAGAAAGCAACGGCTGAATTTAATGTGCAGAGAGTAGATGCTCGATGACACTAACTTAAAATCCAAAAACGTTATGATCCTTGTGATACCCCCAGTTTTCCAATGCCGTCGCGGCTGCCGTGATCATGGCAGGTGGTCCGCATAGCAGTGCGACAGTCTTCTCGCCAGGCGGAAACGCATATTTACGGAGCATTGCCTCATCAACATGTCCCCGCAGTCCAGTCCAGCTGGAGTCTGCTTGGGAAAGAATATGGTAAACGCGAAGTTGATCGGGATGTTTTTCTTCAAACTTGTTCAGTTCGTCGTGCATCAAGATGTCGTTTTCGGTCTTGTTGGAATCCACGACTTTGATTTGCGTCTTGTCTTCTGGAGAAGACAAGATATGCGCGATGATTTGATAGCCGGGGGTGATTCCAGAGCCGCCGAGAATCAACTGAATGCGATCAAAGTGGCACTCCACGTCGTCAATCAGAAACTTTCCATTCCCTTGGTAGCGAATTTCGCCGGTCGGCCCGGTGATGTCGATCTCTTGATCCTCGCGGAGACAGTCAAGGATGTTGCTCATCGTGCCGCCTGGTTGCTGCAGATCGGGCTTGTAGGTTTTGACGACGAGGTCGAATGTTCCGTCTTCCTCTGCTTCTGTTACCGGTCTGACGGGCGTATATGACCTGAAGACCAGTTTATCTTCAAAGTGGAATCCGACTTGTACATGCTGCCCGCTTACTAGACCGAGCTTCTTGCCATCCGGCAGGGAGAACTTGTACCGATTTGTGTCGTTGGAAATTGCAGTCTTTTTCACAAGTTTGGCTTGGACCCATCTAGTAGATGTTAGTCATGTGGCTTGGGGCCTGGAATCGTATGTTGCTTACTTGTGATGCTTTAGAGCTATGTCAGGATCGTCATGCGATCCTTCGGCTTCTTTCTTTGCTTCCTCTTCCGCCTGCTTTTTCATATATTCCTGCGTGTTCTTCGTGACCACGCCGATGATTTGTTCTGTGATATAATTAGCAATATCCATGAGTCAAAGCAAGCGTGACTAACTTTGCAGTTCCTCGTGAGCATGCGTATCGTGGACAGATTCGAACTCGTCCGTTGTCTTCATATGTACACGGCCCGCGTGTGCTAAAATGGCGTCTTTACCCCCTGGATGCCACCCGAGAACACTAGTCGCATCGTATACTTTGTTGTTGATGACGAGCCAACAGTCCTTTTCGGTCGAATGTTTTTCAATTTCTTCGCGGTCATATTGCTTGACCGGCGTGTCGCCCTCTTGCTCCCAGTCCTTAATCTGATTCACGCGAGTGGGCGTCATCCATCCACCATCGCCAGTTGCGTTGGTCGGATGACGGAATTGCAGGACGGATTGGTTGGTATCTGGGTCTTGAATGATTTCTGACTTCACCACAAACTGGGCATTGTTCATCATTCTGTAATCAGTAAGCATATGCTAGGATAAGCAAGAGAAGCGTTCAACTCTCACCCCTCAAGATTCCACCGGATGCTCTCTGGCTGCGTGTTTTTGTTGACATCCCAGCATCGAACCGTAATGCTCTCCGCTTTCAGCAGTTCGGTGATGGGGATGTCGTTGTACCAGTGCAGCCATGTCCAGAACTTCCGCCCATGACGTAGGGGTGCATCCGGATACTGTCGTTCATCAGTCAGAGGAGTCTTGCAACCCAGAAAAGATTCCGTGTTAAACTCACCTGGCGCGTACAATACAGCCAGTTCTTCCCTCCATCAAGGCTAATCTCAACGCGCTGAATCTCGTTCCCACCGCCATTATATGCGTATCCCCGTACCCGATATTTCTCTCCTTTTTTGGCACCCCCAAGTTTGACCTTCTCACCATGATCGGGCCTCATGATGACTGAGTTCAACATCTGTTCCATACATGCCGTGCTGGGATGCTTGTACATGGCTTTGCCAAAGTCCGAGGATCTATCCTCCACGAAGCTGGGAACCACACGGTTATCGTATATATGATAGTGGCTGTCGTTTTCCTTGTCCGTTACCCAAATGCTTTGCAACCATTTGACACAACGACCGCCGACAAATCCAGGAACAATGAGTCGGACCGGGTACCCATGGTCGGCGGGCAATGGATTATTGTTCATCTCGTAAGCCAATAATACATCGTTTTCCGGATTCATGATATGATCCAGCGATATAGAAGTCTCATATTTGCCCTCAGCCAATGTTTCTGATCCTTGGAAGTTGACGTAAAGACGCTGATTCGGATAATCTGCCATCAATTGCTCGATTTCCGCCTTGATCAACACGTCGCGCAGAAGAACACCTTTCCAATATGCGCAACTGACTGCTCCGGCGCCCCAATTGAACCCCATACTTCGCTTGACCATATTGACCTCTTTGCGGCGGTTGCCATCGCAGGCAAGCAAAACGGGGATGTTAATGCTCTGAAATTGATCCACCAGGTCGTCCATGAATAGGGTCAAAGACTTTCCTGCCGATATCTCGAGCTTATGGTTTTCCCACAGAAGATGCGGCACGGAACCATGACTGCGCACATAGTGCAGGAAACTGGGAGTTATGATACCTGCATCCAACAGCTCCGCTAGGTTGGGCTCTGCATTGAGGGGATGCCGACCAGTTTGCCGAATCAGATGGTCCGACCGTGGAACCCAATTGTCAGGCGTGAGCTTGTCCTGGTCGTCGACATCCGCAGGCATAGGCGCATCTTTCACGGGAGAAACACCCTTTCCGTCGTTGATCTTCAAGGCGCGGATGTACTCAGCTTCGTCCTGGAGATCCTTCAGGAACGCCAGTTGCTCAGGTGTGTACTTGTCACCTGCCGCCCCGTTGATGCCGTTAGCCTGCGTATCCTCCTTTTTGGGATCCTTCTTGTTGATCGGCCAGTCCTCCTCATATTTGATGAAATCCTCCGTCGTATGCAATACGTATCGCCAGTGCTTAGGATGAACGTCCGGTCGACTTAAATGAAAATCCTATTTGACGAAATTCAATTAGCTTATTTTCCCCTGCTCAGGCAAAGAACAAAGCACATGATTACCTCCTGATCCTTCATGAAATCCCTCACGGTAAGCAACTCTCCCTTGGCCTTCCTCGCCTGCAACTCCTGCACCTCCTTCTCCGACAGCTCCTCTAGTTCAAACCGCGGATCATCCCCGTCGTGCGTAAGACCCGGGAACCGATCATCTTTGTTCCGGAGGCCAATCCGATGACTATGCACCTTGTTCCAGTCGGGCTCATTGAAGATGTCCTCTCTCTTGGGGCTTGGTGGTGGGGAGATGGCAGCGGGAGGAGACATGTTGGCAGACTGTGCTAGATCTTTTCTGGTCTGGTCGATGAGAAAGAGCACCTAACACCCCAAAGACCGCGAGAGTCGGGGATATTTGTAGGGAATTTGACATGCGATTCAAGGGAATTATCTGCGTGGCTGGCTGACGAGAACGGACAGCTGTGCATACATACATACCATGCAAGTGTGTGATGTCCGTTTCCGGCGCCACATTCTCATACATCTTGACTCGACCTGTTCGTTCCGTCCCTCGCTTCCGATCAGAGCCTTCAATCATTGCCGAGATATTGGTATTTCTTTTTGGCCCCTCTTCTAAACGGATGGAGCTCACTTGACCACGAAGTCCATGAACGCATATAGAGACGGCATATTGGCTCCATCAATTGACAATCAGACTAGACCTGGCAGTCATGAGACCAGCAAGTGCATTCAGCCGCACGGGTATCGGCTGAAGGCTCTGTAATGAGCTTTTGTTTATGAGCAAGCCTGCCATCATCACAATTGAGATTGCAACCAACAATTGATTGCACAAGATGACCATCAGGTCGCGCTGTCTGGACTGGATCAAGAGAGGATCGGCAGGGTGCCTTCCGGACGCGGGACATGGCACGAAGACACGTGATCGTGGAATGCTCTAACCGGATTGGGGCGACAGGCATTTTGTTATGCCTTACTGCCTGACTGCCTGATAATCTCGCTGTGTCCTTGCAGCCTTGTTGCCTGAGGAGTGCTCAACAATGCAGGGAAGAAGCAGAATTTCCCTGTCTGTGCCTTTGGTGGATTTTCTTGATAAACATTAGATGCTAGTTGGTTGGTGTACAAAACTCCAATTCGATTCTAATTCACAGATCACTCAATGTGCAGCACGCAAAGACAACGACTTACTGCCTCACCCTCCCCCAAACACCCCCCAACACGGCCCCCAGCGCCGCAACACCCGTACAAACCGGCCAGAGAACCCTAAACCCATCAACATAATCATCTCTCTCGCCACCAGGCATCAAAGCCCCGAATTCAACCAAAAAGGAAATTTCCCCGGGAAACGGAAACCGCCTCTCCACGTCCCAGAACAGCTGATTGAGCATGATGGTTCCGCTGATAGGGATGGCAATGCACATGCCCCACGTCCTGAGTATGGAGTGCAGCAGTATGGGCGGGATCTTGCGTTTGGCGTATCCCTTTGGGAAGGGGTCTGTGTCGGAGTCGGACTCCGAATCACTATCGGGGTCAAAGGGACGGGTGAACATGCATCGGATTAAAGAGGGGGTGAGGAGGGCGTGGGAGAGGCCGCAGATGAGAAAGAGGATGACCCAAGCCGAGGTCGGTGTCTTGAAGTCGAGGATTGTGAGGCAGCCGGTTGAGATGGTGGCGAGGGCCCAGCCGAGGCGAAGGATCCAAGGGTTTAGGTTTGGTTGGTGGGAGAGGAGGCGTATTTTTTGGACGAGAATGAGGAAGGGGAGGGCGAGTGCGACGAGGGCTACGAGGCCTAGGCCGGTCAGGGCGTGCGGGAGGTATTTGACGAAGATGAGGTAGAGGGGTAGAAAGTGGAGATGAGCTGATATCTGCCATTTTGGTTAGCTATACTCATGTGAAGGTTGGTTGTGGGGACGTTTAATCCGGGAAAGACGAACGATGAATCCGTGGATAAACCCACTAATGTGTATCATGGTCGTCGAGAGCGACTTAAACATGGCGGAGCTGAAAAACGGATGCACCGTCCAGAATCGCTCGTACGCGACCAAGACGAGCAGCAGGCTTGCGCCCACACATATCGGCGCCAATGTGGCTGCCGTATCCCATGCAAAACGCGTGCCACCCCAACTAATTCCAATCAATAGACATCCAACTCCTAGCAGAATGAGGAGCGAGCCCAGCCAGTCTGTCCGGCGCAGTTTGCATATATAGCCCGTCTTGCCCTGTCCGCATCCTCGCAAGTCCACGGCGAAAGGAACGACAAGCATTCCCAGGGCGCAGAAGACAAAGCTGGAATAAAATAGCCAGATTGTCGTCGCATAGTCGCCGAAAAGGCCACCCAGAATAGCACCAGCGATAGACCCCGTCACCTGCGCACGGAAAACATAGTTTGAGAACTGGAGCTGATGATATTTGGGTACCAAGTTCGTGATGATCAAGAACGATGCAGCCAAAATTCCACCACCACCTGTCCCCTGGAGTGATCGACCGGCGATTAGACCAGCCAAGTTGAACGCACCCCCGCAGACACCTGTTCCGATTGTTGCGAGAACCACTGCAGAAAGAAGGATCGGCCCGTGCCCGAATACATCCGCCAGCATAGATGAGATCGTTTGACTTGCTGCATTGGCGAGGAGATAGGAAGTATTGATCCATAGGACATTTTCGAGGGGCTGGCCTAGATCACTGGCCAATTCCTGTTTGGAAAGAAAACATGCACATTAGTGGGTGGCTAGTTCGGTGGCTTTGCCAGGTTTTTGGCCTGCCCGAGCTGCAATCGAAGACATACAGGAACCAAAGGAATAACCACCACGGCGTTAAATGCATCCATCGCCACTAGGATGCAAATACAAGTCATAAAGATAACTTCCGGGACGCCTGGTTTCCAGCCCCCTTCCAGTCCCGGCTTTTCTTGATGACAACATTCTAGATCCGGGTTGGCGTGCGCAAATGATGTGGCGTGCGGGCTATTGATATCATTATATTCGTCGCCAAAGCACTGAATGCTAGTGCGAGGGGCCTTCTTGGAACCGGCTTGGTTGCCATTGTCAGCCTTTGCAGCGACGACTTCGACTAACTCTATTCCTCTACCCATTTCATTTGTTCAACGTTAACATCGAAAGCGATATGAATACCATAACAGGGAGGGAGATTGGACACGGCGGCGTCATAAATGGGACAGAATTGCGGCGGGCAAGGTGAAGCGGCGCAATTCAATCCGGTTGTACAGCATCGGTGAATTTAATAAAAGATTGGACAAACTCTGAAATCACACATACCTCCTGGGGAGAGTTAAATATACCTGTCACTTTGGTGAAGTAAAGGGATTTTGCTTTACGGACACAAGCCACTAGAGTGGGAGAGGGGATTCCGTCGCGCAAGGGATGATGGAAAAGCTATTGATGCCAAAAAGGGGGTCATCCGTAGTGATGGGCTGTCTGCGACCTAGTCACATACGGATGAGACAGCACCGCAGGTCGCAGAAGCCGTGAAATCGCCTCATTATGAATTTTATAGTCGACCAAATCACCCGGGGGAAGTCGTCATCACCGTCAATTTTGGGAGTTGGCGGGCTCGGTGCATTCCATCCTGCATCAGCGTTTGGTCTTCCACGGGGATGATTGGACCAGTGGGATGTTGGAATGCCAACGCAGGTCCCAAGTTATGCAGACCACAGGAAATAGGCTGACCAGGAGAGTAATGAATGACGTGGATCATGGGGGTCTCCCCTTGCATGAGTGGCGGTGTTGCAGATATGCTCTATCAGACTTTGTACTCCGTACTCCGCATTGAATTTGATGATCGGACACCGAACCAATGCATGTGGATGATCACCGTCGGATCTGCCTCAGAGAAGTGACACATTTTAATATTGAAAGATGATCAGCACCATTAAGTACGTGTGTCAGATCCGATCTGTGATTCAGCCGCGCCATTGAGGTAAGACATAGCCACCGATCTCCACGAAAAACTGCATCGCTCGGCCCATGAACGCGGTCACGTCTTGCCCCAACCAGTCGGGAAGAAGCTGCGCTCTGATGGACTCCATCTGCCGGACATACTTCCCCGCGACCTGAGCTGGTCAATCTCCCCATCAAATGGCTAGGAAATAACGAGCAGCTTACAAGAATACACTCTCCTCTCGGCTTCTCATCCACCGCGATATTCGCAATCGCCCCCGCCACGCCCTGCGGCGTGTTCGCGTCCAAACCAGCCTCTTTCCACTTCTGCGCAAACCCAGCCGTGATCTGCGTCGGCGTGAAGAAAGGCGCGACTGCGTTGACCCGGATCCCGTACTTTTGCGCCGTCTGCTGAGAAGCCCGCAGAAGCCCGATGACGCCGTGTTTGGAGGCCACGTAGGCTGCCACCCCCGTACCACCGAAATAGCCAGATGTGGACGCTAATAACACGATCGAGCCGGGAGTTCTACTGGATTTCATGTGATACATTGCGAGGCGGAGGGCTTTCTCTTCGGTGATTAGTCGGCTTGCCATGCTAGCTATGGATGTGATGAGGAGGGCCTGAAGGGACGGAGATTCATACTATTCAATGTCCCTTTTACATTGATGTCGATCACCTTGAATCCCTCCACTGATTCTTTCAGGTTTCCCTCGTCGTCAACATCATTTAGGTCTAGCACGGGACTGGATTCCATAGTTCCTGCATTAGCGATTACGATATCGACCAATCCGAATTTCTGCGCAGCCTGGTTGAATAGCGTGGTCATGTCAGTCCAGTTGAGAATATCCGCTGGGATGAAGACCGTGCGGTCGGGATGAGCGAAGGACTGAATGAGAGACTCAGCCTTCTCACGACATGATTCCAAGTCGGAGATGACTACGTTGGCGCCGTGCGCGCTGAACAATGTCGCTGTTGCGGCGCCGATGCCATTGGCTGCGCCAGTAATAATGACGGTTTTAGTAGCAGCTTTGGTAAGAATGGAGGCGTCAAGGTGGTATTCCTGCATTTTGCGATTTGATTATTTCTGGGATGAAGAATACAGGAGAAAGGAATGAAAGCGTGGAAGGGAAGAAGAACAAGAGAAAACAAATGACGTGATGAGGGAGCGGGGTTGTCGGTACTTCTGTCAGCTGCTCATCTGCGACTCTACATATGCAAGACAGGACATGCAGGAACACTGTAAACTGTTATCTTTGCTTTGTATTTCATACGGTGGGTATAAGCACTACGCATGTCTATGCCACGTCAATGGCTACTCTAACTTATCGCGATCGGTCGCCCTCGACAGCCGCGACACATCAGCCGAGGATTTGGCGCTGTGCGCCGTGCTTACAGCATGGAAGGAAAAGTCGAGTTCTCCGACCAAGGTTTTCACATCGCTAAGATACATCAGTCAGTGTTACTTCAAGTGACGGATATTCCACTCACCGCATGAGTCTATCCACATCGCCCACAATGCAACGAGTCGAGATCTGAAGCACGGCGAAAGTCGCGAACCCAGGCTCCGCGATGTGCCGCAGACTGAGAATGTCTTTGTCTAGAGCTTCGAGCCTCTTGGAAAAGCTATAAGGTCGAGGTGTCTTGAGGTATGGTGGTAGCGGTTGCCGGTTAGTGATGCTGGCTGATAGAAGGCAGAGTACAGAAGTGATCTCATGAGTCGTGATGCGTGCGCTGGCCACCAGTCTTCGAAAATCGTGAAGCCAGACAGAGTTGCTGTCTTCGGGATCGTCACCTAGCTGCAAGAGGGTGTCTGATGCGTATCCAAGAAGACTCAGATAACTGACAATGCTGCTTAGGGTTAGCGAAAAGCACGCAGAAGCAGAGCACGGAGCGAGTTTGATTAAGATATACCTTTCTATGCATGATATGATAGAATCATATTGCTTCTTGGGAAAGCGACCACCGATCGGCACTTCCCATTTCAAGAACTCGGAATAAGTTCGCAAGCCAGTCAGCATAAGCATCTGCTTAGAAAAGACCTTGTTTCGGGCCTTCAAAAGCCGACGCCCGGATGAGGTCTTCAACGCGATGTCGCCCTCGTCACCACGCATGCGAGCGTTGACTGTTTCATGGATGATCGAATAATAATTGGCCAGCAGATAAAGCGAGGCTCCTAAGCTCTGACGCAGGACGGAGTGTTCCGAGATAGGATACGGGAAGAAAGTCCAAAAGAACGAAACCGCAATACCACCGGTCACTGTCGCCAGACGATAGGGCGCAAGAAGGTGAATAGGGTAAAATGGCTGTCCATTGGACGTCGCAACCTGCTCGCCGACCTTGCGGACCTGGAGCTCGTATCCAACGATCATGGACGTGGATATGATAGTAATGATGCCAATAATGCGGAATCGGAACATCTTGATCGGAATGTAAAACATGATAGATACGAATATGAAGAAGAAGACAATGATACCGGGCGTCTTCTTGCCAGGTATGAACCAACACAAAAAGCTGAGTATCATAGCCAAAACTGTTCCCAGAATTCGAAGGACAAAGCCAAAGATACTTTGACCGGAGGTGGGGGACATGCTGAGGTTCACCATGACCATGGCCCACACAAAGCGCTGTTTGATGAAGAAGGTCTGCGTGTCATGGATGAAAGCCACCACCGCAATGGTCATGGTCGCACAGGCTACCCGGAAACCATACGCGGACTCGGATGACCGTAAGAGCGAAGGAATAACTCTGATTTTGTCCCCGAGCTTTTCCCAGACGGTATGCGAGGGAAGATGCTCCGGATCCCTGCGATGCCTGTAGGCTTCTCCAAGCTGCAAGATGTTGTTCTGGGTGTGCATGTCACCCATATTGTCGTCTTCGTGGGAATCGTCTGCCTTGAACACGCTTAGTCCCCATTTTCGCACGCGCTTCCATCCTGGGATTATCAGGTGCCTCCTAGAAAGTTTTCCACTTTCGACTCTCTCGTCTGCAAACCGGACGAATTCCAATACAACATGACCAGCTGAACTGAGCAGTTGTTCCATCTGCGAAGAAAATTAGCGTTGCGAATCATTTCTCACCACACCAAGCAAAACCCACATAGAGGAATAGGTACAGTTGTCGCCTACTTCGATCGCGACCGATTCCGTACTCGTCCTTCGGAACGTCGTCTACGTTCAAATTTGCGGATGAGGGCCGTTCAAAGAAATCGGCGGGTAGCTTAATCCCTTTTTCTTCGCTCCAAGTCCTCAGAGCAAGCTTTTTGGCCACCTTGAACTCGCGCAGCTTTCTTTCGAAATGTGTGGCAAATTCTTTATCGCCGGGACCGGGGCCAGCCTCCACGTCTGCGGACCCGTTCGCCAAGTTTGTAGCGGCTTTCTTGGGGGTTTTAGCCAGTTTTAGCACAAACAAAGCATGCTGGAGACCCTCATCAATTGTGTGAATCATCGAATCGAATGGATCATGGACCGCTCTCATTATATCGTTCCATTCCTGCACAACACGATGGCGAATGACGTCCGGCGGTTCAGTTCCCATGGGATCGATTGGCTGGTTCCACTTGTTGTAATCCGACAGACGCTGGAAGATATCGACGACGAAGCTAAGTCCGACGATTGGGATCATGATCTGCCGCAGGTGTCTAAAGATAGCTTGCAGGTCGTCGGGCCCCAGGTTTCCAATCGCCATCTCACGCTTTGCAAAGGTCAAATCTGCATGGAGCTTGGCGTGGAGATCGGTGAGTTTTCGAACGGCCGCCCGAATGGCCTCAGCTTCGGGGCTGTAAACCTTGCCCTTCTCTGTGATTTTCTCCACGTGAGAATCGTACGTCTCCGCGCGTCCAAACATATCGTCCCGTTCAAGCGTGCCGAAATAAGCCGTGTGCGCATTTAGAGCCGCACGTAGGCCTCCGATGTAACCTGCCATTTCCTTGAAGACTACTTCCCTCGACGTGACCGGGAAGATCAAAAGACAGGTGCCTGTAGAGAAGGCTAGACCGGTAAGACATGCCTCGAGTAGTTTTGTGACCATGCTAATGGAGGCGGCCATGGTCGGCAGCCGTGGAGCGTACACAAACGTCACATTGGCAACGATTGAGTAGATGATCACGGGAAATTGAAATTGCTGGTACTTGGCACGGAACGAGTGGACGAGATAAATCTCGAAAAACAGCCAGACGCCGCTGACGGCAGAGGCGGACGAATTGTACGGCGTCGCAGTGATGCCACCACTCCCGTTTGTCGCAATGTTCGAGCTAGAGGAACTAGGAATAGAAGACGGGTCGGTATGTTCGCGGGCTTTCACGCTCGAATACATCATCAGCAGAGCCACGGCGGACGCGGTGCAGACTGCCAAGACATCGAGGATCATCATCTGAACGAACTTGGCGCGAGGCATGATGGCAAAACCTAGCACCGACACGATGGCCACGAGGTATCCGACCGTGTTAAAGCGCGAGGCGAAAGCATCGGCTTGGTAGCTTGTCGACGTCAGTACATATTCCAGACCATAGTGGTCCGATGCCGGACAGATAGATTTCATCTTACGCCGCTAAAGCTATCGTTGGCGGAATCGCGCCTCTGCCAGCATGATTAGTCTTAGATTTTCTGCATGGTTGGATGCAAGGGCACTCACTTCATCATCAATGTCACGGTCGGGATATCCAACTCCAGCCGTGTCCAGCCATTTTTGATCCTCGTCCCCAGACTCTTCTTGGGCTCCTTCTCTGGCTCAGGCGGGTCTTGATGCGACCACTGCGACTCAGCCGATTGACTCGAGCTGGTACGCGAGGCCATGTTGACGCTTTCTGGCGAGGAGTGGTTCGGCGACAAAGCAAGACTGGAATCCGCGTCCCCAAATCGCGAGCTGCAGGCGGAGAAGGTCCGCCCGTCGTTTTCAGTCCCGCACGTGATCAGATAGCGAGTGCATCGAGGCTTCCCAAACGACCGTTCAGGTGGCGGGAGAAAGCCGAGGGCGATGGAGATGATAATGCGGGGATGTAGCGAGACGGGGAAAATTCTGTTTTGGCGAACTTAAAAATGTCTGGCATGGGAAGGGACAGGCGAAGATTGAGGATCGGCAGGCCAATTTGTGTGGGGCAGCAGAAGAGCAGTTGCCAAGAACCACGTGCGCCTGCAATGAGCATGAGCTACCTACCCAGGGAGTGTGTAACGAGGATACTACAACAGTTGCCATGGCAGAGGCCATTGTCGTTCACCACTGATCATTCAAGAATCAAATGATTGCAGGAGAAAATGGAGGACGTGAGGCTGCGCGACCTGACCTCGGAAGAATTGACGTCATCGGCACGGTCCACCCCGCAGAGTTCCTCCTGCTAAACATGCGAGGCCTCCGCTAGTCGCTGCCCTGTCAATGCTTAGTCCCCTCGCTAGGATCGTTTGTTATCACAAAGTGCATACTTGAAGAACTACCTAGATGCGTAACCATCGACGACTCCAATAATAGTTATGAAGAGCTGGAGCTCTCTCGCGTATGGCCGTGTGATATATCGAATCGTAGTACATCAAGGAACGTCTGAACAGCCAAATTATCTTGGCGAAGAGATATACATTTACTGTGCGGATAACCAACCCCATTCGCAGGTTTCTTTCACGGAAGCCATGAAAACCAGGTCCTTTTTCCCAATAAGCTCTGGGTTTTTGAATTGTTCTTCAAATCAGTTAGCTACGTCTTGTCGGGACACAACTAGCATACCTTCAGCATCAAAATACCGAGGTATTTCTTTCCCCCGACTGAAAAGATCAAGTGGAGGAGACCCCAAAAAAGTAATTATCTGGCCCAAATATGCTTTGTCTGTAGAGCCTAAGACGCGCGAGTCCGGTAGTATATCGAAGGGCCCGCGGCCATAAAACAGGTTCTAAAGCTGATAAACTGTTAGTGGTAACCAGATTTGTGATAGTGAGATTTTTACCATAACCCCCAAGTTCCAAATGTTAACAATTTAGCTCCAATCGCCTCCGAGACAAACTTCCGGGGCTCGATAACCCTCTGGCTAGATAAAGTGGGTGTTCAGAGGGCCGTTACCGCGCACGGCAAGCCCAAAGTCAGTTATTACCGATATACCTATTTCGTTGGGCGACAGTCTCCAGTAATTTCAGGATAAGTATATATGTCTCGATCGTCTAATTGTTTCTGTGGAGAGGAATTGTTCATCTTATCCTATGCGACCGAGTCCAGGATAGACGGGTTGCGTAGGGACAATAAGATGTTATTAGACTTCAGATCTTATTTGTTTGTTAGTTGTAACTGATTCTAGAAGTGGGTCAGTCAGTTCGATAACTAGTTACCTGTGTGATTATCATGGCATTCAATATGAAGGTACCGTAGCCCTTCTAGTATGAGTTTAGACACCGGCTTCAAGACGTCGAGGGGGATGATGTTTCCTTCGAAACAACGCTTCAGCATCCATAAGAATTCACAAAGCGCATCGAAGACCATGCAAACATAAGTGCCGCCCGGACTAGATGGCGACAAAGCTGCGACCTAGATACTGGAGATTTGCTTTAGTTATATGCTCAGTAATGCGCAGCTCCTGCTCCGCAGACTCCTGAGACGCATAGTTGCTTGCATTAACTTTGATGGCCACATATCAGGGCAGAAGCCATCGCCACCTATGACATAGTGAGACATGCCTTAAAATTACTATCAGATAATATTCGCATACTGATCAAGATCGCGTACTAGCCATACTGTCAAACTTATTCCCCAGCCTATTTTTTGGTATCTGTTATTGAGGATCTCATGAAGACGTACAGGGTAAAGTGCTGAGGTTTATAATGGGGGGGTGCTCTTCCTCAACCAAATCTGCCGTAGGAAGAAATTTTGGTGGGATAGAGGAGGGTTTGTGGGGAACGGACTGGATAAGCCTTCTGAGGTACATGGCCACAAAGAGATGAGTGAGTCGCTGCTCACTCCGGCGTTGACCCTTGCTGGTCGTGTTGCAAGCAGGGGAGGCGGGTTTATATAAGCGCCATGTCAATCATGCACGGACCAACAAGTTCCTCCCTCGACGAGCATGTCAGTTGTTAAACATGCAAGACCTCTGCCAGTCGTTGGACAAAAACGCTGCTAGTTTGCTAGATGGACCTACCAATGCTTAGCCCATGCCGGCTGACTATCCGGTAGCACCGGCTCCCATATCATGGTGTGATTTGCAGTGCATACATCTTATTCACAAGGCTAAATTGCCAAGTACCTGTCCTATGAATTTACGAATCATGACTGAACGCACCTTCAATCTCATATGACAGTTGATGATACCTTAGGATTCATTGCTTTTAAACTTTGAGCTTTGCGGATACTTTGCTAACAGACACTATCACTCAAATACAAGAACAATGTTTGCTTGAGATATATTCCATGCTAACCCGATTTGATCCGATACAGCGCCCAAATTACGGGTATTAGTGCAATACTTCATATTTCTGAGGTTCAATAATGCCCAGCATTTCAATAATCAAATGAATACCTAGTTCACATGTCCCACTATATCCTGGATGCTAGGACCGGCACTTTGTAAGAAACATGGCCACTGCGTGCGACAGAGAGACTCCCAATTACACAGACACAACCACCCTGCCACTTCCTCAATAAGAAGGTATGGATGAGAAACTCATCTTTAACCTCGAAGGTATTGTAAGGACCCTCCTTGTCCCTCCGATTGCTCGAGCATATGACAATTCCCTGGCAGGGTCCATTCTTGGCGACCTGTACGCCAATGCATGAGATGGGTGAAGTTTCCGGGCCATTGCTAGAGATAATGGAAGAATTGCTGGCCTATTTATCGGAGAACGATGCAAGAGGGCTGTTACGACGGACCTGCCAGAGCTTCTCAGAAGGCGAGATAATGTTCGAAAGTGTGAGCTCTGCCGCGCTCAATTGGCTCAATCGGCCGGAATCAATGAAAGCCGTCAGCAATATGAACGTGGCATTCCAACCGTCCATTGATGACCCGACGGCCTTAGAGGCTCTGCATCCACATTTAAAATTGATCGAGTCGATTCCTGTTGTACAGACACCAGGAATAGAGAATTCATTTCCTCTGCTCGGCCGCATACTGATGTATCTGACTTCGTGGCTTCCAAGTGGACGTGATTTGGTAAGACTCTTACGCTTTCGGTTTGGTGAGGCTGCCAATGCGACAGTAGTTTGATAAATTCATTGCTGGCGCTGAATGGGACGTGCCGGTCGATCCTACCACGTAATATACAATTTGACCAGTTCATAATCCGCCCTCAGCATCATGTTTCACATTTAAGGTTTGAAAAGTGTACTGATCACCAATTTCGTATATCCTAAACATCCACAGGAACAACTAATATTTGAAATTCAGCGATTCCAATCGACTTCGGCCGTTGAGAGTCTACTCCAGTTAGCTTTCGAGACCATGATTAATTCACATGTCAAAAGAATAAGAGCGCACCACGAGAATCACATTTTTTGAAGGTTAACATTTAGTAGCAGAAGTAACCTCTGTAAAATCTGTTATATGCAATGTCACTCTTTGGGTCATCTTTCTTTGAATTGAATCCCACAAGCCAATTCAACACAGAAAGCAAGCAAAAGTGACAAGAAATTGGGACGCTAAGCCACCAGTTTCGTGCAAAATATATAGATAAGCACATCGGCTGCATAATAGAGTAAGCAATTACAGAGTATATACTTTGAGTATTCAACAAGACTGTTGGGTGTTGATGTTCGAGTGCCTGAGGCAGTACGTCAAGCATCGTATGTGTTGGCCCCTCCCTGTCCCTGTGTACAGCCTTGGGGAAGACTTCTTCTACAACCTCCCCCACCATCATCGTAATTTTGTTATTTCCTTTCATCGGAATATCACAATAGTCAACACCGAATACCTTTATCAAAACATGCTACCGAGTGTAATAATCACGGGATGTACCTGTCGCGAAAAATATATCCACGAAATGTAACGCCGTCGACTCAATTTTGGTTCATGATGCTTGCCACCAGGATTTTGGCTATCGGATTTTTATTATTTGTTTTTTCACGCAACTAAATCAGAATCTTCAGCGGCAATGATGATATTAACATTGCTAGATGTGAGCCCTCGAGTGATATCCGGATTGTATGCAGAACAGCCAAGACGCATGCATTCTGCCTTCGATTCCTGTCACCCATCTAGATTTATCAAAAAAGGACATCTCTCTATCATGATACCTTTTGAAAATCTCAATAACCTCGATAGCCATGTGAAGTAACGGTTGATATTAAATGCGAACTACGGCCCTCACTATGAGATGTTGGTAAGCCTTGGGAGACTCCAATCATCTGAAAACTCAGAAGTAAATGACAGGAACCATTTCATCGGCATACCTACCTTATTCCAAAATCTGTTCAGCATGGCTGGTAGAAGGTCTGACGTCCACGGAACGGACTCGGAACGGCGGCAACGGCAATTTACACGGCACTCAGGTACCACAAAGTTTGATTGGGAGATAAGAGTCAAAAAATGAGGTTTATCCCAGCCCTGTCCGAATATTGAAGCGGATTAGACTTCAACAAAACCATGGTTCGGTACTTGAACGATGCAGAGCTTTTTTGGTCTTGGCATTGTCTCAGATAGCTGTCCAGTGCTCCATGACAGCACATCTTCCCGGACTCGATACATCTTCAGTCGCATGTGTCTCATCTTATCCATCAGCTTGACCCAGTTGACACATAATGCGGCCCCTCTAGCCCCTCTGGCCCCTCTGTTGGTCCCAAATGACAAATCTAAAGGGTGATCTCCCGCCGCTTACACACACACCGAAAATCCGGATCATCGGCCACAGTGGCAAGGGGCAGATTAACCGACCCGGGGAAAGAAACGTTCAGTTCCCTTGATCGATTATCAACGGTTCCTTTCGTGGGTTCATTACGATTGGTCATCTCCTGGCACGAACAAGGCACATTGATATTCATTTTTTTCCCCCTCGGCCAGACTTGGCAGTTGGGATTTTCAACTGCCGCCCAATAGGGCAGGGCCAGCGACAATCGGCGAGTGACCGGTGGAGATCCGTAACCGCCCTCAAACATGGACCTGCTGCAGAATCAAGAATGTGATAGGCCGATATAAGTATCCGGAATTCTAGAATCTTGCAGCTCATGCACCCCTGGTTTCAAGGGACCACAATGGCGAATCCCTTTTTTCGCGGTCCTCACGCGAGGAGCTTGGGGGTACAAAAACCCTCAAGGGGGCCGCTGTCCCACGGACTTCTTGTAGAACACACCCTCTATCTTTCTCCGCCATGTCTCTGTCACCACTGACCACGTTACTGGCCGCTGCTGCCAGCACCCCATTGCTTTTCTCCACGGGGGTCTCCGCGGAGGATGCTACGTCAAGGGCTCAAATCGCAATGGACGTGCTGCAAACGTGGTATAACGGCACCAGCGGGATCTGGGATACATGCGGATGGTGGAACGGGGCGAACTGCCTCACGACGCTGGCCGACTTCGCGCTGGCGGATGAGTCGGTGAACGACGCGGTGGTGGGCGTGCTCGGGACCACATTCCAGGTTGCGACGATCTCGAACCCTATTCCCGAGCGCAGCGGCAACGAATTCTACAATATTACCAACGAGAAGTTGGCTGGGTCGCCAAATGCCTATCAATGGATGGATGGCTCTTATGACGACGACTCGTGGTGGGCGCTTGCGTGGATCGCAGCGTATGATGTCACGGACGATGATGAATACTTGGACTTGGCCATTGGCATCTTTGACAGACTGGTATGTTTAACTTTCTCCCCTTGCCTTTCCCCCGGACTGGCCTGGCGGTGATGGCTGATGGGCATTTATGCAGAGCACCACTTGGCCTTCGAAGTGCGGGAACGGAGGAATCGACTCGGATTATTCGCATGTTTATGTCAACGCTGTCACGAACGAGTTGTTTTTCTCCGTCGCGGCGCACCTGGCCAACCGCGCCTCTGACAGCCAGTATTATGTCGATTGGGCCCGTCGTCAGTGGAACTGGTTCAATTCCAGCGGCATGATTAACGAGAACTATACCGTCAACGATGGACTCACGAACGACTGCGCCAACAACGGCGACACGATGTAAGTTCCCTCGAGCTTTCCGTTCCCTTAAACTTTCCCCCCCTTAAGCTTTCTGTTTTGTTAAGCTTTCTATCGTGGCGCCCGCTTGCACTCAATCCCAAAAGAGAAAAAAACAGGGTTAACAAGAACCACAGTTGGACCTACAATCAAGGCGTCATAATCGGCGGACTTGCCGAATTTCACCGCTCGGTCTCCAACTCATCAAACTCTTCTTATCTCGACATGGCCGGAAAGATCGCCAAGGCGGCGATCAACGAGCTCGCCGACGATAACTATGTGATCCGCGAATCATGTGAACCGGACTGCGACGCCAACGCCACGCAATTCAAGGGCATTTTCATTCGGAACCTAAAGCTCTTGCACTCCATCGCGCCGGACGACGAGTACGCGAAGGTAATTCGCGCATGCGCCGACAGTATCTGGGACAATGACCGCAGTGATCTGAACGAGTTTGGAATTAATTGGGCTGGGCCTGTCAGTGCGATCGATGCGTCAACGCACAGTTCAGCGATGGATGCGTTGGTTGCGGCCATTGACGAGAATTGAAATTCCATGCTTTGAGTTGAAAGATAAAAGACATTGACCGACCTTTGAGACACCCGCTGCATGTGACGCGTTGGCCGTGCCGCGATCTCGCCAGCACGGGTGTACTTGGATCAAGTGGTCCGTTCAAAAGCAAACTTTACCAATGACTGATCATCCACAATTGAGGATTCTCGCTTGAGCTTCCTGGACGGATGAGTCGCAAGACCTCGAAGGCTTTCACTCCTTGGTTTGAAACCGATTGAGTGAAATTGATGAACTGCTACGCGCAGTACGCGAACATGATTATAGATTATAGATCATAGACAAAATAAAGCGAGAACGCAATAAAAGTCATCTTGTATATTAGAGATTTCATGCACTATTCGAGAAGAGTTTCGGTACTTATATGAGAAGAGATGTAGCCCCTAATCCTAAATTGCCTCGCAGAACAAATCACCTAGTCAAAGAAAGACTGAACTATACTGCCTCGATCTAGTTATAAGGGCCTTGGGACTTTAGGTGCGGTTTGTGATAGGTGTGAAAGGTAATAATACTCTCGGATACCATTAATACTCAAATTGCCGGTTTTAACTCTATCCCTGCCCTAAAAGAAGCATTGGAGTGCTAAAGGTCATAAACCCCAGGTTCAGAACTAGATTATTTCGAATCTTACCACACGGCACGAAAGGTTCGCGATCATTTGTTTGACCTTGAGGGCCGAGAATTGTACTATCAACCTAAAATGTAGTGGATTCAGTAAGCGCCTTGATTGGTGCAGCAGATAGACCAAACAAAAAAATGTTGACAGGCGTGTTGATAGTGCGGAGACTTTGCGAGGGATTGGAATTATCAATATATAGTTGACATGATGAAAGAGTTTTTTGCACGCGTCGCTGCACCTCGCATGTATTCATACGGCATTGAGGTCAGGTTTTGTAGAGTGAGATCAGTGGTCAACTGGGAACGCGATGGTCAAGAGCGATCAATCAAGGCATACGGAGTAGTAATCTCAGTAATGCGCACTGGTGATTCTGCCCTAATGGTCCCTATACCCTATATATGTATTATATTGGAATACGATGCCCTGATCATGATCAGATCAACAATATACTCACAAGTGAGGCTTTAGAGATTCCTGAGATTATCCATCATGTATAACATCTGATTCATAGCAACTGGCATTGGTTGTTTATGCCGAGTGTTCTATTGCTTCACTGTGCGCCTCCTCCATAACTTCCACGTCGCAATCAGCGAATGCCTTGTCACCAAATGCAACCGCAATCTCCTCCAGGGAATGGTGTGCCGTCTCCACATAGTAGAAATGAACAAGAATTGCGGACGAAATACAGAATCCCGCAATCACAATATAGAAATAGCCGTGGATGCCAGCGAAGGCATCCGGGGACACCATACCAATGATGAAGTTGAATACCCAATTGCTAGTCGTGGCTAGGGCCATACCTTTGCTCCGACCGCGTAGGGGGAAGATTTCTGCAGGTAATAGCCACGGCATGGGTCCCCAAGTAAACCCATACAGAATATTGTAAAGCATAACGAAAGCATACTGGCCGTTTGCTTTGGCTTGAATATCGAGGTCGATTTCCGTGAATACGCAAACAATTGCTAGAAGAATCGACATACCGAGACCTGTTTGAAAATAGAATTGTCAGTTATTCGAACATCCAAACACCTTCATCCGGCAATCGAAGGACTGACCTCCAAGTATGAGTAAAGGTTTGCGGCCCCATCTGTCGGCCAACCACCAAGTAACGACAGTCGCAGCCGTATAGGGAAGAGCGTTTGCAGCCGTGTACAGTAGGGACTTTCGATTGTCGAACCCGGCGGATGAGAGAGTACTTGGTAGGTAAAATGAGACAATGTTGATACCGTTAATCTGTGCATACATCTGGACTGTGATTCCAACGATCGTTCGCTTTCGATAACGGGTGAACATTTCCTACCAAATTGTTAGGCATTGTCCACGATTCGCTAAAAACCATGTGCTGAGTAGCCGGTGCCAGGAAGCATCTTACCATCCAGCTGGACTTTCCCAGATTACTCTCATAAATAACCGCCTCATGGATCTCGAAGAAGGTTCGTTGGACGTTATCCGCTTGCGTATCGCCGTTAGAATGCAGATCTGCGATCGTCTGCAGACTTTCGTCCACAAAGCCATTGATTGCCAGCCATCGGGGGGTCTCCGGTAAGAAGAAAGACATGGCTAACAATACAAAACAGAGAACAATCTGAACAATGAACGGTCCCTGCCATGACAGGTGATTTGGCATAAGGAAGTTGAACCCGTAGTCCACCCAACATGAAAGCATATATCCTGCAATCAAGAAGGTATACTCGATTCCAACCATCAATCCTCGACGATGGGCCGGCGCGATTTCCGTTTGGATAATAGGCACAGTCATAGACAGAAATCCGACACCGACTCCCTGGATGGTTCGACCCGCAAGGAATGTAGCAAAGCCAGGTGCAAACATCTGAATGAACGAAGCGAAGAAGTATATGAAAGCTCCAACGCGGACGCATTTCTTTCGACCGATCATGTCTCCAAGTCGTCCGGCTATGAGAGCTCCGACTGCCGCTGCCGCTTGTAGACATGCGACGGATATCCCCGTTATCGAAGGATCGACTCCACTTGTAGTCCCGTCGGCGCCTCCATAGTCCTTGAAGAAGCGGGAGACAAACACCTCGTTGACCAGCAAGCCGGACATAATACCTATCAAGTCAGCTGCTAGTCTTGCAATCCGCCTTGATGACCATTACCAGAGTTGTAACCGAAGAGTGCATCCCCCAAACTGCCGAAGGCACAGGTTGCGTACAACAAGAGCGCGCCTTTGAAGGGATATCTAGCCGAAATTTTCTTCGGCTTGAGCTTCTTCTCCAGCCACCCCTGCTGCTCCCTGGCCTGTGCAGCCACGGCGATGGACCGCTCGCGAATTGACGAGTAGGGTGTTGTTTCGGCGGATTTGGTGACACTCATAGCGCCGGTGGAATGCTCTTGGAAGAGCACAGCTTATTTCAAAGAAATTGTCCGAAAGTCTCTGCTCAGACAGCTGCGAGTAGTCGGTATGAGGGGTCTATTTCTACTCCGGATTCTGTCCCGTGGGGTAGCGCCATTTTCTTCAAAATGCTGGGGAAAGAGACTGTGCGTGGTCACCATCGGCATCTCGAGAAATGCCCGAATTTTCCAGATTCACATGGCCCGGGCTGTCATTGGAAGACGCGGGGAAGCTAACCGTCTCGACTCTTAGGCAACCCGAAGCCAAGCCGTGATTGTTTAGCCGGGGACATCAGATGGTGCCAATAATCTGTTCCCGTTTGTTGGCCTGTGGGCTCTGCCGGTCGGGACGGTTCCGGAACAGTGGGGCCTCAGTCTCGGTTCCGGTGGCAAATATCACGGTTCCGGACGGCTAGATAGATTGATCACCAGTACGGAGTTCTCGGATCCGGGTTGCGAGATTTAACGGGGCCTCAAAGGGTTTGCGTTTGATCTCGGGAGTTCTTCTCGTGTGGTGCGTTTCACTCGTTCGTCAGTTATGCCATGGTACTTAGCAGTAGGTAAGCTCGGTATAGTCGGTCGCTGTGTGTGTGTGTGTGTGATGAAAATGATCGTGTCCGGATCCGCTGAGCAGGTAGAATGTTCCGCTGAGATCTATCCTATTTGCTCTAACCGAAGCCGATCGGTAGAAGCTCAGCAAGACTCATTGATTGGAAACCCATAAATGTGATTAGTGTGACTGGCTCAGCTCGCCTGCACATAGAAATATAAAGCGTTGGCAATCCCCTGGAAAAGCTTTAGCCAAAGGAGCAAACTCAAACATGACTGTTATGAACATTTCTCAGGTTAGTTTGTATTCAGATCACAGGCAAAGCAAATGATCGCGTGGTGAATAGCCTTATTGATAGTGAGACATCTAAAGATCCCGAACGAGGCCTTCGTGCTGCACCCAGGAGGCGAATTTTCGTTTGAGGAGCGCAGCAAACCGGCGATTCAGTCTCCCCGGGATGTTGTAGTCCAAGTTATGGCAACCGGCCTCTGTGGCTCAGATGTGAGTTGTTACATCGATGCTGCGTGTGAATATTCATATTTCCAACATGACGGCTTGGGCTAATGTCCTTTTCTTGATAGGTGCACTACTGGCAACACGGCCGGATCGGTCGATATGTCGTCGAAAACCCTATCACTCTAGGCCACGAGTCAACAGGAATTGTAATCGAGAGTGGAAGCGATGTAACGGGTCTCGCAGTCGGCGATCGCGTCGCCTTGGAGCCAGGGATCTCTTGCAATACCTGCAATCATTGTCGCAACGGCCGATATAACCTTTGTCAAGACATGCGCTTCGCCGCAACGCCCCCGTACGATGGAACACTCGCCAGATATTATCGCGTCCCTGCAGAATGTTGCTTCAAGCTACCATCACATATCTCCCTGCGAGATGGCACTTTGGTCGAACCCCTTAGTGTCGCCGTGCATAGCTCTCGACTGGCAGGCAACATGCAAGAAAAATCGGTTATTGTATTCGGAGCCGGACCCGTTGGCCTGCTCTGTTGTGCCGTCGCGCGAGCATTCGGTGCATCGGTAGTGGTTGCAGTAGACATTGTACCAGCTCGGTTGAGCTCTGCGGTCCAATATGGTGCCACGCACACATATCAGATGACAAGCGAGACGGCAGATAAAAATGCGGCGGATTTATTGACTGCGGCGGGGCTGCTCGATGGCGCTGATATCGCTTTGGACGCAACTGGTGCGGAACCTTGCTTGAATTGTGGTATCCTCGCACTCACGCAGGGCGGATCATTTGTTCAAGTTGGCTTGGGGAAGCCGAATCTTTCTCTTCCGGTCGGTCAGATTTGTGACAAGGAGATTGTCTTCAGAGGCAGCTTCCGGTATGGACCTGGTGACTTTCAGTTGGCCGTTGGATTGCTGGACTCGCGACGGGTGAAACTTGACGGTCTCGTCACCCACGAGTTCCCTTTCACTGAAGCAGAGCAGGCCTTCAACAATGTAGCGGCACGGTCTGGAATCAAAAGTGTTATATATGGACCAGGTGTTGACGAGAAAGCTGCAAATGTAGCATCAGAATAAGAATCCAATACCTACACACGAGTGTTGGGTCCTATGTTGCAATACACAAATAATGTGCCGTGTTTCATTTCCACGGTTATCCGGTGGCCATCTTAAAATCTTGTTAAATCGTTTATATGATACTCATGTCTCTTATTGGTTTCATGTCATGTCCCACAACCAATATAAGCCTCCTTCGGTGCTGCCCTCATAAATGCCTTCTCCCAAAGGCCGAGAAATTCCAGGCATACTCCAGTTATCAGTTGATTGCCATGGGATTTCGTGCTGTATGCCTGGCCCACTTTCATGGTATGAATCGTCACGAGTCTCTGAGGAAATATTGGCGCCGAAGTCTGCTGGCCCCAAAGCTAAAGATCATTTTTTCTGAATTAGCAACCTTTTCACTTTGAACGGCAGTTGTGGCTTCAAACTTACCATGCTGAACAGATGTCAAACTGTCGTTGAGTCGTTCAGCCCTTCTCAGGTCCGAAAGTTTTTCATTCATAGCAAGATGGTGACAGGGATCCAGTGCAGCATCTAGCGGCAGCCGAAGAGTATCCTCCACAGAGAATGAATTTGAATCTGCCTCAGTGTGAAGAGGTATGTGGCTCACTGCTTGGCCGTTCGCAGTAATGGGGCCTAGCATGGCCGCCGATTCCCGACGGAGAAGCATGACGACAACATTCTTCAGGACAGCAGTACTTTGTTTGGATAAAGCAGACCGTCTGCCAAGCAAGTCCTGCAGACGAAGGATTCGAGTGATAGTTCGCTTGACTTCCTGCGCGGTATCAGACAAGGGCTCGGAAAGAGCCATGACAGCCAGCACTATTGCAGCGTTAAACAGGTTTATGGCGAGGAATGCGACGAGGTGACTATCTGTGGCGAGCTGCGCAAGAGCGGGTAGTTCTGTGATTCTTGATGTTCGTGTCGCTGCTTTCATCCATAACTCTGAGCTGATAGTTTGACTGCCGAGAGTTGATGATTCAGCTTGGAAATTCGTTTGACTCACTGAAGGGGAAGGGTACATGGGCATAGTCATTTCGCTTTCATTGGGTGATCGCTTATTCGCGCTATAGAAATGATCAACTTGTCTCGCTAACAAGGGACGATGTAGCACGATCAGAACATTGTCATAGGTGAGCTGTAGCGAAAGGGATTGTAAAGCATATGCTCTTAATCTTGGCCCACTTCTGGTATCAAAGTCACAATCAAGATCCAATACTAAATCACTTGGCAAGCAGGATCTCCATTTTTGGAGACGCTGTGTGACCTTTTCGACAAGAGCAAAATAAGTGTGTCCGTTAAGATGCTCCGAAGTCCTCAGAGTCCGTGAGCCGAACACAGCCTTCAGAGCTGGCGAGGCAATCAAATAAAGCTGGTTTAACTCCCGTTGATAGGTGGAATAGCACATAGCGTTGCTTTGTCCCGCGGGCGGATCAATGAACTTCGGGTTCTCGAGCACATCTGATGGCATTTCGAGATTGCAATCCTCGTCGTTTATGCCCAGCGGACGACCATATGTAATCGATGCAAACCTATCCCATGTGTATACTGTCCACCAAACTCTTTTCCTTTCTTCGACATCATCAAACTCTCCTCGGGAGAGTCCTCGGTGCAACCCCAAAGACTGTGACATTTTAATGGTCGCACCCAACAAGGAAAATGACAGGTTCGGGCGGCCGTGGTAGACGTGATAGGATCCTAACAGAATGCAAGTCTGGGCGGCGGTCACTGAAGGTATATCCATCAAGTCCACCAAGTGTGATTCAACAAGCTTCAACAATCCTGCCCCCACTGTTTTGAAGTCTTCGGCTTTGTCGGTTAAGTCACCACCAGTTCTCTGAGATCTATACCACGAGGCCATTGCAAGCATCATCGAAAGTAGGATAAGGAATGGTCGTTGAGAAGGGAAAGCACATCCATCATTGATGGAAAGCAGGCTCTTTCGAAATTTTGGCTCGTAGATCACAAGAGAAAACCAATGCACGGCATCAAAATAACTCTCCAACAGGCTGAACACAATGTCCATTGGAGGGAAACCCTGGTCTATAATAAGGGATATGGGAAGTCGTTGGCTATTCGCCGACGGGCTTGCACGGGGGTTCTCAGAGCTGGTCTGATAACCGGGAATAGCGGAGGTGGTATGTTCATCAATGTGGTGATTACCAAGTCCACATATCCTTTGAGCGATACCTATGGCCGATTCGGCTTCGCCGCAATTCAGGGATGATGGTACGTCATGCGCATTGGGGGTGAGTTCAGTATCGTCGCCTCTCGAGTGCGCATCTGCTGGCCCTTGGTCGTGCGATTCTGTACCCCGGCCAGGGAGCATTCTACGCGGAAATTCCTCATTGGAATTCACTGGTGAGATCTGGGGTCGGTGATGGGTCAACCTGGAGTTTCTGGTGCCCAGGCGTCTATTGCTGCATGTGAGCATTGGATCCATCGCTTGTCGATGTGGGAGATTGTCAGCTCAAGTCGTACGTACTTCGGCGGGATCGTTCTTCGTGATCGAGCTGGTGTCGTGATTGGATGGCAATCCACATTTGCCCGGACGCACACTGAGCAGGGTCGAACAGGATCACACTATTCCTCGTTCAGCATCTGTCTCCAGTTTCAGAAACGATGTGGCCTAGGGTGGTTTACCCGTGCTTTGTGGCGCCGGCACCTTTCGCAGGCGCTCCTCACCCTGGTTGGCAACAGAGACCGGACATAGGCTTCGCCAAGGTCCTCTTCCATGACATACAAAGGACAAGTGGTTGCAGAAGCAGGTCTTCTAGACCTGAAGTTTCCGGTGCAAGTGGATTTCCGCAATGTTACTTGGAAGCGCTACAGACGCACCCGCCTCCGCTCCTGACACACCACACGTGACCCAATGGGTGCCTTAGTCAGCCGCCGGTCCCGGCGCAGGGATCTTTCCTAATATAGTTTAGTGTGTCATCGGATACACATGGTCTCGCAGCTATACTTGTCTTCTTAGTATTTCTCTACTTATATAGTAACCTTTATAATGAAATTACAAAGAAAGGAAAGAATTCGTACTAGACTCCGAGTCCCGGTCGACAGAATCACTCCATATCCACATACCCCAGGTTCCCAGGGCCCAGTCTCATCCACCGACTCTAACTTTTCACAAACAAAAAACGAATTCGACAAAAGCCACGCCAAGAAGCCAACGTCAATCAATCTCACCCCAGCAGGAAAGCTAAATCCTAGCGCTTCCGGACGAGAATCCTCAGAGTCCGGCTCCTCTACTCCGTAAACAACGCTAAACTCGGTTCTTCCCCGCCCCCAACGGTTTCATTCTCCGGGGGCCTCGGGACCCGGAGCCATTCAGAGTTCTTAACGAAGCTCCACTGAGGAATCCTGAGGGATTGAGGCATTCAGATGCTGGCTGTGTGGCCTACGAAGTTCAGGGGTCTAGTTCTGCATGCTCGTGGACAGGGATCTGAGATTACCCATCCCATCTTACTGTGTTCATCCACTACTTGTCAGGTGGCGCTATTCAGTGGTTTTGCAATTTTCAATCTGCGCCTGTCCAGCTGTATTGCTCGATCTCACTGCATACGCTTGGATCGAGATATGAGCTATACGAGGGAGTGCGATTCGCTCGATCGAGAATGTTACCATCCGCTAGTTCCCTTCACCTGCCCACCAACGTCAGATTAAAAAAATGGCAGGTAATACCCACCTCCTATGTATGCGGTATAGACTCGAATTCCACAAAGTTTCAAAACACCACCCCCACCTCACATAAAACTAAGCTAAGATGTACGGAGTAGTAAACCTTCCTTTGAATCGGACGTCAATCCCTCCGCCTCTCCGGCTTACCATGTGGCGGCTGTCCGCCCGGGTCGATCACCCCCAAACCAAGAAAAGCTATCCATATTAGCTATACGTAGGATTGTGTTTTGTTCAGCCTCTGCGTCAGCGGCTTACGCACGGTCATACTGTCAACTCTTCCTTTGAGCTCGTCTCGAGGAACTGACGCGAGGTACTTTGATTAGGGCTGATGATAGGTTGGGCCTAATATGCCGGCTTGGCTGCTTACAGCGTATATTGGGTGAGGTGCTGGGATTTTGTTCGTACTGAGTACGGAGGACGGGGAGATTTGATGCCCGATACTGCATTGTTAGCTTACTTTGAAAAATTGGGCCGGACGACTTGAGGTATTTTGAAGTAGCCGAGATGCTGGAGTAGTGGTTTGTTTGGGGTTTGAACCTCTATACCCTCCCGCGGCATACTTGATGCTGATGATGATTCCGTTTTAGTTGAGAGTCCAGAATGTGTTATCACGAACAAAGAACTGCTATTTTTACTCAGTTGTCATGACTTTGTTGAATGCCTGGTACCCGATGTTGTTCAACATTCCTGGGTCTAATTAACATCTGTCTGTTGTCTGCCCACCATCTTCCGGTCTTATACCATTTCAATGGTCTGACATGACCTGGCATGATAGCCTAGTCTGCTGCCATCAGCCACCAGGATTCGATGTTGGTTTGCTCCTATCCTATCGGACTTGATGTCTCCGGGGTGGCCATGCTTCAGTACGCCTTAGTCAACTTCCACGTAGTAATATCAGTTATCGTATAAATCTCTTCTTCTGCCATCTTGGCTCAATCAATCTATACATTCCTACTGATCACGTTGCCCATATCCTAATCACACTGCACCCTACGCTACAGGAGACTCACTCGAACTGGTCTGTCAAAACATCACCAAGATGGGCTCTATCAACGACACCCCCTCTCTAACCTTCCATCCCCTCCATCCCACCTTCGGCGCCGAATGTTCAGGCGTCGACTTCTCCAAGCCCGTGCCCCCCTCAACCATTGATGCCATCAAATCCGGCATGGCCAAATACGGCTTCCTCGTCTTCCGACGCACCCAACTCGACGACGCCGGCCACGTCGCCTTCGCCTCTCAACTCGGCGACCTCGACGACTCCACGACCTGGATCAAACCGGGCCAGAAGTACCGCCTGGACCCATACACCCAGCTTACAGACGTCGGCAACATCGAAGCCGACGGCAACGTCGTCCCAACCAGCAGCCTTCGTCACCAAATGGGCCTGGGCAACGGCCTGTTCCACGTCGACTGCTCCTACAACCCCAGACGGGCTGGGTTCTCGCTTCTTCGCGCCCATCAACTCCCGCCGAAGGGGACAGGTGGGGGCACGGCGTTTGCAGACACGCGCACGGCCTACGCTGAGCTTGACGACGACACGAAAGCCCAGATCAATGACTACGTACTGTGCCATTCGCTGTGGCATAGTCGGCGGCTTGGGGCGCCGGATTGCGATTTCTTGAAGCAGATGAATCCCGTGGATCTTGGGATGGCGAAACACAGGCTGGTGCAGGAGCATGAGCCGAGCGGACGCACGAATCTGTATATTGCGTGGCATGCGTATAATATTGATGGGTGGACGAGGGAGGACAGTCAGCCGGTTATTGAGCGCTTGTTGGAACATGCGAGTCAGGATAAGTATACGTTTCAGGTTGACTGGGAGAATAATGGGGATCTGGTCATTTGGGTGAGTCTTTTTCCCCCTTATTTTTCTCGCTATAGTATTCTGCTCTCTTGTTGTGGTTATGATTGAAGATAAACTACGGACGTGATAGACTAACAACCACCAGGACAACACATGCGTCATGCACCGAGCCTGCGGCGGCTCCTTTGCAGGGAAGTACGTCCGCGACATGAGACGCGCGACGGTGCACGATTCGTCGTCCACGGCGTGGGGATTGAATGAGAAGTCGGATACCAGGGCTGGCATGTTTGGTGCTGGAATGCCGAAGCCAACGCAGGGATAGGTCTGAAATGTAAAAGGGAGGGGGAACATCATGAAATAGCGAGGAATATATTCAACACTTGACGGAATATTCTATCTAACTCTCCTCTCTTGTCATTGTCATTGAAATGTTATGGAACGGTTTATGTGTAATGTTAACAGGAATGTGTGTTTGGGTGGTGTACTTGGGTAAGATCAGGAATCAACTTCCTTTGTACGCATGGTATGGTATTGAACTCGCCCATATACGTGAGAAGAGCCATGTTCAACTTAATGCATTCAATATACTTCTAAAAGGGATTCGTAATTTGATTCTTTGTGTATGACCTTGGAATCCTACTATCGATGCTATACAAGAAATCCTACCAGACCTTCTACGCACGCGAAGAAATGCAACATTCGAGTCCCTTGTACCAAGCAAATCTTTCCAATTAGGCAGGAATACCCAAAAAGCGTACATAGCCAAGAGGAAATGAAACAAAAAGCCCGTCTCTGGAGACTTGGAAAGCGAATCGAAAAAGCAAGAGTGACTAAGATAATACAAAACAAGACAACAAACACCCAAAAAGGCAAGTCAAACAATGAGCCGGAGCAGAAATCCCGACCGAAACATCAATAAAGTCCCATGTCGCATCCTTCTTCGTTTTTCCGTTTAACTATCATGAAGCTGGGGGTATTTCATAATAGTTAAACGGAGAAACGAAGAAGGATGCGACATGAGGCGCCCTAATGCAGCTGAAGATGAAGACCTTAACCTATGCGGTTAATATTAAGCGATGTGATCGGAATCCTTCCGGAGAATGTAAATTAACACCGACTCAGCGGTCCTTAAAAATATTGAAAAATAGGTAGTTTTCTCGATATTAAAATTGATCCTTCGAACTAAGAGCTCCTGCGGCTAGTGTAGATCCGTGCCTGCGGTGGGTAACGGAACTTGAAAAATACCCGCATCATCACCGGAATACCCCCGAATCCTGTACAAATGGAAAACCCGTCTTGCAAATCTTGCTCAAACTACCGGTTTATCTCCACGGCTTACCTGCCACCGAACAGAATGGACCACGATTTTACTGTTTGAGTCCTCTATTGGGCATTATTTCTGAATCTTGGTCTACCTGCCTATGTCATCGATGTTGAACTTTTCTTGCATACGTACATTCTGATGGAAACTGGAATGGAGATTTGGCTTTATGATCATGCAAAATATTTCGTTGTTTCTGGAATTGTAGGTATCTATACCTAGATCATAAGGTAGGTGTCTAGTTCAGCAGTATGAATCTGAGTCGATTATTGCTGGAGATGATCTGCTACTTGGCCTGATCATATTTATCGTTAAGTATGCGTAAATGAAACATCCCCCAATAATTCGAATGATGTAGGAAAGTCCATGTTCGCATGTTTATGCATTCAACCGGGTTGGGGTCATCGTAACACATCCACGCTCTCTCCATGGCTATTACCTAAATTACCTATCTGTATCTGTTATCATGTGACATGCAGTCAAGAGACGAGATACGATGGAAACGAGATTATACGAGTACGATGTGTTATGAGGGTCTTGAATGTGAATGAACTCATGTCCTTATTCTTAGCCTAAAATGTCTGCCATATACTCCGATAGAAGAATCAATATGCCAAACACAAAAGTCTCAAAACAAACCGAACTCCATCATAAAAAACCAAAAACAGATACCAAACTCAGCCATCTAAGCCTTGGACGCCCCCTCTCTCTGCGACAAGATGTGCGTCGCCAGAGCCCTCAAGTTCGCTGCGTGAGTGATAGTCGTCAAGGCCAGTTCCACGCTCGTCTCTCGTCGAATCCAGTTCCTCAATTCAACAGAAACCAAAGAGTCCAGCCCATAAGATGAAAGAGGCGCGTCGGCTTCCACCTCGTCCCGTTCAATCATAGTCATCGCAGAGACCTTAGTGATCAGGGCTTCAATGAGACCAGTCAGTGGGTCGGCAGCTGTAGTCCAGGAGGCTGATGCTGCCTGACCGCTGCCACCACTGGTCTCGGCTGTGTCACGCTTGCGGTGGTCCTCGTTGAGGCGCTCCCGGATGTGCACTGGGTGGAAGTACTTCCAGGGAAGGTTGTCGACGGATTCACCGGACAGGGAGAGCTGGAACGCGGTGGCCCGGCCGTTGTGGTTCAAGGGGGAAGATTGGCCAATCACGCCGCCCTTGACCATCGTTTTGATGTCGGCCATCGTGAGTGTGGCGCCGAGTGCGCTCTTCAAGCTGGCGGTGAGTTCGCGGTCCGCGACGTACCCGACGTCGACTACGACGGGGAGGGCGATGGAGACGGTGTTTTGGCCGCGGGAGTTGCGAAGCTTCGTGAAGGCGTCGTAGAAGGTCTGAGGGAGAGTGAAAATGTTAGTAAATCTGAAATCCGAGTTGTGTCAAGGGTTCTGGTTACTTACAGATGTACCGCCGTAGATACTTTGTCCGACGTTACCGGTGTCTCCAAGGAACGAAGACAGAGCAATAAAGAAGTCCAGGTCTGGGAACAGCGCATCCAAGTTCCATGCGCCTTGAATTCGAGGTTGGGTGATGGTGCGCCAGTCCTCATATGCGGCATTCTCAAGCAATTTGTCCTAATGGCAAGGTTAGTCTGGAGAACCGAAATATGATTGAACCGAGCAGGCAACTTACACTCAGCAGCAGCGCACTGTGCACCACACCACGGACACGGGGAAGATCCTTGATTGATTCCATCACACCATCAAGACTCTCCTTTGAGCCAACATCGCAAGCAAGAGCCCTAACATGAACATCGGTGCCTTCGTATTTCTTCAAGAGCTCTTGGACCTCAGACCCAGAGGCACCGCTACGACCGAGTACGACCACATTGCGGCCACCGTTCTCAATCATCCAGTATGCCAGCGAGAGACCAATACCACGAGTACCTCCGGTAATGAGATACGTCGCATTCGGGTTGAGCTCCACGTGCGTCGGCTGTAGGGAGCTCTCCGCCAGAACGCGTTCCTCCTTACCAAAGGTGACAACGACCTTGCCAATGTTGTCACCGGATCGGAGGGTGCGCAGTGCCGTCGCGAACTGGGAGATAGGAAGCGCTGTAACAGGCTGAAGTGGCACTATGACGTTGCGTTGAAGCAAGTCCACCACCTCCGACAGGGTATCTTTCAGCTCCTCTGGGCGGTGCTCGAAAAGCTCTCGGATGTCAACACCACTGAACGTAACATTGCGGTTGAAGGGCTTCATTGGCAGGTTTGTGTTCTGAAGGGCGTCCTTTTTGCCAATTTCCACGAACCGGCCAAAGTTCGCCGTCAGGGCCCAGGTCTCGTGCAGAAGCTCTCCGCTGAGAGAGTTCACAATCACATCGACTCCCTTTCCTCCCGTGGCAACAAGAATGCCATCGCGGAATTCGGAAGTACGGCTGGAAAAGATCTGCTCCTTGGGGATGCCGTATGTCTCGTGGAGGAAAGCCCTCTTGGCCGGAGTACCGGCGGTGGCAAAGATGCGAGCGCCCAGATGCTTAGCAAGAACAACAGAGGCTTGGCCCACTGCTCCGGCCGCTGAGTGGATGAGAACGGTCTCGTGTTGGCGGAGCCGGGCAATGCGAATTAGAGCAAGCACGGCGATTGAGTAAGCAAGTGGTAGGCTCGCCGCGTCAGTGCTGCTGATGTTAGATGGGAGTTTGGCAGCATGCCAGGCGGGCATTTTCTTGTATGTGGCAAAGGCACTGCCCTCAAGGGCAAGGAAGAACACCTTGTCCCCCTCCACGAGATTATTGACGCGAGAGCCGGTCTTAGTAACCTTACCAACACCATCAAAGCCCAGATGAGACCAAGGAATTGAGCCCAAGACGAGATCGAGATCACGCGAGCTGACACCTGCCGCCTCAACCTCGACCACGACCTCCTCCGCGCCCAAGTCCTTCGTCGGGTCACTCGTTCGGCGGAAGTAAAGAGAATCAGGGCTACCCGCCGCATCGATGGTCATCTCCAGAGCCCCTTCGCCCTGCCAAATATTCTGCACTGTGCGCATGGGGACGCCCTGCTCGCCGGCGAACTGCTCCTTACCTCCCTGCATCTGTCGCATCCGAGGCAGATGGATCGAGCCGTCGTGCCAGACATAATCCTGGTCCTCGCTGGCAACGACTTCTGGATCGCGCAACTTCTCTGCGAGTTTGGTGATAGCAGATGCGCCTTGAGAGGTTGTAGGTACATTGTCAAACCACAGCAAGTTCTTGGGCTCATTCTCCAGACGGAAAGTGCGGAACATTCCCTTGATAAACTCCGCCTCCGGTGTATCACCTTCAGGGATCACCCATAGCAGCCCAGTGTTGTGCACGAGGAAGTTCTTCAGCACCTCAAAGGTGTCTGCGTCGACGTTTGCCAGAAGGCTCTGGCGCGGAGAGTCGATGAAGATGCAGTACGGGTCATCTGCAGGAACAACCTCGCCAAGGGGTTTGACTTCGGTGGCACAACCAATACTCTCGGAAATATTGTCGGCCACAAGCTGGGCAAATTCAACTTCCTCATCATCAAGGAAGGGCCCGCAAACGGTGATATGGGAGTCATCTGCATGTCTACCGACGCGATGCGAGCAAATCACGCTCAGCATCTGCTCGGGCTTGCCGGGATAGTCCTGGATAACAGCATCAACTCCAGAGAAGCCGGAATCCAAGAGACAACGCTTCCAACCATCCACAGACAGAAGAGGACCTTCCTCGTGGTCACGGTAGTGATCCTCAGCATACCACCAACCCGGTAGCAGAGCGAAAGGAAGCGTTGGTGGCGGGTGCTGGCCAGCCTCTAGCAAAAGAAGCTTGCCTTTAGGTTTCAGAAGACTTCGCACGTTCGTCATCGTCTCTACCATGTTCGGCGTTGCGTGCAAAACATTGGAAGCAATCACCAGATCATAGTCCTGCATCGCAAATCCTTGGCTCACAGGGTCCTGGCTGACGTCGAACTTCTTGTAAATGATGCGGTTGTTCCAATCGGCCAGCTTCGTGCGCGCATTCTCGAAGAACCCAGTCGAGATATCAGTGAATGTATAGTCGAGGAAGGCTGGAACTTCTCTGTCGCGAGACAAAGCTTCAAGCACATGTAACGTGGTACCGGCAGTGCCACCGCCGATTTCCAGAATGCGGAGATCCGGCTCGAGATCGGACAGGTGAAGAACCCATTCACCCAAGACTTTGCTAAAGTGCGCGTTTCCTACGTCGGCTTCGTAGTGACGCGTCAGGAGACCATCTTTGAGCATGATCTCTAGGGGCTGTACCTCTCCGCGCAGAATGGGAACGAGCTGCTCGCCAATGGCGCAAAGCAACTCTCCCTGAGCATCGTGAGTGCGGACGTCTTCAATCAGCGCAGTATGATCGCCATTCAAGTCAAGGCCCTCTCGCGCGACCTCGCGAGAAACCGCCCTTGCTGCCCATCCCACAAAGCGAGAAAGATGGTGCGGAAGCTGGGACCGATCATCATCCGCTGTCTCCTTCAGAGCCTTATTCATGAAGTAGGCGGCAGTGTGGTTCAACAAGCGCCGGCGTCCATTTTCCTCCTTCGTCAAATCTCCAGCCGAGAACTTGCCATATAGCTCGGCAGGAGGGATGAAATCAAAGCTAGGAACCAAGTCCCAGCACCAGGTCGATGGAAGGTGGGCGGCTGGATCATCGCCTTCGGCTGACAGGATGGAGCGGAATGTCACCGATTCCCATTCAGCCACAGGCAAGAGTCCATTCTGACTTTGAGCAAAAGCGGCAACCCCAATGTACATACGGCCACCCTTGACATCATAGTCGAGCAGGCGAGTGACGATGGTGAATTTCTGCCTTGGGTCACTGGGGATGTGGTTGGAGACTCGCAGACGGCTGATGTAGTTGGGCATCTGCGCGGGTCGTTTGCCGTCGACTTCTTGAAGAGGCCCACCACCCTGTAGGAAACCATCCAGGGTTGGTGGATCGACAGAAACGGGAGATCCATATTGAGTCGGCAGCGAAGACTCGAGTTCGCGCAGCTGCGCTTCGATAACAGTGTATCCCTTGCCTTCGTGGAATTTGACGGTGCTTTGGAAGGCCGGTCCGTATCGTGTGCCGCGCTGTCCAGCCGTCACATACTCTCTCTGGGCATCATGCTCTTTGAGACCAGTGACATTAACCAAGGGAAGAGACGATTTGAATGTCGGGGTTTCAGTGGTCATCTCGGTGGACTCGGGCTCAATTCGACCATAGCAGTGTCTTGTCCACCCTTCAGATTCCTTCCAGGTAGAGATTTCAAATGTCCAGACTGTGGAAGAGAACGTTCCCGTGCCTGTGGGAGCTGGTCGCAGAGTCGTGGTCATGTCGACCGTTTCTTCTTCATCAATTTCTAGACTGCGAATGGCGTGGAAATCGCGCACGACCACGGCAGCCGCTTCAGTCGAGACAGTTCTTCGGACTGCTTCAATAGCACACGACAGATATCCAGTCATGGGGAAGACCACAACCCCAGCCACATTGTGGTCGCGAATCCACGGGAGCTCATCAAGATTGAAGACCTGACGGTATGACCGCTCGCTACCGCCGTTGGAGGCTGCCTTCCGACCAAGCAGTTGGTGGTAAGGCTCTCCAGGGAACATCTTCTCTTGCGTTGCGCGAGGCTTGTGCTCATATTTCACTGACTTGTCCCAGGCATACGCCGGGAGGTCTGTTAGGACATGAGCATTGTGAATACCAGTCTGGTTAATCAACCCCAGTTGAATGGTTGGGCCCATGGTGAAGATGCTGCCGGCAAGGCCGAGCAGAGCTTCATCGCCAGGTGTACCGCGCACTAGCGAGGCCAGATAGGTGAAGGATGTTTGACGTTGCCCGTTGCGCTGACGGATGAGGTCGACAGTCTGCTTGATCGGACTCTTGAGGGCCGCGTGCGGACCGACTTCGACGATAACGTTGGGCAGCTTCTTGCTATCTTCTCCCTTTGGCGCAAAAATAGCTTCGATTGCGTCCGCAAACCGAACGGGTTGGACCAAGTTCTTGACCCAGTAGGAAGCATTCACGGAGGCCGGGTCAACCACGCCACCGGTGACGGAAGATACGAACAGTGCACGCTGGTCGCCCCCGGAAACTGTGGAATCTTCTGCGTTGCAGTAGGGCTTGATGGTAGCCAGGTAGGAAGCAGCTACCTGCTCCATGTGCTTGGAATGATACGCCACCTCGATCTTGAGGCGACGAGCGAATATACCCTGCGCATCTGCGACTTTGTGGATATTCTCAATAGACGACTGGTCTCCCGAGACAGTTACGCTCTGTGGGCTGTTGATAGCGGCAACAGTAGCGTATCCGTCGGCATGCTGCTCGATGAGCTTCGACGCGTCCTCGAAACCGATGCCCAACGCCAGCATACCTCCCTTCTTGGTTTGCTCGCGGGCCAACTGGGCTGCAGCCTGGCCACGGAAGAAGGCAATGGCAATGGCCGCTCGGAAGGAGACCAGACCGGCAGCAAAAGCAGCACCGATCTCTCCACTGGAGTGACCGGTGACTGTCGTGGCAGTGATTCCCCAGCTCTTGAGCAGCGTCACCAGGGCTAATTGAACGGCAGTACAGGCCGGCTGGCTGATCTCGGCCTCGTTAACTCGCGATTGGGCTGCTGGCTTGGCCAGTTCTGAAGTCAAGGACCAAGTCGCCCCCATTTCCTGGAGATGAGCTTCAGCGCGGTCAATGGCATTTGCGAAGGCCTTGTAATGTCGGAGTCCGGAGGCCATCTGAGCGTGTCTATTCCGAGTTAGTTGAGGATTATCAAAAGATTCGAGGGACCGGATTAACGTACTGAGCGCCCTGACCAGTAAAGGCAAAGGCAATAACCCGATCCCTGATTTTGCTTGGCTTGGATGTCGACAACTTCTCCTTGAGACTCTCCAGCGAATTGGCTGTCGCGGCTACACGGTATGAGTGGTGGGTGCGGCGCTGACCCAGAGTGTAACTCAGATCTTTCAAGGACTCAATTGACTGGGGAGCTGTTTCCAGATACTCCTGGAAGGATTGCAGATACGATGCGAGACTCTTTTCCGTTTTGGCGGAGAGGACAAACAGTCGTTGTGATAGGGAGTCGGGAGCAGAAACGCCATTCGTGCCGTTTGCCGCATCAGTCAGGCTGCCATGTCCATTGGCACCATTGGCCTCAACACCGTTCGTGCCATTGATGCCATTTGCAATATCGTTGGTGTTGTTAGCAAGCTTGGAATTCGAGGGAGCTGCCTCGAGAATGACTGCAGAGTTACTTCCGCCGAAACCTGCATTTCCACATCAGCAATCTAATACATCTCGTCAAAGCCAACGATTCACCTACCAAAGTTCGTCACGATCACTCGTCTTGGCTCGTTCTCAGGCCAGGGAACCGGCGCTTGGGCAACCTTCAATCGGTCTCGGCCCTCGATTTTGACATTCATCTTCTCGAAGCCAGCAGTGGGCAAAATGACCCCTTTCTTGATCATAAGAATCGCTTTAACAACGGCAAGGATTCCACTCGCGCCTTCCAAGTGTCTATAAAGCTAGTCAGACAAGGGTAGATGAGCGATAAACTTTCAAGACATACCCAAAGTTTGACTTGATGGATCCAATGTACAGCGGATTGGAGGCAGTTCGGTCCTTGGCTAATACGGACGCGAAGGAGCCAGCCTCAATAGGGTCACTGTTGAATTAGCTTAGATTATGTGAAGGACTTTTGCAAGTACTCACCCAGCTTGTGTTCCGGTTCCGTGACCCTAGTGATTGCTTAGCAATTGCATTGAAGACAAATAAACAGGCAGTACAAACCTCAACAACAGGTGTCTGAGAGGGATCCAAGCCAACAGCTGCATGAACCTCCCGCAAAAGCCTCTCTTGGGCCGACCGGCTAGGCATGGTGATACCTTCCGAACGACCGGAGTGGTTGCAGGCAGAGCTGCGAATGACGGCCTGGATGGGATCACCATTGCTGATGGCATCATCCAAGCGCTTTACCAGCAAACATGCAGCACCCTCGCCACGACCAAATCCAGCGGCTTTGTGATCATATGAGTAACTGCGACCATCAGGCGATAGAGCTCTTTGAATATATAATTAGCGTGAGTCAGGTGAGATATGATGAGATGAAAATCGACCTACCCCATCTTCTCTAATGTGATCCATAGACTGGGACTGAGACATAGCGCTGCTGATCCCACAAAAGCAGCAGTGCAGTCTCCATTCCTAAGCGCCTGACAGGCCTGATGAGCTGCATAGGCACTGCTTGCGCATGCTGTATCAATAGCAACACTAGGGCCATTGACATCGAAAAAGTAAGAAAGACGATTGGCAAACATGCACGAGGCGACACCGGTAGCCGAGAAAGTTGATGTTGAATAGAGGTCTTCGGAGGTACGGTGCGCATATTCTTGAGATCCGCAGCCGACAAAGACACCGATCTTCTTGCCCGCCAGATCGATGAGGCTGTGCCCGGCATTTTCGGCCGCTTCTAAGGCACATTCAAGCATCATTCGATGCTGGGGGTCAGAGTTCCGAGCTTCCTCGGCTCTCATATTGAAGAAACTGGCATCGAAGCCGTAAATGTCGTCGGGTAAAAAATGCGCACCCTGCGATCGAAAGCTGCCGCTTCGTTCAGCGCCGGGGTTGTGGTATGCCTTGTGGTCGAATCTCTCAGCGGGCATCTCGGTCCATGCGGACTTTGCTTCTGCCAGATAGTCCCATAGTCCTTTTCTCCCAACGCCAGGGGCGCGGTATGAAAGGCCAACAATGGCAATTGGGACGTCGTTGGTCATGTTGAATTGTTGTGGAATGTGAAAGATTTCGTGAGTTCGTCGGTGGTGTATGAGACAGGCAGAGAAGGTGGGCAGCGGAGGGAGTTATATAGCTGGATCTCTGAGCAATTATCCGAGTTCGCCAACAACAAACGGACAACCAGAAGACGTTGGGGTAAGATGATTGCCTCTTTGTGAAATGGCCACCAATGAGTATGCCTCCTGTCAGAAACTAGCCGTTTCTTGTATTCCTGAAGTTAATTGGTAGTGCATGTCCTATCTCATCTCCCAATAGTATACCCATCGTCCCACCATTTTCTGGTGAGTAGTATCCTTGTCCGAGTAGACCTTGAGCATAGAATATTGATAGACCAGGATAATATTCCTTCCATTCGTAAGCCGGAGTTTAGGACACTAGAAAACACCGGCCACATCAATCGCCACGCACAGCTTCAAACTCCGTAGATCCCTTCATGGAGCCTGACTCACTGAAACAATCACTATCAGCCTGGTTGGCAATCAGAGCCTGGGGGCCGAAGTCAATTGTTGCCATTGGATCCTGGGGGCTTGGTTGCTGAGCAGAAGAGCAGGATGGAGAACGGAGGGCGGGGTTTACCAAGAAGAGGTTTCGTTTGCCTCAAGCTAGTCGTTCCACGTGGTGGGGATGGAGTAGGACTGACTGGAGTCCGGTACGTAAAATCAACAATTAGAACACCCCTTGGCTACTTCTTTTTGGAAACGCTGAGGCGTCTCTTACGTTGGGTTAGCAAAGGCTCGTGCGGAGTGGGTATCTTTCTGGTGGAGCTCAGACTATACATCCAGTATCATCCATTTTGATACTTCTTCGACACCGATACACTTTGATTTGATATGGAGCAGTGTATTGAAAGGCGTCTTCTTCCAGTTAAGTTCATCCAGCAGAGCCTCTTCCCAGTGTTTGGGCGCATTCGAAGCCATATTTCCCTTGTTCTAGAATGCCATATCACGTCGTGGGAAGTGTATCGCTACGTTGACCACATTTGGATTAGTCATATTTGCCCAGTAGGCGCATGTAGCATGCGGCCTCCGCCTTGCTATCTCCACAGCAATCGAGATAGTAACCCCTCAATCCCGGTTATATTAATTCCGTACCAAGCGAAAGCCACGGACGCCAACACGCCGCGTTAACAGGTTGTAGAATCCCCCATCGTCTATTTCTTCCACATGCGGATATTGGCATCTTCCTTCGTTTCTTCCTTCAATCCTCCCCTCACGAAATGTGCCCTGTTACACTTCCTTCGCTCATTCCTCCATATGCATGTTCCAAGTATACAGAACGCCATGCTACAATATGTGGTTGACTCTATTTCTCATCACGTCTAGTCAAACTACGTCAGAGACTACCATAAGTGTCTCGGTTCCTGCTCAGAGGGCACGTCGAAGCATTCTGGCGCATAAGCTGAGCCTACTTTAGGGTTGCCGGAAGAGGAAGTTGGCCAGGGTTGGATGGGAATGAGTGGTTTTATTGGCACTACTGATAACAGGACGTTTGAGGCTGACCTTTTGGGGGAGGGGTGAGCAGTCTGAAACTACGTGATCGTCTTCCGCATTCTGCACTATGTCACTATCTCACTGGATCCCTGCACATAGTAGAGCCTCCCCGGTGAGGTCGTATTGAAAAATACCGGTAATATTTACTCAGGTATCCTGGTATTTGACGGTATTTGGCAGAAACGCAGCTACGAATATTAATAGAACCAACTGTTGATCGACACCAGCCTTCCATTGGGAAGTAAGCTGGTCGCCTAACTTGACAATGATTCAGTTCTCGGGTCCGTTGGGGCTCCACCAATGTTTCTTCGCTTTCTTTTATTCTCCTTACTACTATACTTCCCCCCCGGGCCCGGCCCGCCGGGTGGCTGACATGCTAAGGTCACTCAGGCCATGCACCAAGCACTTTAAATACCGCCACAGCGTCACCCTCTGCATGCGTAGACCGGCGCCACTTAATCTAAGGGACCGGTCGAGCTTGTCGTGGCCATGAAACCAGCCCCCACAGTGGAATCGGAGTTCTTGTTCTCCGGAACTACGGCCTCTTGGTCGGCAATCTGGACACTTGGCCGGAGGAGTTTCTTCGATCCTGATTTGATCTGTCTTAGAACGCGCTTTACCTTCATATCCTTGCCACTTGAGCCAAGTGTCGGATGCAGAGTCGGAGCCGATGACTGCGCCGCACTATGACTATGCAGGTCGTAGTCAAGACCGTCGAGGTTTTTCAGATCGAGTGTATATTGCCCAGGCTTGGTATGTTACAGACATCCTGGCTGCCTCACTAGTTATCTAACTACCTACCTATCTTGCCTATTAGCCGACAAACCGACCTTCTTCTCCCGAGAGAACACGTCCAAACTCACATCAGATTCAAGATTACTCAGAATCAGAGCGATCGCAGTCCTAACCGTCCAGCGGACTCTAATCTGTGGAGGATCTCCGCGGTGGCCGCCAGTAAACCCGATCAGGAAATTAATACCAATCTCGACATGACTCGGTGAGCTTCAGATTGCAGATTATTCACGCTTTAGGAAGGTAGCTTAGGCATTATCCTTATGCATCGCCTAGTGGAGCAAGGATGCCGAATGCTGACAGCCTGCAACAGACTAAGGTCAGCCCACACATTCTCAGTCGTCTCATTTTACGACCGCACCGGGCTTAGTCTGACATTTTGTTTTATTAATGAGTGATGACCATTGACAAGCCAAGGCTCCTCTTTCTTACAACTCGACAGGGATGTCCGTCCATCTGTAATCTTCTCAATTACCTACGATGGAAGTGTCTATCTTCCTGCAGCATCCAGAACAGGAAGGTCAACGGGTGTGGATCTGATCCTAGCGCCGCTCGAGAATTCTCCGTTCCCCGATGAGCTCCACTGTAATCCCGGGGGTCGGGGTAGAGCCCGACGATGAGAGGATTTAATATTCGTCGCGCTTATTTGTGCTGACCGGACTTTGCCCGAACACATCATCCTGCGGTTTCTTGGATTCTGCTGGGCGCTACCTACACCGTAGTTGTACCGGTGTATGTTGGCCAAGACTTCACTCTGCTTGGTACTTCTATCTAGTCCTGAAGAGACTGATGATAAATGATTGTATAGAGCGATGTCACCTCGTATTGCGAGATGCAGGATACCAGATACCAGATACCAAGAACCACTTTAGGCTTCGCTGGTCTGTATGCCAGACAAGGGAATTATTACTGTATGAGACATTTGTTCCGATTTGAGAAATACGCTCTCTCTCCAGAGGTCCATGGAGAAGTGGTGTCTCTTGGGAAGGTGTACAGTAATCTCCAAAGTAGAACGTGCTGGCTCGGTAGATAATTCTGTTTCATATTCTTATGTTGGCTTAGTATTGCGTAGGTTCAGGCAGGATACTCATGCAGAAAGAAATACCGCAATCCTGCGCTGTCAACGCGCTACGAAGCCTAGATTGTTGCTTTGGGGGTTCTTTTTCTTTTTCTTTCTGCTTTTTGCTTTTTGGTCTACGTCAGGAAGGCTTTGCCCAGGCTTAGTAGACCTGTACTAGCTGTATTGGTAGGATTTCTTCTATTACCTCTTCACCTGGGGTCTATCGTATCAACATGAACCGCAGATGGTGGAAATACATGGCTGGGGGGAATTGTTTACTCACGTTCACTGTGGTGAGGATTTCGTTGTGAGTAGATCGTACTTCTAGATGTTCTTTACTTCATGTATAACCATAAAGCAAAGTTCATCGATAGTCGACACTATATTCAATCCAGAAAAGTTGTGCCTCAGTACATCTCACGGTCACTAAGTCTTGAGGGCCTCGCTGTGGGGAGGTCGTACTTCTGTGCACAATTATTTGAAGTGTAACCATAAAGCAGAAGAAGGATATTTTCGATACTCGAAACTACATTCACTTCTATGAAGAAGTTATCACTCTATATATCTTCTAAAACATCGGCGTTCGCGGCGTCACAACAGATTGCACCTTGACCTTTAACCACTCCCTTATAGCCCCTCGATCCAATTTCCCTGACACAGTTCTCGGTAGCTTTTCCACCGTCAACCAAATAGTAGGCACCCTCTCAGCCGGCAACCTAGACCTGGCGTAGTCACGAACTTGATCCAACCGTTCACTTGCAGCATCCTTCTCAGTATCCGGTAAGTCCTGGAGCACGGCAGTTCGCGGAAACTGCGGATCAGCCAAACACACAACTGCAACTAGTTGCGTGCGACCGGCCGAGATCTTCGCGGACGTGACGATCTCCCGAACATGGGTACAGCGAGCCAGGAGACTCTCCAGCTCCTCGAGCTGGACTTTCTGTCCACCAAGCTTGATCTGGTTGTCTTGGCGGCCGACGAAGGTGATGCTTCCGTCCGGGTTGTATTTGGCGAGATCGCCGGTGCGACAGAAGCGGGTTGCGTTTCTCTGGTAGGTTGAGGCCCAGACAGGTGGCGAGATGAAGGATGTGGATGTTTTGGGGTCGTCGTTGAGGTAGCCGCGGGCGACGGAGGGCGATTCAATCCAGAGTTCCCCAACGTCGCCGATGGGTGTCAGTTCGTTGGGGTTTCCCGGCTTTACGATCCAGATGGCGCTGCCGATTGGGAAGCCGATGCTTTCTGGGTTCTCGGTGTTCGGTTTGAATTCTGCGATGGTACTGAGGAAGGACGCCTCGCATAGTCCATAGCCGTTGAAAAAGCGGACTGCATTGCTCCAGGCGCTGGTGGTCTCAACGTCGATGGGCTCGCCGAGAGAGACCAGTGATTGTAGACAGGGGCACTCATCAGGTGACATCGTCCGGAGTACTCCTGGAGGTAGAAATGCCCAGTTGACTTTGCTGGACTGGATAAAACCAGAGAGATTAGATGCACTAGCCGCCTCGGATGGTATGCAAAGGCATCCACCGAACAAGAGAGCCGCGAACATTTCGCCAATACTGGTGTTGGAAACAGGAGCGGCAAATTGGAGCACCCGGCATTCGGGCTGCAAGCCGAGTCGTTCGTTGAGGGAGGTCAAGGAGGAGACCAGGTTGCGGTGCTCAAGCATAACTGGCTTGGGGGCCGTCGTGCCACTTCCACTAGTTGAAACGATATAGGCAATATCATCTGGAGAGCTCGTCCTATTACCAACCGGCCCAATAGGCTCTGGAAGTGCAGCCATAGATTCTTCGCTAACGGCAAAAACATCCGGTGCTAGATTGGCGGAGTTGCTGTACTCTGCAGACGAAGTCAAGACAATCTTCACGTTCGTTGTAGAGACGATAGCGGCTCTGTAGTCATACAGAGCATATTTATCGATCTGTACACATGCTCCGCCCGCTTTGAGGGCTCCAAGCACGGCAACAATAGCCCAGAGAGATTTTTCGAAAATTAGGGCCACTGGCTTGTTCGTAGTCACACCCCTTCTCCGTAAATCGTTCGCAAGGCGATCCGACAATTTGTCCAGTTCTTCATAGCTCAGTTTCCCATCGCTAGCTTCCACTGCGACTTGTTCTGGGCGCACGCGAGCCTGAGCACGAAAGACGTCGTGTACACATTTTTCGACCGGATCAGGAATGCTTTTGTTCCATTCTAGAATCTCTGCACGATCGCGTTGATTCAATAACTGCAGTTGTCCCAGTTTGGTCTGTGACGGAACCTCCGTGAGCAATTGCAATGTGTGCTCGAATTGGTTCAAAACTCGATCCAATTGGCGCTCATCAAGAACAGTAGGATCATTCCTCGGTTCAACTAGGATTCCATCGTCGTAGAGGCTGCACACCAGTTCAAGACTAAATGAGCCCTGCGGCCACAACAAGCGTTCAAACTGGACATCTGTCGCCTCTGCGGCGATCGGTAACGGTGGGCGAATGTTTATCAAGGCCTGAAATCCGGAAGCGATACGGGCTGCATCGCTGAGGGCGCCGATGCTCTGGATGCCATATTGCAGGGTAGGCTGTGTTTGCAGTTGGCGCAAAGCCGTAGCTCGATCTTTGATGAGCTTTTCGACCGTTAAATTTCGCGGCAGCTGAACCTGTACCGGCACTTCAGCCAATGTGGGCCCTAGAGCGTTTTCCAGGCCGTTTAAAGCAGATGAACGACCGGACAAAACAAGGCCGAACGCAACATTCTCGCTGCCCGTATAAACACCCGTCGTCAAAGCCCACGCTGCCGCGACAAACGAAGATAGATGGGAAGGAGACAACCCCTCGCCAATTCCCTTCAATGCAATTTTCCGCGTCCCTATCTGCTTCGCATGAGGAGCAAATCCCGGGCTCACGGTCGGAAAGAGAGAGGGTACGCTTTTGAACCGAGGACCCCAGAAGGCCTGCGCCGCAGACTCGTCGATGCTCGCAACATGCGCCACAAAGTCTTTGAAGGGAGGTCGCTTTTTCGGCGATTGGCCATGATACGCGCCCACTACATCTTCTTTGAAAAAGGTAGTCACGGACCAGTAATCCATCACTGCATGATGGATCGTGGCCACAAACTTCCTGCCGAAAACGGTTGATCGGAAAAGAGGCACTCCCAGGCCTAATTTGTGTGCGTCCTCATCGTTGAGATACGCATCAAGGTCCCCTGACTTGGTTCGCGTGACGTGTTCTTCATTCGTGATGACCTGCAGTATTCCCAGGCTAGTATCGACAAACCGCGTGCGTAGAATTGGGTTCGCGGCGACCACTTGGGTCAAAGACTTGCAGAACCGATCGATATCGGCTTGAGGCCCGAAAGACAGAGCTAGGTGGAAAACTTCGGCTCTTGCAATGAGTCGGACTTGGAGAGGAGTACAGCTGTATACATCCTCGATCTGCTCTTCGGGCACATTGCATTCTTTGGCAACTTCTGCTAAAGTCACGCTGTCAATATCGGCTTTCGACTTCACTCTTTGAGGTCCCATTCTTGAATAGCAGAACTAAGTTCGAAAATCAAATGCGATGGCGTAATGATCAGAATTGTCATATGAGAGGTGTTTCAAGATCTTGAAAATGTACCGAACAGAGCTAATCAGGATCAGACTAAAACTCTTGGTTTCATGGATGGCAGAACTCAAAATGAGAGGGCAACATAATGCCTCTTATCCATTTGCACGACCCAATTTGTAGTAAAGTATGAGGGGCTGGCGTTACTAGCCCAACTCTCGCAGGCCTAGCCATTTTGATAACGGCTCAGCAGACACAAATAGCGGCAAGCGTCTCTGGCAGTTGCTTATCCATCAACTGCGCGTACAACTCAAGATCAATCGGTCCTGTGTAGGCTGGATCGGCCAAATCCTCGAAATATTCATCCTGCGTTGCTTTTCCATGCTACTTGACTGGTTGAAATTCTTCCGGTCAAACCGAAACCACAGGCCCACAGCCCCGGGCGGATTGAAGCCCCTGCATAGGAAGAATGGCAGATAGTGACGAAGTTCTGGCCAGCCGCATGTCAGAAAATGAGAGGATAAATCAGATCCTCGTGACTTTCGGGGCGGCGTAATTTGTGTTTCAACAAGAAGGCCCAGTGAAACTTTCAATACCAGACGACCCGTTTCGATATTGCCACGGAAGGGCCGATCAGGTGACTCTCACGTGTCAACATGCTCTCCGGACAAAAACGGACTAGCGCCATCGCGATAAGATTGCTCGCGCGGGGTCTTTTCTCCCACTTTTCGATCATCCTCCCAGGTCGTGTGTACGGCATTTTGGTCATCTGCCCGGGAATCGTTTTTCCCAATATTCCTATGGACAGTCTAGAAGACAGATGCGCCTCGCTGCGCGCTCAAATTGCCGCCACGGAAACCCAGCTGGCGGGTTTGAAACGCGACCTGGAGAATGCGGAGCAGGCGGCCTCAACAACCAGGGCGCAGGAGGCTGTCACCACTCTGAATGAGAATAGGAAATGGCCACTGTTGGATGAGGAGTATCGGCGCTATGGGAGACAGATGATCGTTCCGCAGCTAGGGTTGCAAGGTTGGTTGAGAGCAAACTAGTACTTTGAGCATTTCGCTAACGGTGCCTCGGTTGATGATACAGGGCAATTGAAGCTGCGCGCCGCTAAAGTATTGCTTGTGGGAGCTGGAGGTCTGGGATGTCCGGCGGCATTGTATCTGGCCGGCGCGGGCGTGGGTACGATAGGTCTCGTCGATGGCGATACGGTTGATACGTCGAATTTGCATCGTCAGGTTCTGCACCGAAGCGAGAACGTGGGGAAGTTGAAGGTGGATAGTGCGATCGAGTACCTGCGCGAGTGAGTAGCCACCCTATTTAGCATGGGCGCCTTTCAAGAGGATGAACTGACCGGCTGTGTGCTTAGGTTGAACCCCCATCCTACATACATCCCTCACCGAGCGCACCTCTCCCCTCAAGAAGCACCAGACATCTTCGAGAAATATGATGTGATCCTTGACTGCACCGATAATCCGGCAACGCGCTATTTGATTTCTGATACCGCTGTGCTTCTCGGGAAACCCTTGGTTTCGGCGTCAGCTTTGCGCACTGAGGGTCAACTCATGGTGTTGAATAACCCTCCTCGGCCGGTCGGCGACAAAACCGGAGGCCCTTGCTACCGATGTGTCTTTCCCCGACCGCCGCCGGCCAACAGTATTCTGAGTTGCGCTGATGGAGGAGTTGTCGGTCCTGTTGTTGGCACGATGGGTGTTCTCCAGGCGGTCGAGGCAATCAAAGTGATCACTGCCCCAGTTGACGAAACAAAGCCTCCGTCGCTGCTGATCTTCTCCGCATACTCGACGCCTCAATTCCGATCTATCAAACTGCGCTCCCGTCGACCGAACTGTGCGGTTTGTTCTGCCGAGGCCATCGTCACTCTTGACTCTGTCAAGTCGGGGTCTACCGATTATGTGTTCTTCTGCGGCACCGTGAACCCAGAATCGCTATTGACTCCGGAGGAGCGGATCTCGCCATTGGAATACCAAAGCTTGTATTCACAATCGTTGGGAGAGTTTCAAACGGAGAAACAGCCCACTATCATCGACGTCCGCGAAAAGGTCCAGTATGATATCTGCAGCCTGGACAACAGCATCAACGTTCCCATTTCAACCATCTTATCCGGAACAGCCACAACAAGCACCGAAGGTAGTGAACAATCGACTCCCCCATCATGGCTTCCAGAGCCCATCGCCTCTGACTCGACTGGCCCCATTTACGTTGTCTGCCGTTTAGGCAACGACTCCCAGATCGCCGTCAAAAAGCTCAAAGAATCAGGGTTAGATCGCAGCGGCCAGCGAACGATCGCCGATATCCGCGGGGGGTTCCGTGCCTGGCGCGAACAGGTTGATCCCGAATGGCCCGAGTATTGAATGAGACAGAAGAGCGACAAAAAGAAAACGAGAGAAAACACGACCTGATGCATCACGCATGTATTAATCATGAACACCGTACATAGAATCAGCATTATGATCAGTTAGAACCAGCAAGCCACATCACAGCGTCTTGTCAACCGGCGCCTCATCCAACCAAGCCCATTCAATCAACACGCGACCCAGATCCATGTCCGCGAGCCGTTTAAATACCGCCGAAGAAACGTCCAGGTCGGTGGTCTCGCATCCAACGCCTACATTGTCATCATTAGCACTTGAGCCATATTATGTTCCATTTCCCTCCGCCTGTCTTTCCCTCTCGTCCTATCCAAGAGGAAAAAGGGAGTGAAGAGAAAACCTACACCGATCCACAACCATAACATCAACACTACTCTCCCCCCGTTTAACTCTCAACTTCAGTCCACACAGGGGATTCGCATTCGGATTCGAGCCCGTCGACGCCGCATCAAACAACTTATGCGAGACCGCGCATATCAAGTCGGAGCTGGAACTGGTGATGCCGCAGGATCCAAGCGCCGGGTCGTAGTAGGTCAGGTCGCCTTTGTAGGGGCCGCCGTGGGCGGTCGGGAGAGGGAGGTTTGCATGTCTAGAATGTTTTGAAGCATGTCTGTCAGTCTGGGTTGATTTGGTTCGAAACAGCGCATTGCTAGTAGCTAGCAATTCAATTCAATTCCAGCGAACATAGAGTAAATGTTCAACAAAACAGGATAGATTAAAACAAAATAAAAGATCAACTCACCCACTCCCCCTCCTCGTCAGCCCAACAGCAAGTCCAACAATCAGCGCAATCAGCGCCAAACACCCAAAAAAGGCCACGACAATAATCGTCCGTTTGCGCTGCGACAGCGCGAACCACCGCTGGGTCCAGTTCTGCCACCATTGCGGGCCTGAGCCTGGCGACGGGGCTCCCGGCCCCGTAGGCGGAGGCGGAGGCGGAGCTGTCGTTGTCGCTGTCACATTCTCCTCGTCCTTGGGTAGAGGTAAAGGTTTGCGTTTAGGGACGTCCAAGTCCATACCTATACCCAAAGGCGGTTATTTATCTGGTATGGTTGAATTGGGAAGGATGGCTGAGTGCATGATGGATGAATTGGTTCATCGCGACCGACAGGACTGCAAAAGATAGGGGTTTGGGAGGGGGGGGGGGTGCTTGTCGCTAGACACTTTAGGTGTAACTCGCGCCTTTTTTGCGACGCGAGGGAAGTCAGTCCTGATTGGCCTGAGGCTGTCAGGCACTAGCTGCCCCAGGCATCCTAGTCAGGCGAAATGCTTGGCTGTTTCTACCTCAGGCATTAAGGCATCAGGGCATCAACAAGGCCCAAGTATAACATTTGCGGTGATTCTATCGAAGAATGTCTCTCTATCCATGTCTATCGAAACACTTCCTACATTCCCTTCTTTTTTCGGCGTTTACTGTTTACCTACAACCACTTACTTATGCTAGAAAGGATCAAGCCTTAGTATGAATTCAATTTCGACAATCCACCAAGCATTATAGCAACCATATGTTGAGAAATATTAAATACTAACTACTGTCCGTACTAAATAACAAGCAACACCCCTAAAAACTAATAGTCTGATTCTCTCGTGTAAGTTCGATCCAGTCCAAATGCAACTCACAACCCACACCCCCCAGCCTCATGGTCATCAACCTCACTCTCCCTCTCACTGTCATCCCCGATAAAATCACTCAACTCTCCTTTTGGCTCAACCACCCTCTTCAAAGTCTTCCTAACCAGCGTCCTCTGCTCAAACGCATAAGCCATCCCAATCAACTCCTTCTCGCTCCATTTCTTACCCAAAAAGCTCATTCCGAACGGGATCCCGGGCGCAATAAACACCATGTCACCCCGATCATTATGCTCGATTGTCGACGAATTCGGAAACGCACCCATCGGGACCGTAATGACCGGCGCACCGACCAGAGCCGGGATATCGGCTGCGATGCCCGTGGGCAGGATGATGGCATCGAGCTGGTGGCGGGATAGAGCACCGATCAAGCCGCCTTCGCCACCGTAGTAGAGGCTTTTTTGATACATGGCCCAGAATTCGGGGGACGTGTTTGAGAGGCCGGTGGTTATGGCGAGGTCCCAGACTTGGGTGTCGCGGGAGGGATATTCTTCGAGGGGTTCCTGCTGGGTGAAGCTGCGGATGTCGGAGAGGTTATGGAGGTTGTGCGGGTTGATGGTGAGATTATCGTTGAGGTAGTCGGAGATACTGGAGATGAAGTCCATGGCCATGACGGCTAGCGTGGTATTTCTGTCTGTGGTGTATGTCTCGTATGCAGTGAAGTTGGTGTCGCGAACAATGACGGCGCCGGCTTGGGCCATCACTGTCACTGCGGCCTTGAAGGCCGTAGCCATGGGTGTAAAGCTTCCGGTCAAAGTGCTTAGGACGTTCAGAGGGATGCCGATTCGTTTTCCCTGTAGGCCGGAGAGCTGGCAGGCGGCGACATAATCGGGAGGAGAGGATCCGTATGGCGAGGCCAGAGTATAGTTGTCATAGGAGTCTGGTCCGGCCATAGCCTGCAGTAACAACGCGGCGTCTTTCACGGTCCTCGCCATGGGTCCGACCGTGTCTTGACGAGGACTGACAGGGATGACTAAATGACGAGAGGTCAAACCGACGGTGGGCTTGATGCCCACGATATTGCTCACTTCACTTGGAAGGAGAATACTCCCGCTAGTCTGCAAAATGATTAGCCTATACATCCTCGTCGTTCATTTAAACATAAGAAAGCAAAGTCAAATAAACAAACTCACCTCCGTCCCCAGTGCTGCAAAGGCCAATCCCAAATCCGTTGCCACTGCACTCCCACTCGAGCTCCCATTGGGATCCTGCTTGGGATAATAAGCTGCGTACGTCTGACCGCCACGCGCGTTCCAACCGTTGGAGGAATTCATCGACCGGACATTCGCCCACTCTGATAGGCTGGTCTTCCCAAGAATGATCAGTCCGCGGTCACGCAGTCGAGCCACGACGGTGGAATCGGTATCTAATTCAGCTCCTACAAGAGCGTACGATCCAGCTAGGGAGAGACCACATTAGTCTCCTGGGTGCCACTCAACATCAATTCCCCAAGATGGGACCACATACCAGCCGTCTGCATCTTATCACCCGTTCCAATATTATCTTTCACGAGAACCGGCAGCCCATGAAGAGGCCTGTACGCAGCCAACGATGAGCCATGATTCCATCGAACGGAAGGTACAAGACATACCCACGGAGATGACCAATCTCCCTCTCCTGATCCAATTGGCTGGCGATGTCCAGGGCGTCGGGATTCACTTCCAGAACTGCGTGGAGGGTGGAGTTCACGTCGTTGATTCGTTGAATGTACGCCTGATATCGTCAGTTCGTTTTATATCCAAGTATAAACTCCCATCACAACGATATAGAAATACGAGGAACAACTTACATTGACCAAGTCCACACTCGTAAAGCACCCATTCTCCAAACCACCATGGAGCTGGTCAAACGTCGCATCAATCAGATCGGGAAGGGTGCAATCATTTCTCTTCGAGTCAACGACTATAGACGAATGTCCTTCGACCAGAGTACCAGGAAAGAACGCAAAGATAAGAAACCAAATATGGAAAATCATGGTGATAGAGTGAAGGGAAGCAGAAATAGCTAGATGCTAGAAGGAAATAGCTCACAATGATCCAGAATGCGAGGGTCGTGTGATGGATTAAATAAATCGAGACGCAGGTAAATCAGGGTGAACAAGGTCAGCCCGGAAGTCAGTCCGTAACGCCAGTCAGGATCCCAATCTCAGCTGCATCGCCCCAGGTTTTCTCTCCCTGTCAAGTCTTAAATACAACACATAATATATTACTGCAAGCTTAGTATTGTTCGATGATATAGGAAGGGGCGTTGCTGCCTTATTTCATGTCGCTTGCCGTGGACTGCGGGTGTTGGGTCTCCCCGTTGGCTAGTAGCAGGGTCACTAGACGTGGGTGGATGTCAACAGAGAGGTATATGTGAAGTGATTAAGATCTGGAAATGACGATGATTAGCCGAGTGGTAAAAGGGAGGACGTTTGGCCTCACACAGGAAATGCAGTGCCACGATTTTCATCTCCACTAAAGGACCTTTTCTCCGCGTTGTGAAACCTCGGACTCAGAAACCGCTGGATTTATGTGCATATCATCTAACGCTCTAGCATACCGTATCTAACCTCTCGGCCTTCTAATTCACATTTATCCCAAGTTTTCCAGAGTATAAAGTCATGATACAATCATTTAACATCACCACGGACAAACACAGACACGACTCGCCTCTAGTGCTTTTCCTGCTCGCCAGGAGCAACATTCACGGAGGTAACAGGGCTGTTCTCCTCATCCGTACGCTCTATATGAGCGGTTACCCCCTTGTTCAGAGTATGTTCCACCGCCGCGCGCCGGTCAGCCTCGTCCACAGCACCAAAGAGGACATCCATGTCCTCCAGGGTTCGGCCCTTGGTTTCCTTGGCAAAGAAGAACACAAAGACACCCATGGCCAGACAGAAAATACCGAACATGAGGAAGGTTCGCCAGCCCGTGTTATGGATTGCATGAGGGGTCACTTCGGTAATGACAAAGTTGAAGAGCCATTGCGAGGTAGCTCCGAGACCAACTCCGTATGCTCGTAAGCGGGTGGGAAAAATCTAGTTCCATCTGAGTCAGTGGACGAAATTATTGAAAATGTGGGGGCTTAAGGGCACATAAGGAGAAAGGCTGATATGGGAGCGATCAGGGATATAAGACAGGAGTATCTTACCTCACTCATGTACACCCATGGAGTGGGACCCCAGGAGAAACTGTATCCAATCACGTAAAAATAGATCATCACGACCATGGCAATGGAGGCCTTTGAGACACCCGAGCCAGCCTTGTCCGGGTCAGGGGGGTTGGTGGCTAAGACGGCGCCGATGATGAACATCATGCTGGCCATCCAGGCAGAGCCACCCAGAAGACTCTTTTTCCGACCCCATCTGTCGATTCCAATAAACAGGAAGATGGCCGTGGCGACGACCTTCACCGTTCCGTAGACACCCGTAGCAAACAAAGAGGAGTTAGTGGCGCTGAGACCGATCGTCTGGAAGATCTGGGGCGCGTAGTATCCGATACTGTTGGTGCCCGAAAACTGCTGGCACAACATGAGAACGAAGGCAAACAGGAAGCGGTTCCGGTTGCTCTTCTGCAGGAACTCCTTATAGGTAAGACCCTCGGTGGCGGCGGTCTCTTCCGCGATGGACGCGCGAATTTCGGCAATCTCTTTCTGAACGCCTGCCTCGTTGGGCGACTCATTCCGGATGTATGCGAGCGACTGCAGGGCCTCCTCGTGGCGACCCTTGCCCGTCAGCCAGCGGGGAGACTCCTTCAAGAAGAACAGGCCGATCAGCATGAGACCGCCTGGAATCAGCTGGATTGAGACCGGAATACGCCATTGTTTGGTACTGGATGGCACCCGCAGGGCAACGCCGTAGTCCAGCCAGTAGGCGAAGGTGCTTCCGATGACCAAGAATTCCTGGAACATGCCGGCAATACGACCACGGGTCTCGGGAGGAGCGTTCTCGCCCACGTAGACAGGGGTAATGCTAGACATTCCACCAATGCCCAGACCCGCCACCACACGACCGGCATAGATCAGCCCGATTCCATGGTGCGCGCCGACTTGCAGCGCGGCTCCGACCAGAAAAACCATGGTAAATATCATAAGTGAGTAACGACGTCCCAGACGGTCGTTGAGGAAAGCAGCAGCGATGGCACCGAAGAAACAGCCCGCCGTCAACAGCGACACGACATTGGAGGAGACCTGAGCGTTGGACGACGACTCGAACCCGTCGGAGTCGAGAGGCAGCCCGAAATCCCGTTTGAAACTGTCCATAGCCAGAACACTACCCATGACACCGGTGTCATATCCTAGGAAACATTTCCCATCAGTAAATCATACCAAAATCAGTACAGGACAAGACACGACGAACCGAAAAGCAGAGACCCCGAATAGGCCACCGTTGTCAGGATATAGACACGATAATTCTTGAAGAAGCCCATGATGGCGAGAATCCCTTAGCCTAGATACACAAAAGGGAGGGCTTTCTGGGGAGAGAAAAAAAGGGAAAGAAACTGGGGCATCTTCCCCAGAAACAGGCCCTATTTATTTCTTTTTCCTCCCCCATAAATCCTACCCCAACCCATCCATTCCTTCCTCCAGACGAGCCCCATCCGTCATCACTATTTCCGATGGGCCGGAGACCGGATGAATGACGATCGTAAAGATGGGGACATTTATTGGGGACAGCAAAGGGTGACCCCAGTTTCTTTCGCTCTCTCTCGGCGCCCTGTGCTGAATCCAGCAACGCCGTGGCAGGACACCGACTCGGCAATGCTTCTTTCGATTCCGGGGGGTGGATACGGACGGAGAAATTATCGCAGTCGTGAGGAGATGGATTTTTCCGTCCACTGAACGGCGGTCACTAATGCGCCGCTAAAAACATCGTTTCCGGCCCTTTTGACTGGGCGGCTGTCGGTGGCTGCGATATAGGGCGATCATGCCAGGATTATTTTTTTCTCAGCCATCCCCATTGCCACGGAGAGTCCACATTCCGACAATAATGATGAAAGAGGGCTACCGGTGCTGCAACGATTGCCAGAAAATGGGCTGTTGGTTGCATCGAAGTGGATGAGAAAGAGAAAATCCATTCCTTCTTGGAGGCGGTCAAAATGGCCTCGATGCATGTGACCTGCCCAACCCTCAACGTCTTTGGCCTGTCGCCCTGCAATGATATTCCTAGTCTTGCCAGACTACTAATCAATTAATTAACCTTGTCTCACACCTACTTTCGCAGATACTCCTCTTCTAACGATTTCTTAATCCCTGCTTATCCCCTCTCTTTCTCCCTTCGGTGTCGCCATCACCTTGATATGATCATTCGGATTCGCCAGCTCCTCGAACCCCTTCTCAACAATCTCCTCCAGCCTCACTTTTCTCGTTATCATGCGTTCAATGCCTGTCAATTGACCTGATCTTTTGCATAAGCATGTTCTGGTCCGGATGTAACCGCATTAGAGTGACACTCACCGGCGACAAAAGCAGCTACCACCTCTTGGAAATCTCTCTCGTCATACGCCAAGGACGCTTTATATGTGAGCTCCTTTAGCAGGAACTGGAGAACAGGGATCGTAATCTTGAGCCAATCAAGGCGTCAGCCAGTCAGCCACTTTCTCTTTCTTTCTTGTCTATCCCGTTTCTCGTTCCTTTTCCCCAGTCCGAGGCCAGTCGGGAAATAATGGAATCGTCCGCTCTCCCCCGGACGGAGAATATGATATGAAATGATATAATATGATGTGGGCAAGTGGCCACAGTGTCAGGATAAGTGCATGTGTACTCACCGGTACCTTTGCAACCGCCAGGTTCACATACTTCCCTGCGAACCTAAGCGCCTGGCACCCGGCGTCCATCCCCGGCTGGGCGCCCGCGCAATCAAACACGATGCCGACGCCTTCGCCGTCAGAACTTACATCCCGACACCGACTCACCACGTCCTCGCTCGTCGGGTCCAAGACAGTCTGCACGAGGCCAAGAAACGCTTCCCGTCTTTTCGCCGCCGGCTCCGACACGACAACCCTCTCTGCTCCCCTCGCTCGCAGCACAAACGCAACAGCCACGCCCACGGGGCCTCCGCCCACAATCAAGATCGGCGTCGACTTGACATGCAAATCGGGCTCTTGGTCGTTGCTGTGAAGCCCCGACAGTCGCACGGCATGCCACGCCACGGCTAACGGCTCGATCAGGGCCGCGGTTGCGAGATCGACGTCGTCGGGCAGGACATGCACGCTGGCCGGCGACACGGCGACCGTGCTGGCCAGTCCGCCGCCGCCGCCTGAGAGGCCTATGAAACCGACGGATCGGCAGCAGTTGGTTGCTGATTTGCTGCATGGCGTGCAGCTGGAGCAGTAGAGGCGTGGGTCGATGACCACTTTCTGTCCTGCAGTGAACCGGGAGGTTGATGGTGCTTGGATGATGCGGCCGCTGATCTCGTGGCCCATCGTTACAGGTAGGCTTTCCCGTGTGAGAGGGTGTGGGCCTCTTTGAGGGCTACGGATTGCGATGGGTCCTAGATCTCTTAATTTAGTTATCGGTGTGGACGATGGGATGGGGTAAAATAGAGAGCTCACCGACGAGGTACTCGTTCATGTCGCTGCCACAGATCCCGCACCATTCGACCGCGACGAGGACTTGTTCCGGGGAGGGTGATGGAAGAGGGATCTCTTCGATGCGAATATCCCGGGGGGCGTAGTATCGGGCGGCTTTCATTGTGACTAGTTGAAGTTTGACTGGATTCTGATTGCGACTGTATGATGTTGCTGAAGGGAGGTTCCCAAGTGTTTTTGCACAAATGCGGGGGAGTCTAGTCACTCTCCCCATCGTCTGGCTGCTCGTACCTCGGTTTAATGGGTATTGCTGGCCAATGAATTACAGCTCGTGTGACGCGTCTCTTCAAGAGGAGAAATATGCTGGATTTGACACTCAGCAGGAACTTGCTCATCTTTACACGCATTCCGAGACTGACATGAATATTACAGCCAGCATTAGAGATGCCGACTTAGGTGGACGACTATCCACACTGTCAAAGGTAAATATATACCAAATTTATACAATCTCATATCTTATAGTGCGCCCTCGGAACATTATCATAGTAAGGCACCACCACCATCCCCGGATCATCCGTCTGGCCGACCATCGCCGTCGTCATCGGATGAATTGGCTTATCATCAACGATCAAATTCACGCAGCTAGGGCCCTCCTCCTTCTGTAGTCTCTTCACCGTCTCCGCGATCTCATCGATCTTCTCCAGCTTGGCACTGGCATTCCCCAAAGCTTTCGCAACAAGGTCATACTCCGCCACGGGGCTCAACGAGCTAACAGGACGGGCTGGGTTCTTGTTGCCATACACGAGCTGTTGGCCGTTTGAGCTCATTCCCCAGCAGTAGTTATTCACCACCACCGTCAGAATGTTCAGATTCATACGCTTAAACGTGTCGAGTTCCATGAAATGGAACCCGGCTGAGCCGTCACCGTGAGTCAAGACGATTCTGCGATGAGGCAATGCGATGGCGGCTCCTAGGGCGTATCCGAATCCGTTTCCTAGGAATCCAAGGTTTCCAGTCGATGTCAAAATGGCGCTGGGTGCACAGAGATGGACTACATCGCTGGCCCATCCAGAAGCCTCGCCGCCGTCCAGAATGACAATGCTATCTGGTTCGATGGACGAGAACACATGCTTAAGGGCGTGGTACGGGTGTAGCCGCCCGGAAGGCTGTACCTGGGACTCTGTTTCAAAAGAAGATGGTAGATTCTTCAGAGATAGTGATTTTTGGATCCAGTCTGAATCAAAATCGGTGGACAGGATATCAAAGTTGGCGTTAAGCGCGGCCAGGAATTGGCCTACATCAGATACAACACCCAGATCAACAGGGAGCGTCCTGCCTATTTCGCCTCCATCCACGTCGACTTGCATCAATTTGCAGTTCTCACCGGGAATAATGGCGCCGCTGCGCAATCCGAGAAACATCCCGGTTCTTGCGCCCAGGAGCAGCACAAGATCCGGTTTCGGGCCATCAAGTAGAGCGAGCTTGCCGGCGGAGCCACCATAAAATGTACTTGAAGCCGACACAGCGGGCGTTTTAGATTTCGGCGAATGGAATATAGGTATGCCACTGTTCTGTGAGAACTCTACGACCAAGTTTCCAGCCTACCAACCGTTCCGTTAGTCGTGACATGATCCGAAAAGTAAAACAAAAATCATACCTGCTCCGACTTGGCTCCCGTCCCAACAATAATCACTGGTCGTTTTGCCGATTTCAGTAGCGTCACGGCAGCCTGAACAGCCTCGGTGTGTGCACCAGGCCCGAACGCCAACGGCGAGGAGATTGAACCCCATGAAATCAACGGCCGATGAACCGGCGAGAAAAGCACATCGATCGGAAAATCGACCAACACCGGTCCTGCTCAGGAAATCTCCGATCAGAAGATTTCCTACAATCATAACTGACATGCACAGAACCTACCCGGAGCGCCCGACAACGCCGTCCTCACAGCCAACGAGATAATCCGCGGCGTATCCTCCGGGTTCGTCATGCGGTGCGCGAACTTGGTAAGCGGTCGCGAGACCACCACTTGGTCGATAATTCCTTGGAGTGAGTTACTCTCTGCATCTCTCATCGGCGGAGACGAGGTGATGCAGAGGATCGGATGGCGATCGGCCAGCGCCGTTGCGAGGCCAGGAATGCCATTTGAGAACCTTTGCTTTCGTCAGCCCCTGGATCTTTAAAAAAGCGGCATACCTAGAAAGCCAAGAGTAGGATATCTACTGGTCCTCTCACCCGCTATTAGCCGTCACAAAACACACCCCAATCTTGGAGGTCAGTGTCGCGTAGGCTTCTGCCGCTTGAACGGCGACCGTTTCATGACGCGTATCGATGAGCCGGATGCCCGAGAACTCGCATCCCATGAGGAACGCATCCAGATGGCCTCCATGCAGCCCGAACGCGACCTCCACACCGATATTCTTGAGCGATTGAGCAAGGAGGTCGCCGCCGGTGAGCTCCCGGGTCCCGGGGTCTTGAAGCGTGAAACCGGCCATTTCTCTTATTTTCCTGCTAGTTATTCAGAATGAATCCTTGATTCCAAGGTGCGCTATCGTGCAAGCAGGGAAATGCATCTCCATTGACTCAACGTTCCTATAAATTGCCAGTGGCATGATAGTATCCGCACTGCGTTACCGAGGAACAGTTCATCGGTAGCACAGATAGTGCGGGGTTATGACGTGGGCAAAGAGCGAAGGATCTCCTTCAGCAAGGAGAGGGGAAGACGAGCTTGTTCTCCTTGCCTTTGGTTATGCATAGAGAAGGGTGTATTTTCTGCAGTGTGCAGGCTCGATCAGGATAAGGACTAGACAAGAGCCCTACTGGGTTGTTCCACGGCTTCCACGGCGCGTGGCGGTCTGCTAGGGATGACCGGGATGCGCAAGAAACAGGAACTTCCGAGACATGGGGAGATTTTTATGTAGAATGTCGTAGCGGCAGTGGAATTCGTAGAATCGTTCCATCCCAGGACCGAATGGCTGATGTTGACGAGACGAAGTTGTTGACGGTCTGCCATCGCCTGTATATGCTGACTCATCGGGCTGTGAAGCATGTGTTGTAGTGTGCCTGAATCAGGCAGGCCATCGACACCTCAGGTTTGAACAAGATATACACGTCTATGAACAAAGGGCATACTAACTTATGAATAGAGCCTACTAGACCAATTTCAATAAGGCTCCCCCTTGCGTCATGATGTCAGAAACAGACCAAGATACCTTACCACCTGACAATAAGGCATGAACGCACCCGAAGTATGGAACCTGCAACGAAGTTAAAGCCAGGGATACTATACATATCGGCAGATGCAGTGATGAAACTGGTTCAGGCAGATAGCCAGCCCTACGGTCATAACCTGGCATGAACCATCCGGACAGTGCACGGGTACATACCCGGAACAAACTATATATCTTCACCAGGTCATACTATCCAGGACATTCACTGCCAAGATATATACCTGGTAACTCGATGGTCGGCAAGTCCACCACAACCCTACTTTCCTCTCTGTTTCACCACATACGCATTAATCTCAACGTCTTCAAGTGAATGTTCTACTAGATCAAGGGATTAAATAAATAAATAAACAAGAATGACCCAGCTCACCTGACCATGCAATCACATGACCTGTCCCTCTGGACCAATCAGCACGCCGTCAACCGAGGCCGATGATCGACGGAGCATGTGGGTGGATCATTGGTGATTATCAGGGGAACCCAAGTCTGCACGCTTTCCCGAAGAATGCATGATCGGCTCCTGCAACAGACACTCTAAATCTTCCATCTTCGTGGTTCTACATGTGGGCGGTTGACTGGCTCTGAAGGCTTGTTGCGAAGGGGGATGCACTATTTGCGGACGGTGATTTGTAGATTTGCTTGTGCATGAAATGTGCATGAAGGACTTGTCTATGTGTATGAAAGTGAAGATGATTATTTTATTTTCATGCGGCACGGCAAGTAGGGAACTAAAAGGGGCACATGCGTTGTTGACTCGATGCTGTGTGATGTAGGGAGAGTACCGACATACCGACTTAGTTATCACTTACCTAGTAATTAGTTAGCTTGATTTCTGTGAAAGGAGAATTGAGACTCGATATCTCGTAGACTGTTCTCCCCCCACCCTGGAGAATGTTTGTCCTTTTCTTTGTCTCTCTCTGCCCCCTGGCATGGTATGGATCCTATCAGCATTCCGACTAAATAGCACTAGCGGCAAGAAACGGCTGGAATGCTTCTCTGCGCACTCCTGTGTAACTGCAACGGTAACGCAGACAGGGCCTGCGTCTGGCGACGGCATTCGACAGGATCGAGGACCCTGTACTCAGGAGGACTAGTAGCTATTTCGAGTCTGTACTGCTGATAACCTATCAGCCAATCAATGTAACTAAGTAACCCGGTGCCTCTCCCCCTTTTGTTGGAAATAACCGATCCATGGATGGGTTGCATGCATGGAAGTAGGTACCTGTCCATGCCCATATCGCACTTGACCCACTATCATCTCTTGTATTCCCTGCCTATTCGCGAGCCCTAGAATGGTCTAATTGTCCTCACTTCTCAATCATGCTTGATCTTGTTAGTCCCTTAGTCCCACCATCTCCCCCCTCCCCCCTTGGGTCTTGTCTGTCCGTCTGTCTGTCTGATCGACCCGATTCCCGTAGGCTAGATTAGATCATTAAAGACGATTTCCTGTCCCATCGACCTGTGATCTCACCATGTGCGACATTCCCTTGCACCGAGTGGCCTAAGCCTATACGTTCCCTACGCCTGAGCATGGAGTGACCCCTCCACGATCTCGTCCATTCGTTATTCACCATCCGGTCTCATGGTCCAACTGCCCCGCGCGAAAGAAAGCGGGCACTTACTCTCGTTTGCATTCAAAAAAAAAGGATATTCCCGGTTTTTCTCTGCTCTGTGACGGTTTGGGTTTTTGGAAATCAACTAGAAAAGCTGCTTTGTTGCACGCTGCTACTGTTGCTGTTTTCATCTGCTTTTTGATTGTAGGACAAAATATTCTCCTCCTTCTCCCCGAAATTTCAAAGAACCTCGTGGTTTTCTTCATCCTGGCGATCCTAACGAGTCTCGTTCCAGGTTTTGTCTTCTTAGCCATGGCGTTGTGTTGCGCCATCTTGGTGCTCACATTGGTGAGACCGATGGTCTGGGCCGCCGATTTGACCTCCCATGTTGATCTTTTGTGAGTTTCCACCCCCCTAGGACCTAGAGGATGGTCTGTGCCACCAATCCTGTATATTAACATCACTCGACAACAAAGTTTGGGCTCCGAGGGTGGCGGCAATAACTTCCCCGGAGTTGCTCGTCCGTTTGGCATGGTCAAGCTAGGTCCGGACCTATACATCAAGGGAACGGATGCTTATTCCGGGTATCTGCCCAATGGCGAGTTCTCCGGGTTCAGTCTGATGCACGAGCAAGGCACGGGAGGCGCTCCGAAGTATGGCACGGTGGCACAGTTGCCATTGATCGGCAATGTCACCAACCCCCTGTCAAATAAGACGGTTGCCCGATCCGGCACAGACGAGGCGTCCGTGGGCTATTATAAGGCCCAGACCTCGGATGGGATCGTAGTCGAGCTGAGTGCTTCGGCCCATGCAGGTATCTACCAGTATACCTTCCCCGAGGGATCCCAAGGAAACGTCCTGGTCGACGTCTCACATGTGCTGCCCTCCTTCCGAGGTCAGGGTCTGGGCCAGGGGTATAAAGGAGGAAACATCACTGTATTCCATGACGGCCACTATGAAGGTCACGGTGTGTATGATAACGGATGGAACCGTTCGCCTAATTGGTCCATTTATTTCTGTGAGTTCTTGGGAGTTATCTTGTTCCTGCGTCTGGCGGGCCGATTTTCATCTGAACTGACTGTCGAGAAACTAGGCGGTTACTTTGACAATGCTCCTATCAGGAACAAGACCTATGTCGGGACCGATGCAGGGGGTAGCGTCGAGCAAACAAACGGGTCCGCGACGTCCTCGGAGGGTTCGACTCGAATCGGAAGCCTGTTCTCCTTCAATGACTCCAAGGTGACCTCGCGTGTTGGGATTTCGTGGATCTCCACCGAAAAGGCTTGCAAACACGTGCAAGATGAGATCCCAGATGGAACTGACATCGATACCGTCGTCAAGGACGCCAAGTCGGAGTGGGATTCGGAGGTTCTGTCCAAGGTCACCACGTCAAATAACAATCAGACGAGCCTCACCTTGTTATACACCTCCCTGTACTTTATGCATCTTATCCCAACCAACCAAACTGGCGAAAACCCCGGTTGGACCTCGTCCGAGCCATACTACCAGGACATTTTCACATACTGGGTAGGCCCTCGAAACCAACTCTTGAGAGTCCATAACAATTCCGATGCTAATCATTGATGCCAGGACCTTTTCCGCTGCTCCACGGCGCTGATGCAAGTCCTGCAGCCTGAGGCATATGAAGAACAGATTCGATCTCTCATTGATATCTGGCGTAACGACGGCTTCCTTCCGGACGCCCGTTCGTCCAACTACAACGGCCGAACTCAGGGCGGCTCTAATGCGGACAACATCCTAGCCGACGCCTATGTCAAGGGCGTCCGCGGTGCCGTGAACTGGGACGATGGGTACCGGGCCATGGTCAAGGACGCCGAAGTGGTCCCACCCAACGATCCAGTCGACTCGATGGCACCGGATTCCTCAACAAAAGAAGGCCGAGGGGCCTTGGCAGACTGGAAGAATCTCGGCTTCATCACACCCAAGTATACCCGCGCCGTCACGAGGGCCGTCGAGTATTCCTGCAACGATTTCGGCGTGCATCAAGTCGCCGTGGGACTTGGAAAGGACGAGGATGCTGAGAAATATCTCAACCGGTCTCGGAATTGGCAGAACCACTGGAACCCCAACGCGACCTCCTTGGGTTTCTCGGGCTTCGTTGTCCCGCGCGATCAAAATGGGTTCATCGAGACCGATCCTTTGGGAGATAGCGGCTACTGGGGCGACCCTTACTACGAGGCCAACTCGTGGGCGTACTCCTGGGCTAGCGTCCACGATATGAAAAAGATGGTCCAGCTGATGGGAGGGTCCGAGACCGTCGTAAAACGATTGGATACTATGTTCACCGAAGGTGCCAGTGGCTCCAGTGGAATTATCTTCGACTCCACGAACGAACCGTAAGTATTCTCCCCTACTGAGCGATTGGTTCTAGAACGCTTCACCGACTGGAAGGAATCCGATCTTGACGGAGATGGACTGACTTTTTCGCCCAGCATGTTTAATATCCCGTACCTGTACAATTATGTCAATCGACAGGACTTGTCGGTTGTCCGGTCCCGCCACGTCGCAAAGACTTACTACCATACGGGTCGGAATGGACTCCCAGGAAACAGCGACGCTGGGGCAATGCAAACATGGCTTCTGTGGAATATGATTGGCTTGTATCCCATCACCGGACAGACGACATTCCTAATCCACTCACCCTGGTTCGAGTCCCTGACGATCGATCTCGGGGGTAACAAGAAGCTGAATGTCACCGCCAAAGGCGGCGATGGAAACGGCGACACCAACATTCATGTGCAGCGACTCCGGGTCAACGGGAAAGATTGGAAGAAGAACTGGCTCACCTGGGACGACATTTTTGCCGATGGAGGGAGTCTCGAGTTCGAGCTGGGCGGCAGTGCAAGTGACTGGTTCACAGGAGACTTGCCACCCAGCCCGGCTTCTTGAGATTGCACAGATGATCTGTCAGGAGAACTGGAGACTCGGGTCTCCGAAAGTGGGTGCACTGTACATAGCATCTTAGCACGTCACGACATTTCGAGTATTATAATTAGTTTGGAAAGGAGATAAAGAAGAACCCACAACTCACCAATCGTAGTACTACTAGGTTTTTCCTTTTTTTTAATCCAAAGGCCTACCCCCGGTAGTCCGTACACCATGGAGGGTCCATCGAAATTCATCGAGTCATCGACATTGACTGGTTTACGGAGACCCTCGGGGTGGTCCACTCAAGTTACTGGGTGGACAGCGACCCTGTAAGGCCGGTAGAGGCAGGCACCCGGGGTTTGTTTGTTGTTGGTTGGTTCAATTGATCCTACAGAGAAGCCACTTGGTGATGATCATCACAAAGACCTGCCAAACATTCGTTGGATTATCCTTGGAGAGGACAATTCGGCATGATGAGAAATCATAGCAAACAACCGCTTGATAGCCGACCGAGACTTCCAAATACCACGCATTGGTGGAGGATCATGGAGAAAAGCGAAGGCAAAAGTGGTCGGGACGAACGGAAGAGTGGAAGAGCGACTCTCCATCGACGGCTTGGCTGAGAGATTTAATTAGTGATCTGGACAGAGATCGACGTCCCCACAGCAGTCACTCCAGCTTGCAGATCGCTCGCAAGGTTTGGAATCATCCAGTCCGCACTTCCCTATTCAGTTGTTCCTGACGACGATGCCATTGCTATTCCTCAGCACACCCCACTGGGTTTTGCTGCTCGATATTCCCCTTTTTTTTTCTCTCTCTCTTTTTTTTTTTTTTTTTTTTTAATAGAACGATGCTCATCCGGATGTGCATATCTGCCGTTATGTCAACGTGTGTCAACGGCCTAATGCTCGGAAACTTAACCAACTATGTTAACCGATAACAACGATGAGCAGTTCAGTGTTACAGGAAGCATTTGAGTTGGACTTAATGGGCTCCGTAGAATCCCTAGTCAGTACTGTGTACTCCGTATGCCAGACAGACAGTTCGTCGTCCGGGCGTCTCTCTCCTCTCAAGTGTTCGGGGCCCACTCTCTCTCTGGTTGTCGGCAAGACCCGCGAATAGGATCCAATTCCAGCAGAATAAGAACTCAAATGCCGAGCGATTCGCTCTGGCAGACAAGAGATTTAATTAAATGAGAAATCAAAAAGGTACAAGTCACTAGCAAACCTAATCGCGAAGGGGGGAACCCTTCGACCGAGTCCCTGGATAAGAGACAAGCGCACATTTGCCGTGGTGGGCCCGCGGAGGTCTGAATGGCCCTTTCTGACGAGTCATGGTGTCATTTTGTGTTTGCCTCCCATTGGGTCTGTTTATCTGGAATGGTAAGATTAAACTTCCATGGCATCTGCTAGAGTCCCCAGTTCAATCAAAGTCGGTATCGGACCCCAGGCACCGGCTCATCTTTATTGGCAGGTGGTAAATGCAAGGCGCGCTCCAAGCCGGAAATGCCAGTTCCAGATCTCGTTTATCGCGCTGGATCGATCAGTTCAGGGATTGTAATCAGAAATACTCCGTATCTAAGAGTAGATGCATGCATATCTTACGTCGAGAATGTGACATCTCTATTTCCTGTGCACTGAGCCACTGACGAAGGGTTCTCCTGTCGGACACTCCGGCACCCCTGAGCCGTCAGTCTAGTCGTTTGCAAAGTCTATATCCCAGGTACTATAGGTAATAGTGAAGATGACGGAATTTCGCCGGTTTCTTGATTGGGTACCAAATTTCTCAGACACCACGAGGTCATGAAATCTCCGGCTGGATGATGGTAGTGGTGCTCGTTCCAATAGTCCCGATAGTCCCGATGGCGTTAGGACAATATTATGAATTGTCCGTCAAAAGTATTCGGTCGAAAGTGGTAAGGTCGAGATGCAGATCCTAATTGGCAGTGACGGCATGGAAGACCCGGAATTTCCATGCAGCGTGTAAATCAGCGGGTCCTAGCAACTCTCAAAGCAGTAATAGTGACTGCGAGTCCGATTGCAACTATCCACCTCCCATATGGCGCTGAGTCGGATTGTCGCTGGATGTTTTTCATCTCCCAGAGTCAAGGAAAGCAGTGACAAGGTCAATTTTCGTGCTACAATCGTGTCATTTTGCCACCAAACGTTGATTGCTGTGCTCACAATGCTATTGTCTCCTGGCTGGCCGTTTTCTAGTGATCGTGGTCGTGGTGCGCCAGGCAATTTTGCGTATTGCACCATACCGATCATCGCGGAACCGCGAAAGCATCAACTCCATAATTCGTATTCTGTGGCATACCCTGTATCCACCATCTAGTCATCCGAGGGCTCCATCCATATGGTATAATCGGAATTGCCCCTATGAGCAAATAATCTTGTTCGTATGGAGTCGGCCCGCACTACTAACGAGCATGAGGCCCAACTGCCAAGTTCGAATTGATAGCGAGAAAGGATTATCCCTGATCAACTGCAGTATAAAAGGGCATCAAGTTGCGCCCTTCTGTTGTCTTTCTTCTCTCCATCCAGCGGCGCATCGTTCTCTCATTCCTTCATTCCTTTGTTCCAACCCAGGTCATTCTTTGATACCTACCTGACATCACTCTTTTCATACCATTCCTTCTTTGGTCCTATTTTTTCTTTTACCAAACCAACATCATCAAAATGAAGGCTTCTTTCGTCACCCTCCTCGCTGCCCTGGCCACCTCGGCCGTCGCCGCCCCTGCCGGTGGTCTCCCCGTTGTCGGCGGCATCACCAAGACTGTCACCGAGGGCGCCTCTGGCTCTTCCGCCTCCACCTCCACCACCCCGGTGGCCTCCACTGGCGCTGACGGCCACATTGTCAAGGATGCCGGTCACGGTGTCCACCAGGTCCTGACTGTCACCGGACCTAACGCTAAGAAGCTCCTCGTCGAGCTCAGCCCCGAGGTTGCCGGTCTCCTGGCCGGTCTTGGTCTCCCCGGCGTCGGTACTTCCGTCGGTGAGATCGTGAAGACTGCCGGCAACGTCGGTGACCTTCTCAAGGACCTCGGTCCCGTTGTTGACGGTCTCCTGACCGTTGTCTCCAAGGACGTCGGTGCTCTCCTCATCAAGCTCTCTCCTGAGGTTGCTGGCCTCCTCTCCGGCCTTGGCCTGCCCGGTGTCGGTGTCCCCGTTGGCTCCGTCGTTGCCACTCTCGGCGAGAACCTCAAGCGCTCCGCTGACGGCAAAATCGTCGAGGACGCTGCCCCTAAGGTCAAGGACGTTCTGGAGGTCACTGGCCCCAACGCCAAGCGCCTGCTCATCCAGCTCAGCCCTTCTGTCGCCTCCCTCCTCTCCAACCTTGGCCTCCCCGGTGTTGGCGAGCCCGTCGGTGAGGTTGTCAAGACCGCTGGCAACGTCGGTGATCTCCTGAAGGACCTCGGCGAGCCCGTTAAGCAGCTCCTCACTGTTGTCGGCAACGACGGCTCTCACCTGCTCATCAAGCTCTCTCCCAACGTCGCTGGTCTTCTCTCTGGTCTCGGTCTCCCTGCTCTGGGTACTTCGGTCGGCTCTGTTGTCGCCACCCTCGGCAAGAACCTGTAAAAATTGTGAGTTCACTTCATTCTTGTCCATTGTGAGAGCGTCGTGCTAATTCAAACAGTGTGCCTAGCCTTGAACCATTAGCTGCGGTCTAATTCATAGACCACAACCAATTTTTCCTTCATCGCGAGAACCCTTCGAACTCGACATGCGAGCAATGAATTAGCACGAAACCGATGTACATTAATCAGATTGTGCTGCGCCTTTTGGAGTCCAGATAGAGAGATCTATTTCGTTGCAAATATTGGCGGCACTCAGGAATATAATTTTAATACCCCTAGAATTTTGAAGCTTTTGCATTTCACTTCGTCTTCTTCCATGTAAACATCACTTGTTGACTTGAGTAACCCCTTTTGGTCTCGGTAGTTGTAGAATTGGAGACTTGGAGACTATGGAGTCGGGTAAATCATGGCTAAACTCGGGTCCTTCTTAGCGTCGAGCGACCACACGATTGGCTGTGGCACCCACTTTTCTCTGATGGTAGGCAAATAGTAGTCGATGGTTCCCATACGCAATGCTCTAGGGTGTTTCAGAGTTCCTGGAATATTAAGGGATGGGCGCAAACTCTTCGTCCTGGCATCCTCCGTACGGTGTACTCAGCCAACACTCAACAGTCAACACGTCGTTGGAAATAAGCTTAAGCTTTTTAGCCTCTCTATCCAAGTCGTAGGTCTCGTGGCATAAATGTCATACTGCGGGAAGCACCTCGTTTACGTCAAGTCTGTATCATGTTGCAAGTCCCGAATGCTTCAAGTACAAGGTCATCCATCGATTCCGGTATAGGTAGTAAACACAGGGCGCTCTCCGACTATGCCTGGGTCCGCGATTGAGTGCAATTTATTTGATCCGACCACCAGGACTTAAAAGATTAAAAACTCGGCGGGATTCCAGGGGCATGACCGCTTTTATCAACACCACACAAAGCTTGGCGTGTTGGAGGTTTCAGGATGTGCCGCTATTGTCGTTATCTGGCGGCCGACCCAAATTAGTTGCTTGACGATGCCAGAAGGTGTCTTTCAGGGCTGAAGGTGGCGCTTGTGAATGGTCGAATCTGCCGTAGTTTGTTTGATAGCACCTGAGCTAAATTCTGTTGGATATTAAACGCTCTATATGGATTATGGAGCTTTTCGAGCCGTTTCTAATTCCGGCTTTGGTCGGTCTCACTCTCAACCATACTTATTCTCTCTTGCCGCAAGGCTCTTTTGCTTCCTTTCTTCAACCCTCACTCTTTTTCCTTCCCTTCCCTTCGTCGCCCTATTTGCCTTCTGCTTGTTCATTTCTGTTTTCAATCATTTGATACCACAGAGGAACAATGCTTTTTAATACTGTTTCTTTGCTCTCCCTTGTGGGCCTGGTGCCCACCTTTGCCGCTGCGCGGCTTTCCGGCTCTGTTGGGCCATTGACTTCGATCTCCGACAAAGCCGCCGTCAAGACTTGCAACGTCCTTGATTACGGTGCGGTCGCCGACAAGTCCACTGATTTGGGCGAGCCGTTGTTATCCGCATTCAATGACTGCAAGTCCGGCGGTGTCGTTTACATCCCGGAGGGAGACTATGCGATGTCGACATGGGTGAAATTGGCCAACGGTAAGGCCTGGGCCTTGCAGCTTGATGGAACCATTTACCGCACCGGTACCGACGGCGGCAATATGATCATGATCGAACACACCGACGACTTTGAGATGTTCAGTAGCACCTCCAAGGGTGCGATGCAGGGTTCTGGATATGAATTCCACAAGGACAACAAATGGAGCGGACCTCGCCTGCTGCGAATCTGGGACGTGACCAACTTCTCGGCCCATGATATTATCCTGGTTGATTCCCCGGCTTTCCACCTTTCCATCGATACCTGCACCAACGGCGAGATTTACAACATGGCCATCCGTGGTGGCAACCACGGTGGTCTGGATGGTCTTGACGTCTGGAGCAACAACATCTGGATCCACGACGTAAGCATCGATGCCTTCTCAGCTCGATTTTCCAGCAACTAATGCCCGCTCAGGTCGAGGTTACCAACAAGGATGAATGCGTCACCGTCAAGGTAGGGTTCTAACTTGCAGATCTGTCCACCAGGGAAACCGGATTCTAATGGTATTTGCAGAGTCCTTCCCAAAACATCTTGGTCGAGAACATCTACTGCAACTGGAGTGGTGGTTGTGGTATGGGTTCTCTCGGCCCTGATACCGAAATCAGCGCGATCACCTTCCGCAACGTGTACACCTGGAACTCGAACCAAATGATGTTTGTCAAGAGCAACGGAGGCAGTGGCACTGTTTCCGATGTGACCTTTGAGAACTTTATCGGTAAGCAACAATGCATTGCAGGTTTGTCCCGTGACTCTATAGTTAGCCGCTAATCGTCCTTGTCGACCAGGTCACGGCAACGCGTACTCCTTCAACATCGACAGCTACTGGAGCAGCATGAGCAGCCAGGGCGGCGAAGGCGTCGAGCACAGCAACTTCACCATCAAGAACTGGAAGGGCACCGAGGCCAACGGCGCTGCGCGTGGACCCGTCAAGATCATTTGCCCCGACGGCGTTCCCTGCTACGATATCAACTTCGAGGATTTCGCCATGTGGACTGAGGAGGGTGAAAGACAAACCTACGTCTGCCAGAACGCCTACGGCTCCGGCTTCTGTCTTCAGGAGGGCTCCGGTGACTCTGACTACGCCGTGACCACGAGCACAGTCACCCAGGCTCCGTCGGGCTACGCTGCTCCCACCATGGCTTCGGACCTCACCGCGGACTTCGGTAGCACCGTCTCCATCCCCATCCCGACCATCCCCACCTCGTTCTACCCGGGTGCTACTCCGATCAGCGCCCTCATGGGGAGCAGTGCTTCGGCTTCTGTGAATGCGCGTGAGGCCGTCGTCGTCGTGAGCTCGGCCAAGAGCACCGCTGCTGCGACTACCACCCAGGAAGCTGAGACCACATCGGAATCGACTGCCCAGCCCACTGGTGAATTCCAGGCTCCCCATTTCTGGCGCCACCACCATCGCCACGGACACTTCTAGATAGTTGTTGACAGGACATGGCGTTGGTCTTCCGACTCTGTCGGGAGTCCGATGTCGTTGACGGCTTCAACAGGCCAAGAGTGTCTCCTGTGGTAATCCGACTAATTCTAAATTGCAAGCTATTGAACCGTGCCCTATTGTATCATAGTTTGTTCAATTAGAAATCTAGCCAGGTTGCTCAATTGATCCGTGGTCAGGGGGTGGTTGTTGGGATAGTATGTCAGTACTGGAGTAAACGCGTATGACACTGAACAATCAATCCACTCCCGTAATCATCAAAAATAAAATCCACCTCGATTCCGATTGATGCATGATAAAAACTTGATAAAATGTCGATCACATTGATAAGGCGACGTCCTAGTGGAGGTAAGGGATGGGAGGGTGCAGGGTTGTTGTACAAGGAAGAGATGTTTGTTGACAATTGAGGGGGTGATGTCACATGGGGGCTTTGGCCTCGACCTTCCCCCGCATGGCGTTCAACTCGCCTCTCAACAGTTTTTCCTCGACCTTTTCTGGTTTCTCTTCCTCTCAGGTGATCTTTTTTTCGCACAGTTTTGAATACGATCCTTTTGTTTTTGCAACGTATCTCTTGCCATTGGCGATCTAGAGTTTATCTCTAGTGTTGTTGACCCAGAATGGCCTCCACCCAAGCGCCAGACAGCTCCCAGCCAGTGCCAGAGGATGGCACAGGTACGCCCCCAGTCCAACTTTGTGATATGTTGGTCTCTTCGAATTAATTGGCTAACGTTTCTCAGGTGTGATACAGTTGGATCCTTGGCTGGAACCTTTCCGGGAGGCTCTACAACGCCGGTTCGGATTTGTTAAACAATGGGTGAAGACTATCAATGACACCGAAGGGGGACTAGAGAAATTCAGCAGGGTCAGTGACCTTACGATTCCGAAATGACTTCTTGCCAATCACTACATGGTGAAAAAAATATGATGCGAGAATCATGGCACGGTGGTCGCGATAGCTAAATTGATGATATAGGGCTACGAGAGCTTCGGCCTCAACGTCCACCCGAACGGCGACATTACCTACCGGGAATGGGCCCCCAGTGCTATCGAGGCGCAGCTGGTAGGCGAATTCAGTACGTCTCGATATTTGAATCAATTCCTTCTTGAAACCGTCGCTGAGACTAGCAGATAACTGGGACGTGAGTGCCCACCCAATGACCAAGAGTCCTTTCGGCGTTTGGGAGGTTACTGTACCAGCAAAGGATGGAGTTCCGGCCATTCCTCACGGCAGCTTAATCAAGGTATTCTCTCGTGGAAACACGTTCTGTGCTCTTTCATCGCGGCTCATTTCTGCAGATCACAATGGTTACACCCACTGGAGAGCGAATCTATCGAATCCCAGCATGGATCAAGCGCGTGGTACAAGACCTCAGCATCTCTCCTGTGTATGATGCGGTTTTCTGGAATCCACCCGAATCAGAGCGCTATCAATTCAAGCATGCGCGTCCCAAGCGACCCGAGAGTCTCCGCATCTACGAGGCTCATGTGGGAATCTCCTCGCCAGAAACCAAGGTGGCGACGTACAAAGAGTTTACGGCCAACATGCTGCCTCGCATCCAGTATTTGGGCTACAATGCGATTCAGCTCATGGCCATTATGGAGCATGCGTACTATGCCAGCTTCGGGTATCAAGTGAACAACTTCTTCGCTGCAAGCAGTCGCTACGGCTCGCCTGAAGACCTGAAGGAGCTTGTTGATAAGGCCCACAGCTTGGGACTGGTGGTGCTGCTTGACGTTGTGCACAGTCACGCGTCGAAGAACGTCCTTGATGGGCTGAACCACTTCGACGGGACCGACCATCAATACTTCCACGGCGGTGGGAAGGGTCAGCATGAGCTCTGGGACAGTCGGCTATTCAACTACGGCAGTCACGAGGTTCTGCGATTCCTCCTAAGTAACCTGCGATTCTGGATGGATGAGTACAAATTCGACGGTTTCCGCTTCGACGGCGTCACTAGTATGCTCTATACCCATCATGGAATTGGAACGTACGTACTGGACCTCACCACAGTCTTGCACATACGAACTAATTGTCTTCTAGTGGATTCTCCGGCGGCTACCACGAATACTTCGGGCCATCGGTAGATGACGAAGGCGTCATGTATCTGACGCTTGCCAACGAGATGCTCCATCAGCTCTACCCCGATGTCATAACCGTCGCAGAAGACGTCTCTGGAATGCCAGCGCTCTGTCTACCACACGCTCTTGGAGGTGTTGGCTTTGATTACCGATTAGGCATGGCCATCCCAGACATGTACATCAAACTTCTAAAGGAGAAATCCGACGACGAATGGGACATTGGAAACCTCTCGTTCACCTTGACCAACAGACGATACGGCGAGAAAACCATCGCCTACGCCGAAAGTCACGACCAAGCGTAAGCCATCTCTCTCCCTCCCCTTAATCAACACAACTTCACCCCAGCTAACCCACACCCCAGCCTCGTCGGCGACAAAACCCTCATGATGTGGCTCTGCGACAAGGAAATGTACACACACATGTCCGTCCTCACTGACTTCACCCCCATCATCGAGCGCGGCATGGCCCTACACAAGATGATCCGGCTGGTCACACACGCCCTCGGCGGCGAGGGCTATCTGAACTTCGAGGGCAACGAATTCGGCCACCCAGAATGGCTCGACTTCCCGCGTGTCGGCAACAACAACTCCTTCTGGTACGCGCGTCGCCAGCTCAACCTGACCGAGGACCCTCTGCTTCGATACAAGTTCCTCAACGAGTTCGACCGCTCCATGCAGCTCACCGAGGCCAAGTACGGCTGGCTACGTGCTCCGCAGGCATACATCAGCCTGAAGCACGAGGTCGACAAGGTGCTGGTCTTCGAGCGCGCCGGACTCCTCTGGATCTTTAACTTCCATCCCTCGCAGAGCTTCACGGACTACAGGGTCGGTGTCGACAGGGCGGGCACGTACCGGATCGTGTTGGATACTGATGACAAGGCGTTCGGGGGTCTGGGACGGAATCTGAGGGAGACACGCTTCTTCACGACGGACTTTGGTTGGAACGATCGGAGTAATTATTTGCAGGTTTATATCCCGACGAGATCGGCTTTAGTACGTCTCTCCTTGAAGGCCAAGTGATATAAAGATAAGTACTAACTTAAACTAGGTCCTCGCCCTCGAAGAGACCCTCTATATCTAATCTCAACAGCATCAGCTTCCTCTTCGTGTCCAGTCACTATCTCAGCCAGCTCTCAAAATGTGGATAGATAACTAGGCAAAGCATGTTTCATTCCAATCATTTCAATGTGATTTACACTTCTGTTTGTAAGTTTTGAATCTCACGTCCTATCTACTTTATCTTCCTCTTCTTTTTGACGCCAGTCATATCTGTGCCCACCTCTGTAGATGTAAAAACAAAAACCCAAGACACATTTCTCCCTATATCTACACCTTAGCATCTGTTCGTCCCAACACAAACCACGCCGCAGTACAACAACAACCTCCCTCATTTTAGAAAAAAAAACCCCCCCACACAATAACCCATCCATACCCAACTTCATTCATACATCTAAACAGATCCAAACTGCCCAGCTAGCTACCTACATACATACACAGACTACCAAAACAAAACAAAAAAAAATATCCAATAAACACACTAGCTCCAACTTCCCCCTCTCTCTCTCTTTCTCTTCTCCCCCTTCGAACAAAAAAAACCCATCCTTCCATGATTTATACGATATCATCTGCCCCAATCCAGAACGCATAAATAACTACTTCCCGTAGACATGCCAGATTCCCATATACCTTGCCTTTGTCTGGCCCTAAAACTACTAACTAGTTAGTCACTAGGTAGAGAGGGACATAGATAGATGTTGCAGTAACTAAGTAGGGAGAGAACGACGACTTTGGATTAGGACCTCCTCGGACGAACGGGAAGATAAAGGAAACCAAACTTAAACAGCAAGCCAGCTAGCTCCCCTATGCCTATGGCAAGTAGACAACTAGCGTGATAAACATCCTATTTAAATCTACGGGTTTGGGGGGACATTGCAAGCCATAATCATAGTAACAGAGGGACGGGGGCATACACGTACCAATAAATAAAAAGTGACATACGGTGGTGAATATCGCGCAAAGCCTTACGACCAGCTCCATCTACATCTACATCTACAAGATAAAGATAGAGATAAAAAAAAAGAAAGCTCAACAAAAGAAATGAATACAATTGTCCCAGCCCCAGGGTATCAGGCTGACTGTGGTCATTTTAAAAACTTACTTACATGAGCACATAGGTAGTGTAACACAAAGTCTAGAGTACAAGAAATGAGGTCTTTCCACCCCAATTTCCCATCCACAATCCAGACTTTTAAAAAAGAGGTTGGTTGGTTAGAGGGTTAATCAGTGGCTCTCTTTTTCTTTTTTGTCCAGTTTCAACCTTTCTTTCTTTATAGAAGGGATAGATAACCTCTTTTCTTTCTTTCGACTTCCCTTTTTCTTTATTCGAGTACTGTACACGTATCGATTCGAAAACGGAACATTTCAAAGTGAAAAAAAAAGGTAGTCCATATTCTAACAGGGAAAAAAAGGGAACAAAAAAAGAAAGGGCGCTCAAAAACAATATTACATTTACTGGCCCTCAAGCTCAGCCAGAAGCTTCTCACCCTTGGCGCGGGCGGAGGCAAGGTTGCCAACCATGTAGAAAGCGGCTGTGAGAAAAGTTAGCATGGAAAAGAATTTCCGATCAAATCAGGGGAACAGGAAACTTACACTCGGGAAGGTCGTCACCCTCACCGTTGATGATAGCCTTGAAGCTGTTGATGGTGTCCTTCAGGTCGACCAGCTGACCCTCGATACCAGTGAAGACCTGGGCGACGGTGAAAGGCTGGGACAGGAAACGCTGCAGCTTACGGGCACGCTCGACGGTGAGCTTGTCGGCCTCGGAAAGTTCGTCCATACCGAGAATGGCAATGATATCCTGGAGGGACTTGTACTCCTGGAGCATCTGCTGGACACGGGTGGCGGTGTTGTAGTGGTCCTCACCCACGATACGGGGGTCGAGCATACGGGACTTGGAGTCCAGAGGGTCGACGGCAGGGTAGATACCCAACTCGGAGATACCACGGGACAACACGGTGGTGGCGTCCAAGTGAGCGAAGGTGGTGGCGGGGGCAGGGTCAGTCAAATCGTCAGCGGGCACGTAGACGGCCTGGACGGAGGTGATGGAACCCTTGGTGGTGGTGGTGATACGCTCCTGCATACCACCCATGTCGATGGCCAGAGTGGGCTGGTAACCGACGGCAGAGGGGATACGACCCAGCAGGGCAGACACCTCAGAACCGGCCTGGGTGAAACGGAAAATGTTGTCAATGAAGAGCAGCACATCCTGACCCTCCTCGTCACGGAAGTACTCGGCGATGGTCAGACCAGTAAGGGCGACACGGGCACGGGCACCGGGGGGCTCGTTCATCTGACCGAACACAAGGGACACCTTGGACTCGCCATCGAGCTGGATGACACCGGTCTCCTGCATTTCGTGGTAGAGATCGTTACCCTCACGGGTACGCTCACCGACACCGGTGAAGACGGAGTAACCACCGTGAGCCTTGGCAATGTTGTTCTATTCTGCATTAGACCATAACCTTTTGGATGATCCCGTGGAAACAACTTACAATCAACTCCTGGATGAACACGGTCTTACCGACACCGGCACCACCGAAGAGACCAATCTTACCACCACGAGCGTAGGGGGCGAGCAGGTCGACGACCTTGATACCGGTCACGAGAATCTCGGCCTCGGTGGACTGCTCGATGAACTCGGGGGGATCAGCGTGGATGGGGGCGTACTTGACGGCCTTGACGGGGCCACGCTCGTCAATGGGGTCACCAGTGACGTTGACGATACGGCCAAGGGTGGCAGGACCGACGGGGATCTTGATGGGGGCACCGGTGTCACGGGCAGCGGCACCACGGGTCAGACCCTCAGTACCTAGACGTGCAAGTCAGCTACATTGCGGTCGATGGAAGATGCGAATCGGCGGTCAAGCATCGAGACGAGGGATATAAATATCAATGTTGATATATTGCCAAGCCCAATCCATGACGAATTGCCGAAGGGAAGGAGAAGAAGCTTACCGTCCATGGCAATAGTACGGACGACGTTCTCTCCCAAGTGTTGCTAAAGTCAAAATTAGCTAGCTGAGCTTTGTCAAGGACAGAAGGGGATTGATGTCATCAAAAGACAGAGCAATATCAAAAAAATAGAAAACAACATACAGAAACCTCAAGCACCAGCTTCTGGCCATTGTTCTCGGTCTCAATGGCGTTGAGAATGGCAGGGAGCTTGTCACCATCGAACTTCACTACAGCGGAGAGTCAGAAAACGTGTATCGAGCTTCTCAATTGGATGGAAATCGATGGTTGTTGAGATGGAATCGAGGCGCGGAAAAGTTTTTCTTCGCGTGGCCCCGGGTAAGGGAAGGGATTTTTTTTCTGCCCTCTCGGTAGGGAGCGACCGGATAGCAACATACCGTCAACGACGGCACCAATGACCTGGTGAATCTTGCCGCCCTGAGCGGACTCGGTGCTGGCGAAGCGGGCCAGGGAAGGGAATCCATTGATCTTGGAGGGCTGGAGGGCGCGACGAGCGACGGGGGTAGGTCGGGCAAAAGCAGCCCTCCCGAAGGTCCGGGCGAGACCGCTGTTGAAGGAGAACAGAAGCTGTTAGCAAAGCAAAGAAAAAAAGGGGGGGGACTAGAGGAAAGGTTCGAAAGTGGGCGGGTCAACACACCTCTTGAACATTATGATGGTGTTTAAGAGCGAAGATGGGGAAAGATGAGGTCAAAGGGACGAGAAGATGGGGAGAGGGAAGAGAGAGGGAAGGGAAGGGAAGAGGTTGAGGTTGAGGTGGACACGGGCGACTGTGTCCGGCTTAGCCTTTCCGGGGCGGTTTTGCCGACGATCCCGTGATGTACCGAGCAACGCGCAGCTCGTTTTCCTCGTCAGTGTCTGCGCTTCTCCGTTGCCGGGGTTATGGTGGTATAGTATTTAATTATCACTGTTCTTCAGTAGGTATTATTCTATCGTATGCTTACTGTTACGGTGTACGTGAAGCACTGAAGACGAGGTGGTTCCTCCGGCAGGGCCTTACTCCGTAGTTTCCCTTCCCAGCTTTGCCCTGATGGAGCTGGGACAAGGAAGAATTCGCACACAAAAGAGGAGCTTTCTTGGCGCCCGTCGGAAGGGAACTGGGAAGGGGGGGGAAAGGTGCCAACCTGGCCAATCGTCGCCGGGAATGTCCTTCCTTTCCCCCCAGCCATGGGAGACCATGTCTCCCCTAGTTAGGACGGGAGGTATTATCATAATAATTCTGAAAATTAGATACATGCTAGAAAAATAAAATAGGATAAATATAAAACATAAATAAATACAAAGAATAAAAAATAAAAATAAACGTGTCGGTGGAGGAAATGCGGCTCCCCCCCCCCCCTAAGGACGGCGCCGACTTCGTCCGTAACCAAGGCTGTCCTGTTTCGGACGAACGCCCAAGAAAAAATTCTGACGTGTTCCCGTGATGCTCCATGTAAACATCGGTGTATGCTCTATGCTGCTCGACATACGGTGTACACCTCGTCTGGAGGATATACGATCGGAAAAACAAGAATTTACAACAAACATAATTATCATTATCAAAACAAAACGAATAACAGTTTTTACAAGGAATTCGACCCCCGTCAATTACTCCATGCCTCCGTAAACTGACCCCGGCCGAGTGTTAACGTCATCTCCTGCTGTGCACCAAACCTGGGATATATCCCATTACCCAGGGTGTAACCATCCCCAAAGATAGAACAACATACTCCGTATAACATTGATAACACAGCTATTCTCACTAATTAACACGTAAAGAAGTAAACAAATTAGAGAGACAACCCCCCCGACAAGTCCCGCCCTACAAACCAACTAGAGACTGCAACAACCTTCTATGGCTACAAAAGAGATCAATTGATTATGGCACAGTACGAGATACACAGGGTCTTTTAGGGTTGGCGGTGGGGGGGCTGAGATTGGCAAAAACAAGTAGGACACAAGACGAAGAAAGGGGAGCGCCCGACGAGAGATGAAAGACACGGCTCCAATGCGTCCGTCAGGGAATGGGTGTGCGTGTTGGGTTGGGCCAGAGCAGGTCTGTCCCCATTTTGCTAATACCTAATCCTCCCGGATCATGGTCCTCCAGTTTACGACTTCTCGGCAGGGGGGCTCTGCACGAAGCCAGGGCCCTCATAACCCTGGGCGCTGATGCCGTAGATAGGGTTGATCTTCTCACGCTGTTGGAGGGAGGGGTCGTTAGCAATTGTCCTGCCATATTTTGGGGAGGGGATAGTATGAATGTCTGCCTGATGTAACAGCAGATCAATCGGGCATGACGTACCAGAGCGTACTCGTTGCTGGCCTCCTGCCATTCCTTGGACATGGTCTTAGGCTGGGGCTTAGCGAACAAGTGGATGAGGTAGAAGATAGCCACGGAGACGGTGGTGAGCTGGGCGACCTTGATGAAGATCTTAAGGCCCTCTCCCTTGGGAGCCTGAGCGCGAGGGCCGTGAGGACCGAAGGCAATCCAGTAGGCTAGAGAGTGGGGGGGAAAAGAGAAGATGATGATCAGCAAAATTCTGATAGAGCCGGGGCAGCCCGGGCATATCAAAGGAATGCCTTACCAGCCTTCTTCTCCTGCAGGGTCATCTGGTGCCAGTCGACCTTCATGCGGTCCCGGAGCTGCATCCACAGATCGGCCTGCTCCTGGGGAGGGAGAGCCTCCCAGCGCTTCTCGATACCGGCGAGTGTGGGATTGGCGATGGCATGCTCGGAGGCGGCGCGGGTCTGCTGGGGAGCGACGGCCTTCTTCTCGGCCTGAGGACGGGCGTTCAGGTAAGACAGGGGACCGGGGACGGCGCGGAAGGAACGAGTGGCAGTGGTGGGCACAACCGAGCTGCGAGGAGCAGCGCGAGACACGGAGCGAAGGAACATATTGTGGGAGAGGCGAGCGCACGACTAGAGAGACGAAAAAAAAGTCAATTGAGATACAGAGAAAGAATCTTGGGGGTTCGGAGAACAATTACCTCGGGGGGGATAAGGAAAGGTAAAATTGGGGGGAAGAGTGGAGGAGGGGGGAAGATCGAGACTCGCGATGGGAGACGAAGACGATGTTGGACTGTGGTTTGAGGTGGAAAGGCGAGCATCCGGACGGGCCAGCTTAGTCCGCTTTACCCCGGCCCTGATTGGTCCACGTCCGCCGGCTATCCGACCGTCTTCATCTCTTTCTGTCTGAGGTCTATGAGTGACCTACTTATGACATGAACGTCCTGGGATTTGATCATTCTTTAAAAATAACTACTGTTGTTGTACACTATGATTCTCACGGTATTTCAACAAGAAGTTCCAAGGAAAATAAAAAAGAATTGAACAATATCCTGGACGAATCCTTCGCTGACATCTGCCCATCCCTCGAATCCCGAAAGCGCCCGGAGTCCAGCTCTAGTTAGTGCCGCCATCCTTATCCTTCTACGCACAGGCCTAAACACACAAGACTTGAGATGAATGGGAGGTGATGCCGTGTATTCTACTCTACACCGAAACGCTGCAATTCACACCCCATACAAGGCAGCACTATTCTGTACAGGCAAACGCTGACACAAAAAAGAAAGAAAAGCCTCCTCGATCCCAATCGCTGGTTGGCGGAAAAGAATGCCCGGGAAGAAACGACGATACGGTCACTATGAAGGGCAGACAAGTCGTAACGATCTCATATTGGAACTAAATGTGTGCAGGGAGAAAGGAAAGGTTCATGGGTGTTGGGTTTCATTCCGAAGTTTGGCACTCCGCCGTCTCGAAACGGAGTGGTGCCGTGTTAATCGCCATCACACGCGCACAACACACAAAGCTCACCTAAGCCCGGACCCAGCCGGCGCAGGTCATTTATTTGCCGGCCTTGCCACCGCTGGCCTCGGCCAGGACGGTCTTCCATTCGATGTCGCCCTTGTCGTCGGCGTGGATGGAAGTGTGGATGTTCAGCGCGTTCTTCAGGTTCTCCCGAGTGCTGGCGTAGATCATGGACCACTAATGTGCATCAGTTAGCGACCGCTTCCTTCGACCGAACGAAGGAGATCAAAAGAACGACACGGTGCAAGATCGACGGGAATCATACCAGAGTAGGGGTGTCGCTGGGAACCCAAGAGATGAAGATGATCTTGCTTCTACAGACGCGAGTCGAGTCAGCCAACCATTCTTCCCTTATATCCATTCATCCGTGCACGATTGTCTCGCGGGAGGATTCCGTCGTACCTCTTGCCCTCGCCGCCACCGAGATCGAACTCGACGTCGTAGACAGCATAACGAGGAGCGGGGTTGCCCTTGTCGTCACGAGCGGCCTCGAGATGAGAGCGGAAGACCTCGTAGTCGGGGTCCTGCGAGACCTCGTCGATGACGACCTCCTTCTTGTTGTCGGCGATCTTGAAGATGATGAACTTGGTCTTGGCCGCCTTGCTACCTCCGCTCATGCGGAATTCGTTGAATGCATTAATGCACTCATCGGTGATGGAAACACTGTTGAACACAAACACAACTGGTCAGCACTTGGTTCGACGAGACCTGCGTCATCGGAAGTCCCCGAAGCGGGTCGAAGAGGACATGTGGAAGTGGCGGCGGTCCGGCCGATGACATACCCAGAGGCGAGCTAGAAAGGCAACGAAGAAAATCAGCATTGACACTTATCAACCCGAAGGGAACGGTCGAGGGGAGTAATACTCACCGACATGGTTGCTAATGTGGAGAGAGGAAAAGGTAGGGAAGTTGATGAACCTGCGCTTAGGGGGCACGCGATGTTAGTTGCCTTGGATTTCTTTTCTCGCTCGCTCTCTCTCTCTCTTGTTTATAAGCACCCTTTAAAAAGAAAAAACAACCAACAACCAAAATGACGTTCGTGAGAGTCGAAGAAAAAGCAACGCTCGAGATGGATACAAAGAGGGATACTCACAGACTGCCTGCAGAGAGTCAAGGGGAGTTCAAGGGGAGCGGAAGAGGAGGAGGGAGAACGTAATAATGGGGGATGGATGGGAACCGAGATGGAGAAGATAGAGGGGCATTTTGCGGCCGTCGCTGGTGGGGGGGCCGCCGGTCCCTCACGTGATGTGGCCGTCGCACCACAAGCCGCGTCGCCGCCTTCCCCTGAATTTCCGTCTTGCCTTGCAGGCGTTCAAACATACAGTAATTCTACATGGTTCAGGAGATCCGGTGTCTGCCTACCTCCAGATATCCTCGGTGTGGGGAGCTGGAGCAAGACACCACCGTAGGCATAACCATTCCTCCTGTTCTTAGCCCGGCGTTTCTCACCGAACCTAAACTTACCGTTACTTCCAACCATGGGACTAGCTCCTGCTAACCGAGTGTCATCACGTCAAGGCAGCTTGTACCTGTACCTGTTTTTCTAGACCTACAATTAATGAATGGATTTAATTGACTACGAGTAACTCTACGACTGAGCATCTACTATCTCAAAATGCCGGGGCAGACCTTGAGTTCGACTGTATCGTTCAATCCTGGTGACAGTTTGGCAATATCTAAATATCTATGTACATACGTCAATATGCACTCAAATCGCTTGACTGTAATGATAACACCCATAAAGTCCGAATTCGCAGTCGGTGCCCGTTCCGTACCTGCAATGGCCGAAACGGCAGTGGACCTGGAGACCGTCGCCGTCGTCGGCTCCAAAGCTGAGCAAAAACACAACAAGGGTACAAAAAGAGAAAGAGAAGATATACGACAGGGGCTCTAAGAGCAAACGACCGATTATTTGCCCTCGGAGCAATATAATAGACAAGAAAGAATAGAAAATAGAAACTAGGGGTATAATATACGAGAAGTAAAAGCCACGTCGAGTCGTCTCCGAACGATCCCGAAGGTACCTGAGGGGTGACAGGAGACATGCGCATGACTAACGCGGGCGCAGATGATCGTCAAATGAAAACGGCGCCCTCCATTAGGCATTCGTTCTTCACCTGGACCTATACGTCATAGGATCGATCATGCCGGTAGGACATGGCGGCGAGAACTCCAGCGTTGACGGAGATGTGGTTCGAAAGACGGCATCCGCGAAACATCGACGTATGTGGCGAAGGCTGGAAAGGCTTGAATGAATAATAATCACAAGAGAATAGACAACGGCGCTATCATGAAAGGCGTAAACCGGCATGTAAATTGTGCATGCAAAGGAAATCTTAACATGGCTGACTGCTGGTCGTCGTTAATCGTCGTCGCCCGATCCTCCGTCGATGATCTTTCGCCAGTGTTGCGGAAGGCAGACGCAGACCAATGGAAAGGCTTTGATGTCTCCCACAGGCGCCGGCGATGCGGCCGGGCGATGCGAACCGTTGGACACCCCGCTGTCGCGCTGTTCTCGGTGTCGCGCGTCATAATCTTCGGCATTCTCGGGGATACGAATTCCTGTAGCCCAGCCGTCATCCCAAATACCAATGATCTTCAACATGTCTCCGCGATCCAAAGAAAATTCGTCGTTTGCGCGAGGCTGGTATGCCCACAATGCGGCAACGCGATCGCCGGGTCGAATGTCATCTTGAGAGTAATAATCCTGGAAAGAGGAAAGTTGCTCGGATTGTCCACTGGCGATTCCCTCGGGAGACGAATATTGGCCGTTGGTGCCAGAACGAGGCGAGGTGTCGCTACCTGCGCCGGCAAAAGCCGAGTTGCTCGAGAGCGAGCCGTGTCGCTTGCCTGCCGTCGGGGGTATTCTCTTCGACATCGCTCCAGGGCTGGCTCCATAGCCTTCGGAGTCGGATGAATCGCTGTACTTAGCACCGCCGAAGAAGGCCGCGGAGTTGCGAGATCGCGCCGGCGACGAACTGGGCATCTCTCGTAGCGCAGACATTCGGGCAACCCTTCCTCCCGGGATGGCAGCGAATCCTTGCTGACCGGCCTGCATTGATGGCGATCCTTTTCTTTGGGGGTTTGGTTGATTCAGGGCCCCTTCGTTCCCCGTACGGCGCCTTCGTCGACAGTAGATGAGACCAAATGCCGCCAACGCAGCCAACAGGGCGACACCGGCAACGGAACCAATCACGACTCCGGCAATCGCTCCGCCAGACAAACCGCCGCCCGAATCATCCGCAGTGGAGTTGGATGTCGTGGTAATTATTGGTGGTAGAGTCGTCGTCGGCGATGGCAGCGTCACATCCTTGCAGCGGCTTCCGGCGCTCGCGTTCACGCAGCAAGAATCGGTGGAGTTGGGGGAGCTTCCGGCGCAATAGCCGCACAGGCCCACCAGATTGGATCGGAATCCACACTCCTCCGGCTCGTTATCTGCTGCTGATATACAGGTCACCGTCAGCGAATTGGCAGGCAGGGCGCAGACAGTGAAATCGGAGCGGATTTGATCCATGTAATTCCCGTCTCTCTGCGGACAAAGGTCGGCATTGACCAGGATTTCTTGTTCGCTTCTGGCCATCAGAGCCTAGAGGTATATCGTTAGCAAATGGTTCTGACCATACCATGGATGGGCGCCACAAACGCAATCGTCAGCACAGAGCGGCCTGGATTCCTCGCTAGACAGATTACAGTCATTCTTCGAGCTCTGCACTATCCCATTGCATATCGAGCTCGTGGTATAGCGGGCGTAGTAGTCGTCGGTGTCCGTGAGATTAGCGCCCCCACAGCCCAGATAATCAACGTATCTAACCATTAGACGGCCAACGTTAGTGAATCGCGATAGATTAGAACAGCACGAGTTGACGAGCTTACTTTCGCTTGACGTAGGAATCCTTGACGTAGTTGTTCAACGCTTCGTCAAATTGGGTCAGGTTCGAGACGGATTCCATAAACGGACTGTCATGCGGTTAGCAGATATCGGCCTGTAGAAGAGCATTTGGGCACCGTACAAATTGGTGTGAAGACTAGAGTTAGTCGATATCGAGGATCCATTGAAAGCCGGACATTGCTTTGATCCGGTGAGGGAGATACAGGTAGCCATGGTGATCCTCTACCCGGCCAGGGCTTGTTTCGGGGGTTCTGGCGTCGCAATTGAAGGGTTGCAGTTGACGATGTCGAAGTTGATAAAGGTCCGTGTTCAAGTTGATCGCAAAGTTGAGGATCAAGATCGATCGCGTTCGGCAATGAAATCAATTGGAGGCGACTCTCATATTGTTGCACGTGCGCCGGTACTGGGAGAAAAGGAACGGACGTCGGTCCCAGGCCACGGCGGTTGTGAACGCGTCGAATATCAAAAGGAGCGAAATGAGACCCAACCCAAGAAAAGGGAAAGGTTCTCAGGAGTTGTCGCAGACCGGAAGGTCAAGTAATCAAACGAGCGGCTTGGCTTCCAGAAAAGAGCCAGGAGAGTGAAGGAGAGGACCCTGAAGAGGGAGGGGAAGAGAGTGAATGAGAGCGACGAGGAAGAGGAAGCAGCCGCTTTCCAATTCCAGGAAATTGCTTTGTCCTTGCCTGAGGCCCGCACAGAGGATCGACCGAACGAAAAGGATTTTCTTCCCGCCGGGACCGGGGCGATAATAATTTAGATTCGAATGCAACCGCAGTCTTTCCACTTTCGCAAGGGCAGATAGGTCCAAACTCAAAAAGTCTATCGTCAAAAGGGGGGGGGAACCAGAGTCACGAAGCAAGAGTCACGACCGGATGGGCGATGGGCGGTTCGCAAGAGGAACCGGCGTCTTCCCAATTAAACCCGACTCCACACGAGAGGAACTAACTTGCTTGGGATGCTAGAACGGCCTTAGTCTCACTCTGGTCCAGAGCTGTTAAAAAGATGCTGCCTCCGCAAGGTTCCCCTGCTTGCTGCGGTGCAGATTCAAAGCTAACCCTACCTTGATCTTGACCTTGGGGGATCCACTCCCGCGCTGGATAAAGAAGGTCGATGAAAGGGTTGAGGCAGTTGATCGATAGTCCAATTTAATGACAGGGGAAAATGCGATCTGTCGGTTGAGAGATCAATCGATGAATTGATTGCTCTTTCGGGGGAAATTAGAGCAGTTATGCCAGAGCAAACTAAAAGAAAAGCCCGATGCAGGAACGACAAAGGTTATCGATCAATTTATTTGTACGGCGTGATGGACACTCGAAGGTGAATCCAGCGTTGACGTGGCACGCGGTGAGGCTTGACAGGAGGCTCGCTACATCATTTCAGGCACTCGGTCTGTTAGACTGATTTTTCCTATTTTTCTCTAGATTCTGTTTTGTTTTTTGTTTTGTTTTTTGGTTTTTTTCGACATCTCAACCACTCCATGTGTTGTACCGAATCCACACGAACAGTGGAACTTTGCGCGGGACCAAAGGCGAGGGTTCCGTGGAACAAGGTAAGGACGGGCTGTTCTATCATAATTAACATATGGATTGTAGGGGTGTTGGGCCATTGTTCTGGAATGTCTTGGTCGAGTCGGTGAAGGAAGGTCGGGCTCGGATTAATGACGAGTCTACAGTCACTCTACTCCGTACAGAGAAGGCAGAGTAGGGCATCAGTTGAGAACGTTGTTCATGTCACTCCCGCCCTCGTCGGCCCCGTCGTTTCGCAATGCGTGGCATCCACCAGCCAAAAGCACCGCGGCCGAGCTGGCCGATCCCTATTTTAGCCTCGCCGATGACTTGGCAAGGGGACCTGCCTCGCGGAATTTAATACGGAGTAGACGCACGCATGCCAGATCATTCGAGCCAGACAGCCGTGCCCAGGTTTTGTTTCAGCAATCAGTAGTCAATTTGAAACACCACCTTCCCATGCAAGGGTTATATTATGGGATGCGAGGAGCGACAGGATGAACGCTTCGTTGGAGGTGATCAGGCTGGTACTGAATACTCGCCCTATATATCAAATTTGAGGCACATACCAAGGGCGCGTCTGGAGGTGTCGACCGTCGTATCTGCAAGGTAGATCTGATCCGAATGACCTGGACACTCCATGTTCAGACAGAATCCACCCGGGTCATATTGATCGAGTGGAGGTCATTTAGCATTGTTATCGTTGACGACATTGTCAAGCACTGACATCAAAATCTAGAAATGTTAGTGCTGTAATCTCGTCTCTGTTAATACACCAAAGGCCGTATTCCTACTTGAACGCTCGAATCCACATATACAGGTGTTTGGTTCGCTTGAATTAAACACCGTATAGTTGGATCAATAGAACCCCGTTATTCGTATATATTTAGTTTCGTCGATGCATAACCGTAGTTCCCACCCGAGGACAATGCCGTTCAGCCTAAACCGGAGTAAGGTGCATCAAACACAAACCCAGACAAAGCAATAGGCAGGACAAATCCACAAGTTTACATTGCCAACACTCTAGTCGAGATGCGTTGGTCCTAGGATACGATAAATGTTGTGGTTATCAACAAGCACGTACCGCCGGGAACAACATATCAAAAGCCCGATACTGTGACTGTCGGGGAAAGAGCGAAAATGAATTAGGCTAGAAGCCTCTTGTCTCGGTAAGTTACTCGCTAGGTCTAAAGGTACAATCAATCTTTGTGGCAAGTCGCTAAGTTGAAAGAATATTTCCGATACCTATGAACGGCGGTAGTATATATATGCGGTCTCAAGGGTCCACTCTCAGGATACGTTTATGTTGAATGTATGAAATAGAGGGGTTCAATTGTATAAACACAACACAATAGCTTCTGTTATTCCATTGGCCAATAGGTCAATTAAGCTCTCCATCTGTATACAATGTCTACAATATACAATGGCTACAACTACAAAGTGACTGTTGCCTGGACCGCCGCATCAGGTGACTCCGCGACGTCATCTGACCGCAGGCATCCGACGTTTCGTCATTCCAAACATCTCGAGGCGATGTCAGCTTTGGTCTCTCCCTCACGCATACCTCAAGCATCGTGATTGACTGCTTCGTTTGCTCAACAATTAAAGACTCGTGCGGATAGAACCCCGATCCAGTCTGTGACTTACCATCCCCGCCACAATGTGTGGTTCAGATATCTTCCTGGGCATCCTCGCCATCTTCTTCCCCCCCGTCTCTGGTGCGTGACCCCTCCCTCTCTTCCTCTCCAGATCCCTCTATCTTTGACTTTCTGGTTAACATAACAACTGATGCCGTTGATATAATCTCCCCGCTAACACCCTTGCCCTCTAGTATGGATCAAAGTAGGCATCTGCACAGCTGACTCGATCATTAACCTCGCTCTTTGCTGCCTCGGCTACGTGCCGGGCCTGCTGCATGCCTGGTACATCATCCTCAAACACCCCGAGCCGGATTATGACGACCCAAGCTACGAGCCCGTCCCCGGTGGCCCTGCTCAGGGCAGGGACGTGGAAAACGGCCGCGTGACATACTACTACGTTTCGCACCAACCGGGCCAACAACCCCCTCCCAGAGCCTACGGCACGCTGGGATCGCAAAATCCAGCCCAGCCAGCCCAGGACGGTCGCCAGGCCGCTCCTAAGCTGCAGCACGGTCATGCCGCCGAAGGTGGAAGTAGCAGCCAGTCGCATGATGATTCTCGGCCCCCTCCGACGTATGCGGAAGCAGTGAAAGGAGACAATAAAGTACAGAGCGATGATTGAATAGCGATAGAGTGAAGCAAGATATGGGGTGAATGTTGGGTGGTTGATTGCCACTGCCATTTGCTCTGTGCTTGCTTGGAGATCGTTTCTGCTGTCTGTCACCGACCCTTTCTTTCCCCTGCCACTTTGATTGTCGGAATGGAGTATTCTATGGGATTGCCCTGGCCATGGAATTTGCTATGTACTGTACTTAGGATCACTTAATGCTTATGTTTATCATGTCAGCGAGTCAATAATAAAGATACCTTGGGATTTTCAAATATGGTCCCTTGCTGCTGACTTCTACTTCTAGTCTGGGGAATGAAGATCGCCTGGACTCTTTACGTCCAACTGAAGTAAAAATAAACCCATATATAGCGCTGACCTTGCATTCACAAAGCATACAAATAACCTACCACCGACGGTAGATTCTACACCGTAGTTATCGATCATCCGATCTTATCAGAAACATGAAGAAGCGCGGAGATTCCGCCTGAACTTCGCTTTCCCGCCCGCCTTTCCCGACCTGCGGGTCAACCAGCCGACGCCCATTCACTTCAACGGTCAACCCCAACCCAAACCAACCGACCCAGCAATCTGGCCGGCTTCTTCGTGGCCCTCCAACCCGGCCATGCAGTCCATGCCAGTGCTGTTCCGACAGTCTCTCAGACACACTGTCAATTTCACCAGACCTTCTGCTCCCGCCGTGCGATCGCCGCTGCTGTCGACCGTTGGCCCGAAAGCTCTTCCCGTCGGCAATACCCCCCGGCGAAGCTTCTCGGTCTGTTTACAGTGCCAATTCCGGAAACAGTCGGCTCTGTATTCGAGCAACGAGTCGGATAAACTGAAAGATGGGAAACCGGCAGATCAGTCGGTGAATGCAGAGCTGGCGGAGGTGGTGCGTGACGGCATCCTTAAGACCGAGGTCGATGCGGGGGGGAGCAGCAGCAACAGCAGCAGCCAGGGATCTCCCACCGTGACGGAGAGTACAAAGACACATAGACCTGAGCGGACTGAACCTGGGGAAAACGATGAGGGCAAAGGGCAAAGCTCAGCAGGGGACGGAAGTCTCCCGTCGTATCTGGAGAATCGCAGATCGCAGTTCGCGAAACAGTTCGGGACCATGATGGATAATTTGCAGTCGAATGTTTTCGTGGCAGGCCAGCGATTGAACGATTTGACTGGCTATTCATCAATTGAAGCGTTGAAGAACGAGATTCACAACCAAGGTACGTTCACTTTGCAGCGACCTCTTCTCTATTTAACAAACCATGCATTCTAACCCTCAATCCCTTCCAGAGGAACGCCTACGCACCGCCCGCCTCCGAGTCCGCGAAACCAAAGATGCCTACTCCGCCGCCATCAACCGACGATCGACCTCCCAGCGTGAAGTGAACGAGCTGCTACAGCGCAAACACGCCTGGTCGCCTGCGGACCTGGAACGATTCACCCATCTCTATCGGAACGACCACACCAACGAAGTCGCCGAGAACGAGGCCCAGGAGGCCTTGTCGGCGGCGGAGCGCGAGTCGGAAGAGGCCGCTGCACAGCTGAGCCGGTGCATCCTCTCCCGATACCACGAGGAACAGGTCTGGTCGGACAAGATCCGTCGCATGAGTACATGGGGCACATGGGGACTGATGGGCGTCAACGTGCTCCTGTTCCTCATCTTCCAGATCGCCGTTGAGCCCTGGCGCCGCAAGAGGCTGGTCAAGGGCTTCGAGGAGAAGGTCATCGAAGCTATTGAGAAGGAGAAGGTCTTGACGCAGACTCAAATCCTTGGTGCGGCGAGTGTGGTGGCCCAGCAGAGCCCTGTCCCTACCACTACCGCTACTCCCGAGATCGCCGAAACATCTTCTCCCACGACGACATCTGCTACCTCCGAGCAGCCTGTCTCCAGCGTCAGTCCTGTCGAGCCTGCCGAATCGGCCCCGACTACTACCACAACTACTCCCACCACGCCAACCGAACCCACTCCCACCCCCTCCACCGAAACCCCCGCCGCCTGGGACGATACCATCAAAACGCAAATCTCGCGCCTCTCTACCCCTCAATCCGTCGAATCCTGGCGCCAGTACTTCCACGACCTCTTCAGCGACCGCAACATCACCATAACACAGCGGGATCTCTCATCCGTGGCTCTGCAAAGCGCCGCAGCCGGCGCGGCTATCATGGGCCTTGTCATTGCATTGATACGACCGCGATGAAGGGAGAATCTGTCCTGAAAACCACAAATGCATGGATAGATTTCGAGAGAAGAATTGGGGGGGGGGGGGTGTGTGCTCAGCGCAGCGTGCAGTTTCTTTTTTTTGTTCCAAAGATCCGTGTTCCATTCCGGGTCGAACACGTACTGTACAAATATTCTAACCTACGTATCTAGATATAAATAGACTTGCCTCTCATGTGATGTATAAATTGATCAACTCTCCTGTCCCTTTGATATTTTCTTTTTTGCCATTAAAAGTCTGTTTCTGCGTATCTCGGTAAGCTGTGGTGGATGTTGGTGTTGATAAGTATAACGCACCGGTACTTCGTAGATACTAGATAGTTGGACAAAAGTTAAGAAACCACACAGTAGAGAAGGAGAAGGGTAGTCTGAAGTTATAAAACAATCGGCTCAGCTTTTTTTTGAGTTATTTTTAGGAACCGCTTTATCATATCGATGGATGCATATTAAAACAAGGTCTCTTTAATCTTGACACAAAAATAAAAAGACATAAACAAGAGAGAGATTTCATCTAAAAGAACACACACAACATACACAAACCTGTCTTGTCTCTGGCCCTCATCCCCTCCTCCTGGTTCTCCCCGCTCTTTCGCAGCACTCGCACTCACACTCGTTATACCTGTCCATCGTCTAAACAAAAAGAAAGGACTAAACATGTGGCAGTAGTGGTGGTGGTCGTACACGTACAGAGCTCCCGGTTCGGTTGTTTGAAGAACAAAGAACAAAGAAAAAAACAAATGATGGATTGTCAATATACAGACTTAGACTCGGTTTTTGTTTTTGCAGTTAATCTAACCGATGACCAGGGTCTCGTCGGTGGGGAAGTTGTACTGAGGAACCTCGAGGTTCAGGGGGGCAGGACCCTTCCTTATACGGCCGGAGATGTCGTAGTGAGAGCCGTGGCAGGGGCAGAACCAGCCGCCATAGTCACCGGCCTCACCGATGGGGACACAACCCAAGTGGGTGCAGACACCTGCAAGAGTGAAACGGTTAGGGAACAGGATATCGCAAGTCGCAAGGCGTGGTCGGGAAGAGTACATACCAAGCATGACGAGCCACTTGGGGTCCTGGACACGCTCCTCATCGGTCTGAGGATCACGGAGAGTGGTGTGGTCGATCTCGTTGGCCTCGTCGATCTCGCTCTGGGTGCGGTGACGGATGAAGACGGGCTTACCACGCCACTTGATGATGACCTGGAGGGAGGATTGCGATCAGCTTTGAGGTCTTGCAGAAACAATCAAGTCGTAGGATCAATGGGATATGAACGTACGTTCTTGCCCTCGGGGATGGCACCGAGACCGATCTCAACCTTAGCCTGGGCGAGGACGTCGGCGGAGGCGGACATGTTGACGAGGAAGTCTGTTGATAAGAGAAAATTGAAGGTCAGCCCATTGCGTTCCCGACCGTGCCCGCCACCCATATCCAATTGTTGATTCCCAATATCAAAACCCATCACAGTCGATTCCGCCACTTTCCCATCAGATTAACGACCAGAAACCCAATCACGTACCCTGAACGGTGGCCTTGGCACCGACAGCAGAGGCCAGACCGAGCGAGCCGGCCATGAAGTAGGAGAAGACCTGGTTGGAGCGGGGGGACTTCTTGGAGGAGTATTTGCTGAAGTCGGGGATCTTGGTGGTCGTGGAGCCGAAGGGGCTCTGGAAGGAGGCCTTGGAGGCGTCAGCGACACCCCGGGACTGCTGGCAGGAGGCGAGGGCAGCGCGCGAGGTGGTCAGCTGCTGGCGGGCGCAAGAGCGCAGCAGAGAACCGGAAGCGGAGGCGAGAGACATGGCGACGAGGAAGCAATTGCAAGCAATCGCAACAGAGACGACCGTAGCGGTGGGGGGTGAGAGGGGAGGAGGGTGGAGTTGAAGGGGGAAAGAGGAGGGAATTTCCTAACGATGGAGGATGAAGTCGGCCGGGATGGACTTGCGGGAACCAAACCAGAGCTTTCGCTAGAAGCGATCGGAATCACGGGGCGCCTCATTGGCTGGGGGGAGACCGCCTTAGTCAGGATTGACTATCTTTTAAGGTAGAACTGACCTCATATTTAAAATTATATTTACTTGAGTTATATAATTATGAATTATTACTATTTGCATTTCATTTATGATTTTTATTCTTTTTCTTCATGTTCATTAACCAGTTTCCAGTCAAGTTGTACTTCCGTCAGTCGACCGATTCATCCCGACCGCTGCCTTTTCTGGATCCGTCATTTCCCGTTCCGTCCCTTCCTACTTTCTTAGTATACAAGCACTAAGGACTTATACCAAGTGTATACCACAGTAACTCACAGCCAGAAATCCAATTGATAAACGTTAACCCGTATATTTACTCCCGAAACTCCTCCAATGCTCCTTTTATAAATTGCCAGTTGCCAATTCTCCGAGTCCATTTTTCATCCATCGGCCATCTCCACGTCCCCGTCTTCAGTGTCTTGAGTCCCATTCTGCGCATCCACCGTGCGATCAACCATCAGCGTGCTGACAGCCCCCGACGCATGCATCACCGTCGGCGCTCGAGGACTCTTCGAAAGCTTCTCCTCCTCAGATACGCGCTCCGGCTCTTCCGACTCCCCGTTCGTCTGCTCCGCCGCAGGTAGAGCGCCGTTTATCGTGCGCTGTCCCTTCTCGTACTCGGCTTCCTTGGTGGCTTCCTTTGCCCGCTTTTCCTTGAACTGTTTGTACGTGGTCGTTTTGGGGATGACGTCGGCGAGGAACTCTAGGTTATCGATTCGCGATACGGCCGTAGCTGTTTGACTGAGATTAGTATCTTTCCGTCATCTAGGAGGGAGTGCGACTAACCGAGATCTTTGTATTGGATGTTCTTGCGCGGTTTTCGTTCGGACTTGACCACGTTGTGGCCTTGTTCCGTAAGGTATTGGATGAACATTTCCTGTTCGGTCAGCTTCTTCAGTCGAGTTGGAGCAACGCGCGGGACGTACGGTAGCCATGGCGATCACAAAGGTGGCGTTGCTGGAACATTGTACGATGTCTTCGTCTAGCTGGATGATTTTTTTTATCCGAGAGACTGGACGCAGTCAGCAATAGAACCTTGCAGAAGAAGATTGGCACGCACTGGGAAGAGCGCTCTGGCCGGTAATCTCGTCGGAGGGCGCAGACTCGGGCGCGGCCTTTTCTTTGGGAGGCATCGTGTCGCGTCGTAAATCGTCGGAGGGATTGTGGGTATAGTAGAGGGATTGGGTGATTGAATCAGACGAAATTCGGTACTGATCAGGAAGTGTAGTGGTAGGAATCCCTCGATGGCGAGAGTGAAGCGTGGAGGAAATCGAGGCGCGTGCGGTGGAATCCACGCGTGGCGGAAATGAGTAGATAATCGCAGATAGTACGGAGTAATCGGTAGTGAGTAGTCCTGGCGATGACTACTAATCCTTCCGGCCGCTAACCAGGTTGTCGCGATTAAACAATATGCAAATCTAAATTCAACAGAACTACAGATCATGTCTAACTTATTCTAAATTCCTCAAATTCTAGATCCTCCATCACGGACGCCTCTCACGTGGGCGGAGAAGAACAAAGGAACCCAACACGGCAATATTAGGATTCCCATCGATCGAGACCGAGTCTAGACACCTTCGTTCACCTCACCAGCGATGCCCTTCCCTATCGCCCATTCGAGAATGATTTGATATGAATTCAATGCGCCCCCCGTCTCCTTCCCCGCGCTCCCCCTCCGTCTTATCCGAGCGACGGATTCTGAGGAGGCTATCGGGCTTATCCTCGCCCGTCGACCAGCAGCCGTCCCCCGATAACCAACCGACCGCCATCACCGAGGAGATCAGCGAGATCAAACGGTACGAGGACTTTACCACCATCGATTGGGTGCAGGATGCGGTGCAGGAACAAGCGCGACGTCGAGCGAAGCGCCGCGATGGCTCGGGCTTCTGGGATCAAGAAGGCACCTTTGGCTGGCGACGAAAGGTGCGCGAGTCTTACGACGCCGGCCAGGCCTGGCTCGTCATCACCCTCGTCGGCGCGGCGATCGGATTGATCTCGGCGCTCTTGAACATCATCACCGAGTGGCTGTCCGATATCAAACTGGGTCATTGCACCACGGCGTTCTACCTCAATGAGAACTTCTGCTGCTGGGGCGCAGAGGGAGGTAAGCGATTACAACACCCGATTGGCGCCAGAATGGTAATTGATGGATTGCTCTGCAGGATGCTCTGAATGGAAGAATTGGACCTCGCTCTGGCTCGTGAATTATATGATATACATCTTCTTCGCGGTAGGTCTCCGGCTGACGTGGCCTGGACACGGCTAAGATCATCTAGGTTCTGTTTGCCTTCGTCGCCGCCAGTCTCGTCAAATCGTTTGCTCCGTATGCCGCCGGCTCCGGAATCTCGGAGATCAAATGTATTATTGCGGGGTTTGTGATGAAAGGGTTCCTGGGCGCATGGACACTCTTGATCAAGTCCATTGCGCTTCCGTTGGCCATCGCATCTGGCCTCTCTGTCGGGAAAGAGGGGCCTAGTGTTCATTTCGCTGTTTGCGCAGGAAATGTGATATCTCGGTTTTTCAGCAAGTATAGACGAAATGCATCTAAGACTAGAGAGGTCTTGACAGCGACAGCCGCGGCGGGCGTGGCTGTTGCATTTGGAAGTCCAATTGGAGGAGTGCTCTTCTCCTTAGAGGTATGCCTTGGACTAAGTTGGACTTTGGTTCAATTCTAACTGGACATAGGAAGTTGCATCTTATTTTCCACTTAAAACGTTATGGCGAAGCTACTTTTGCGCATTGGTTGCGACTGGTGTTTTGGCTGTATGTCCCCTCTCTTTGTGCAAATGAACAAGCTAATAAATATCTAGGCAATGAATCCCTTTAGAACCGGACAATTGGTCATGTTTCAAGTGCAATACGATCGCACGTGGCATTTCTTCGAGCTGATCTTCTTTGTCTTCATCGGCATTTTTGGCGGTCTGTACGGAGCGCTTGTCATCAAGTGGAATCTCCGCGTTCAGGCATTCCGCAAGAAGTATCTGTCCCAGCATGCGGTTATGGAGTCCGTTGTCCTGGCGGGTATCACAGCCGTTCTGTGTTTCCCAAACATGTTTTTGAAGATTAACATGACGGAGATGATGGAAATTCTGTTCCGGGAATGTGAGGGTGGCCATGATTACCACGGACTTTGCGAGTGAGTCTCCATCGGCTATGATGAAAGTTACTGGTCAATGGACTTTTACTGATGAACCAGACCTAAACGTCGCTGGTATATGGTCGGATCATTGGCTGTCGCCACCTTCCTCCGGATATTCCTGGTCATCATTTCCTACGGGTGCAAAGTGCCGGCCGGAATCTTCGTGCCATCGATGGCCGTGGGGGCGTCGTTCGGACGTCTGGTCGGAATCCTCGTGCAAGCGCTCCACGAGTCTTTCCCGGACTCCGAATTCTTTGCTTCGTGTGATCCTGACGTTCCGTGTATCACGCCCGGCACGTACGCCTTTCTCGGTGCGGGTGCAGCGCTGAGTGGGATCATGCATTTGACCATCTCGGTGACGGTCATCATGTTTGAACTGACCGGCGCACTGACCTATATCCTTCCCACCATGGTCAGTTTTCTTTCGTTTCAGTAATGACCCGTACTCATCGTTTATAGATCGTCGTCGGCGTCACCAAAGCGGTCGGCGACCGTTTCGGCAACGGGGGCATCGCAGACCGCATGATCTGGTCGAACGGATTCCCCTTCCTCGACAACAAAGAAGACCACGTCTTCAACGTGCCCGTCTCCCACGCCATGACCAGCGACCCGCTGTCGTTGCCGGCCTCCGACTTCCCCGTGCGCGAAGCCGAGCACCTTCTCAGCGACAACAAATTCCAGGGCTTCCCCATCGTCGAGGACCGCTCCTCCAAGATCCTCGTCGGATACATCGGACGCACCGAACTCCGCTACGCCATCGACCGCGCCCGCGCTGAGGGCATGGTCTCGCCGTCCGCGCGCTGCGTCTTCACCAAGGAAGCGGCCGAGGTGGCGGTAGCACGGCGGGCGTCGGCGTCAGCATCGGCGTCTTCCTCGTCGCGCGCCAACCTCGTCCCGGACACCTTCGACGCCATCCACCGCAGCTCAGGCACTTCGTATGTGGACTTCAGCCGCTACGCCGACCACACGCCCCTCACCGTGCACCCGCGCCTGCCGCTCGAGACCGTCATGGAGATCTTCAAGAAGATGGGCCCGCGCGTTATCCTCGTCGAGCACCGCGGGCGCCTTACAGGACTTGTCACCGTCAAGGACTGCCTCAAGTACCAGTTCAAAGTGGAGGCCGAGGAACAGGCCCTCGCGGCGACTAACAATCCCCAGGAACTGCGGCTGGGCGAGCATCTGCACGGACAGGGCGATACCTTGGAGGAGCGACTGTGGGGTTTTGTGCAGTCGTTGATCTCGAAGATGCCTGGTCGGAAGACTCGACCGGGAGTTGAGGATGGATATCACGGGGTAGGCGGCGACCAACCTAATAGGGGTGTGGAGTTGGAGGATAGGCAGTAGTCATTTGTCTTTAGTGGATTGGTTTTGCTGGTTTGATCATTCTAGATCAGGAGGCCAGGCTGGTCAGTTCCTGTATACATTTACTTACTACATAGAGGATTCTGGATCTGGTATCCAGTATCGAATATAGATGAATGCCTTATGGTATGCTATTGCATTTACATATCAACTAGCTACCCTCTTGATGATGTGTAGTCTATCTACCTATCAACCTACCTCATCCTATGCCTAGACTCCACAAGAAGTAAAATCAAGTTTACTTGCTCTATATACAATCCCGCCTTAACAGAACAACATCAAGCACAATAATCCACCCCCACCCCCAGCTTTACATAAACGCAATGCCAGTGTAGTATACAGTATGTAGTATAGTATATAGCTAACTCCCGAACACCTAGCCAGTATGTACATACAACCCAGACAAAAGCAAAATAAAGTAACCAGGTTAGCTACAGTGCTGTACCCACTCCCTCCCCTTCTACTCCTTGCTCTAGGTTGGTATTATACCACTTACCATGAAGCAGACACCTACCCCCTCAATCCTATACACCGTACACTTATCCTTCATCCCCCATCTCATCCCTCCACAGCATATTTCACCCCAATATAAGACCAGAAAAAAAAGATCACTGATCCCTCATCCCCACAAGCACACACCCACCCCCCATCAACCCAGCCCCAACCCACCACAGCGGCGCCACATTCTCCTTAAAAACCAACATACCCAGCACAGCCGTAACGAGGAAATTCGCCGACGTGTTCGTGATCGATACTTTTGTTGTCGAGGGCGACGCGGTCAGTGCGCGCGTGAAGAGCGCCCACATGGTTATGTTGCTGAGGAGGTTGAGGCCGAAGAATATCTATTTCGTTGTCTTGTGTTAGTTTTGGGGGTAAAGGTTTGTGGAGGTGGTGGAGGGAGGTAGGTAGGTGGACGTACACCTCTAATAACAACCTCCACGAAGGGATGCTGGTCGAGGTTGGCGTTGAAGAGGGAGAGGAGGGAGGCGGCGAGGGAGGAGGTGTGTGTGTCTGTTGTTCTGGGTCATGGGTATTCTTGGTTAGCAAGGAATGCTTCTATGCACTGTAAACAGTGATCATGGATTGGACAGGGTCAGGGTACAGTTTTGCGAAGAGGCCGTTTAGAGCGGCGAATGCGCCGCTGGTCAGGGCGAGGATTATCCAGCGGGAATGGCGCTTTTGGTCAGGTTGAGATTGGGAGGGAGGAGGCATTCTGTACTATATATAGTGGATATTATTATATCGTATTGATATGTATGATATGAATATGAGTATGAATTGAAGGATAGAAGTGAAAAAAGAGAGAGGTGGTGAACGCGACGTTGTCTTTTCTTGGCATCTTATCTTATCTAAAACCCCCAGAAGCTTCACAGCTCATGTATATCTACAGTACATCTACGGCGACAATCGCTGAATCCGCCATCTATACGTCTCCTTCTCTCTACCCACCACCCCATTCTCATGCACCCTCACATATCGAAACCGATCATGCAACCGACTGCGTCTCCCCTGCCAAAACTCCACCGACTCGGGAACAATCCTCACCCCGCCCCAGAACGGCGGCAGCGGAATCTCCTTCGTATCGGCAAACCGCTTCTCCATCTCCTGCACACGACGCTCCAGCAGCGCCCGTCCATCATCGATATCCGTCTCGTTCACGTCCCCAGGTATCGCCGGCACCACGCCCGTCACCTCGTCGGCCGCCAGGCTCTTCCGTCGCCGGTCGATCAGCAGATGCGGCTCCGTCTCCCAGAGCACTTTACTCTGCCAGCTGGCCCACGCACCGATCTGGCTGCCTCGTTCGCGCGTGCGCCAGTATAGCTCGCTTTCGGAGCGACTGAGCGGCTCGACGAGCCCTTCGATCCGGACTTGGCGTTCCAGTGTCGACCAGCAAAATGTCAACGCAGCCCATTTGTTGCCGACTTGGTCGAGTTGTAATTCTTCTTGGAGGTTGAGCTCGGGCGAGGGCTCGGGCATCGCGCGTAATACGTCCCCGTCCGCTCCGTCAGCCCCGTTCGTAGTGCCGAATACCTGCCCCCCCTTCCCCTCCCGACTACCCCAGTTACTATACACCACCCAGCCCCGCTCATCCAGTTCCTTTAGATACACGATGCGCGCGCTAACACGACCCTCCGGCAACGACGCCGTGGCCAACGTACATGTCTCAGGCGCCGAGGAGGCAGGGAGCCGGAAATCGCGGAACCAGGTGTTGAACTGATGCAGCGGGTTGGTCGGGTGCATCTGCGAGACGGTGAGCGGCGGGTTACTGACGAACTGGTGCGCGCGGGCCGGGTGCGAGACAATCTGCGTTTCCTGGACGGAGTTGGGGGTGCTGGTTTCTGAGCGGAGGGATTCGGCGACGAGGCGTGTGGCGGCGGACGGCGGGATATCGGGCGTGCTTGGGGATGAGGGCTTGCTGTCGTTGTCAGGCGAGGCGATGTCTCCTGGGGCGACTGTTGGAGTTAGTAGATTGGGTGATGGGATAGAGGGAAGGAATTGAGATAGAGGGGAGATACAGATTAGTTTCTTGGGCCGTTTGGTGTCGGCGTCCCCGGAGGGGTGCTTGGGGTGGTCCATGGTGGAAGTAGAGGAGAGTCTTGAATGGCGGAGATGAAGATGGAGGTGGAATTGATAGAGACGGAGAGGGGATTGAGGTAACCTGGACGGTCGGAGAAAGCGCATAGACAAACCGTAGACTCCAAGGAATTGAGGGAAGATGAAGTCAGAGAAATGAGGAGGCGATAAGAGAAGAGAGACATATGTGGGGGTGGGGCAAGTCACGTTGACTTCTGATCTGATCAGAACATCATCTACACCTGCAATCACAATTACATCTACGTTTACAATAAATCCTCAGAAGATAAATATTTATATCTTTGTTCAATTCAGTCAAACCATTTGGCTTGACGAAGCTGTCCGAACAGCGATGAGTTGAGAGTGGTCTAGAAACAGACAAAAACATATGAACATCGAAGATATACGCAAAGAAAATCCCAAAAAAAACCCATGGTATACATCATCTGGTCAGAATCCCCGTCTTTTTTCACAGAACGCCGTCACTCGCTGAATGCAAAACCGAATAATCACCGAAAAAAAAAAAAAAAAAAACTATTAACATAACAAAACCAACGGGGGAATCATGGTTGCCTCCCATAAATGCCTGATGCAGACAAGAGACCGTCGGGCTGGAAATCAGCCAGATAGACAGGGATCCAGCCCTGAGGAGGGATTAAAAACGAATTAGGATGCTTTTGTTCCAGTCAAAAAGTAAGGCTTTTTGATTCCCAAGGAATCACGAATGGGAAGGCAACGTCGTCCAGATGACGAATGCAAATTATACTCTCTTTCTCTTTCTCTTCTCTCCAACCTCCCTCTCTCTATGTATGTGCTTAGAGGGAGGCGGTAACGGCCGCTCCACCGACAAGATCCGCGATCTTGCTGGCAACGGCGCTGGGGTAGCCGCGAGAGAGCATCTCCTGCACGGTGCGGGAGGCTCCCTCGCGATCCTCAGACAGCAGGAAAGCCCGGGTCATGGCCTCGTAAGTGCTCGGCTCCCGGCGGGTCACTCCGATGCTGTCGTAAACGGCCTTGGCCTTGGCAACGTTGCCCTCGGCCGCCCACCCCTGGATGAGCGTGTTGGCAATGTACGCCGTCATCTCCACGCCGCGGCGGGCCATGTCCTGCACGATCGCCTCGGTCTGGCCCACCTGCTGGTGCGACACCATCGCTTCGAGGAGGGCCTGGTACAGACACGGCTGCACGCGCACCTTGCCCTCGGCCACGACGGAGCGGAATACGTCGTGCGCGGCTTCCATGTCGTGCATGACGCATCCCTTAGCATGGATAAGCGATGCGTAGTGCACCGCCTCGGGTCGCTGTCCGTTGGCCTGGATGCGCTCGAGCACCTTCTCGGCCGCGGGCATGTCTACCGGCTCCAGCGAGGCGTACGCGTCGACGAGCAGCTTGTAGGTGTGCATCGTGGGCTGGATGTTCCGCGCCAGCATGCGCTCGTAGTAGGCCAGAACCTTGCTGCGGTCACGCTTGGTGTTGAGGAAGTACTGGATCATCGTGTTGTACGGGGCGGGGCGGGGGTTGTAGTTGGGCATTGACTCCATCTCCTCGAACATCTCCTCGGCGAACCGCTCGTCGCTGACCCGGCAAAGGGCGTTGACGATCGTGCCGTACGTGACGCTCGTGGGACGAACGTTTTTGGCGCGCATCTCAGCAAAGTACAGCAGGCAGTCGTCGATGCGACGAGCCTTGCCGAGCTTGCCGATGAGGGTATTGTACAAGAACGAGGTGGGTTCGACACCCTCGGCCACGGCACGGTGGAAGATCTTCAGCGCTTCCGTCGCCTCGTCGAAGGTCTTGGTGGATTCCTTGAGGGTCGCGATGTAGAGTCCGAACGTGTTGGCCGATGGTGCGGAACCGAGTTCTAGCAGCTCGCTGTGGTACTTGGCGGCCAGGCTGCGGTCGCCCAGCGTCAGGCAGGCGGCGACCATGGCGTCGAGGATCGACACCCAGCCGTACTTCACCGCGTGGTACTGGGGCAGGAGAGGCACGTCGCGCCGGGCCATGCTCAGGATCTCGTGGACGAGGTCCACGCGGTTGATCTTGGCGGCGGCGGTGATCATTTTGGCGTAGGTGATGTAGCGAGGGTGACGACCGGCGCGGCGCATGTTGCGCACCCGGTTCAGCGAGTCGTTCAGATGCGACTCGGCACGGCCGCTCGTGCGCTCCAGCTCCTCGGCGATCGTTGCCGATCCGCGAAAGTCGGTGGCGTAGACGTAAGGATCGAAGGAGTCCTCGGCGGGCGCGGAGCTCGGGTTCGTCGAGAGCTCGGAGACGGGGCTCATGTGGCGATCGGAGACAAAGGACAACGGGGGGCTAGAGGTGAGGCCAAGATGGTCGTGCCAGCGGCGGACCATGTCGGGTCGGCTGTTGAACAGCTTGCCCACGGCCTGGTCCACCACGCGGGTGGTGAAGGGGTCCATCTGGAGACCGGTGGCCAGGGCGATGTCGAGCATGTGGGCGAAGCGGATGGGGTGGGCGACGTCGAAAGCCGCAGCGTTGCCATTGACCAGCATGTTGGCCTGGATCTGCAGGGCCAGGGTCAGGTCGCGGGCGTTGAGCTGCGAGATGCTCATGGGACCGAAGCTGGCGACGACGTGCTCGGCGACCGGGGAGACCATGCCCCCGTTCTCAGCCATCGACCACAGTAGAGTCATGGCGGCGGGAGGAGTGAGGATGGCGGCAGATTGGCTCAGGACGCGAGCGAGAAGGTGAATGCTTTCGTTGATCTGTTCACGGACGGGTTTCAGCAAAAGGGGGTCGTGGTTGACAGAAGACGACGAAGCGTTGCGAATCCGGGTAAACATATTGCGAGCACCCCGCAGGGCCTCCTCGATCTGACCACTCTTCAGCAGGGCGGCGGCGTACATGACGGTCGGCTGGATCATGTCCGACGTAGCCTGACCGGTGGTGCTCAGCTCGTGCCACAGGGACCGGGCCGCGGTCACATTGCCTTGTCGGACGTGCAGCGCCAGCAAGGAGACGGCGGGGGCCTGTCGGAGGGCCCATTCGGTGGGCAGACAATCATACGCCTCGGAGGCAGCCTTCAGGTTACCGGCATCCGCCGCGGTGATGCAGATCTGGGCCATGGCATGATCCAGCGCGCTATCCTGCAAGCGGGTCTTGGCCTGGTCTAGCGCCCTATCATGCTCGCCGGATTTCAGAGAGTGGCGCACCAGCGCGTCCTGCACAATCACCGACTCAACGGCGCTCTGACGAGTCTCGCGGTTCTCGGTGGCATCGTCAAACGAGGACCGGATGCGTTCCACAAATCGGAGCGCCTCCTCCTCCTTGCCGCACGAAAGGTACGCCTTGACCAGGGCAGCGTAGACCTGCGCGTCCAATCGCTGGACGATGCTGAAGGTGCCGTTATCATCCGACACCGCCAGCGCCTTGTATTCGTTGTAGCACTCCACGGCGCTCCGCATATCTCCGGTCGACGCGAACGCGTCGATCATCGAGGGGAAGATCGAGGCGTGCGGGGTCACCTTGTGGGATTCCATGTGAGCGTAGACGCGCACCATGGTTTCGACGCGGCCCTCGGCGGCACAGGTGGTGATCAGGTAGCGGTAGGTGTCGAGGGAGAAGGCCAGGTCGGCGTGTCGGGCGATGGCCGTGTTGAAGAGCTTCAGGGCGATGTCGAGCGAGTGGTCCTCGTCGAGGATCGCGCGTTCCAACTCGCTGGAGTGCAGCATGAACTTGCCGTCCTCCTCCATGCCGCCAAATCGTAGACGTTCTTGTTCCAAGAGTCCCTTGGCCTTGATCGCATCGTGGGCACGGACGACGAAAAGCTCGACCAGCGTGCGATATGTCTGTTCGTCAGGAATCACCTTGCGACGCAGCATGTCCGAGTAGACATCCAGTGCCTTCTGGATGGCCTGGGCGCTATCACCGTGGAGTTGAATGGCCGATTCCAGCAGGGCATTGTAGGCCCCGACCGTGGGAGTAAGACCATCTCTCAGCAACGTGGCAAACGCCCCAGGGATCTCAGCGTACTTTTTCGTCGACGCCAGCTCAACGATGCGGTCGGACGCATTGTTAGAGAGCTCCGCCGTGGCATCCGAGATAGCAGCGACCTCGTCCGGTAGGTCGGGGAACGCCTCGGTGGCGTTCTCGGCCTCGACCGCTTCTTCCGCCTGTGCTTGCTCTTCCGCAATCTGAATCTCACGGGCCACGGCTTCCTCTACCTGCGCACTGACGTCGGCATTGGCCGAGGCCTTGGTGAGATGCGGCGACCGGTGAAGATTCTCGTGCGTTCTGGACGCACTCTCTTCCTCCTTCGCCTTGGCAGTTTCTTCCGACGACGGCTTCCACCCGATGCGTCGTTTCATCTGCAGCTGCTTCCAATCGCTATCATCTCCGGTTTGCTGGGCATGCTGCCAGGCCTGATAATAGGCGGCTAAGCCCACGTCGCCGGAGCCGGAACCGCCCTGACTGGCCTTAGCGCCGGCGCCGGAGGAAGAACTGGACGGTTGGAAGACATTCTGGAGAGCAGATCGGGAGAATTTGGCGGCGGGTTGATTGGCTATTTGGTTGAAGGTGGCGGAGGATGTGTAGGAGGACTGCGACGCGGCGACTACGGATTGAGCATAGCCATGGGTGAAGGCTTTTGTGAAACTCTGGCGCGCGAGGTGGGTAAACGGTTTGAAAACCATTTATCTGGCGGGCGACCTCTTCAGGGAGAAGAGGCAATGCTGTAGGAAGTTAGCGCGTGATTCTTGATGTAATTTTGATATCCACACGTGCGTGTCCTTTTCAACGCTGGACGCACCTTGTAATCAAAATAATGGAAATGATGCAGGTTCATTTGACGATGACCAATCGCCAAAAGAACGCGCCCGGTAGGGAGGGGGATGAATATTATTAGGGAATGGAACGAGGGTGAATTATTTTCGTGTGGAAAAAAATGGATGGAAAAAGCGAGAGAGAGGAATAAAAAAGGGCCCGTCAGCGAAGGAAAGCGAAGGATATTTCAGAAGAGCCGAGAATGATCGGTATCACTGGCCGGCTTGAAAGGGACTAGCGCCGATCCCAGGCCAGGCGATACCTTTTTGGGCCGGGCGGACCAAGGGAGCTGCGTGGAGCGTCGGACTTAGGCGTCTGCTCCGAGGATATCCTCGTACTTGACATTTACTATCGAGTAGGACTATGGTAGGAGAAGAAAAAGATTAGGAACTACGAAACGAGGCTGTGCTGCGAGATGCCTCCGTACAAAAGGTCCTGCGGTCATCACGAACCCAATAACATACTCCGTCAATGAAAGGCGAGGAAGGCAGAGTTTTCAACTGACAGGGATCAACCACGGATGCCTCAGGCCAGGGGACACGCGATCAGGTGGTCTTCGCCGGTCGGAGCGGCTTCCGAGTTGGCCAATGATCCGCCGGGAAAGAGCGGGGCCGCGGGAAAGAACAGGAAGCTAAACCGCTCAGGTAAAGTGCCTGGCCCGTGACTCCCGTGACTCACGCCCGTCTTTCCGACTCTTTTTCTTCCTGCCAGTCCGGACTTTGACTGCGCCTGCTCCGTCGCTCGGATCCTCCGTGGGCCGAGAGTCCCCGGTATGGAGTACTTTTGTCTTTTCTTACCTCCCAGGGATGAGGCATTATTCATCTGAAATCCTGACGATGATTCACTGTGGGTTCGAGCATTCCAGAACGATGTTCTTTATAATTAGTATGGTGGATTCACATCCAGCTGGGGCTATACTCATACGGAGTACACGGTGTAGTACAGCACACTCATAGATCCATACTCCGTACTAAAACCAGCTCTCACTCTGACCACACAATGACATCAAGTTCCTTGATTTCGACCTGCAGCTGTACTTTACACTGCACTCTGTAGACTTTGTCTATGGACAACCCCGCAGGTTACGCACATAAGCCCCTTTTTGACTTTATCAGATCCTCCCCGACGTGGCATCCAAGCCGTCAATCCCACGAATCCGATGCCCGAATCCTACCGCGCTGTACGTCATGTCGGGACTCGGGGATTATCAACCTGCCAGGCCGAGTGCAGACAACGGAGTTCCAGGGTCAGCTTCCGTGGCAGCTACTGAACTCGCGTCTGCGTTGCGTTTCTGGATGGTTGCCTATTTAGATAGCTACGGAGGTCGGGAAAATGGAGAAATTCGCTCATCCTCGGCTGTGCTCGTGCGAACTCTTGAACTATGTTTCTTCTTCTCTTCTGTTGGTTCTGTTTCATTGGTCTGGAGCCGATTTACCTTGTAGATGTAGTTTCCTCTGCACGTACATTTGATAGGTTTCTTGGATGGATTCGGGGATGCTGCATACCTAGTTAAATATAGCACTGGATCCTCCATTCAGTGCATCAGTCACTACCCTCTAGGTCAAATAGGTTACCAGGGTCTTAAGATAAAGAATATCGGATGATGAATAGTATCTTGACAAATTAGGCGAGGGCACCCTGTCGTTGCCTCTATGGCCTAAAAATTCATTCATATCAAGTTCTTCACCACTTGAATGCCGTGTTCGACCTTTTACCGCAAGAATCAGTTGTTGGTCTCGTCTATGACCCCCAAAAACCAAAAGATTCCAAACCGACACTTATGAATCTTACCTCTGCCAGAGTAGAAAGAGCTCTCTTCTGAAGGTTTCCAGATCGCGCAATCTTCTGCATCAATCTGCATCCAGTTCACACATGCAGAATGGACACAGGTAGGCATAGGCATACTGATGTGCATACTGATGTGGGTGAATTGCATCCTCTGAGACCGGATTAAAGCCCCAACCCCTCCCATAACGTTTGCGTTGGAACTTGAAGCCAGGACATTCTGACTCTTTGAGAAAGTAGAGAGAGTATGCATAAATAATATTCTCTCACTTCCTTTCTCCCTGACTCTTGTGTACAGGCATTTAGACTTTACCGAATTGATGTATCAGACATCTACACAGCGACACATCTTTCATAGAGTAAACATACCAGAAGTGTACTTTATTTCTAGCTACTGATGTAGGGATGATTGTCTTTTGACGACAATATTAGTAGCCCCTTCTAGTGTTATCGTGCATGGGCGATTAGGCCATGGTTTTCTCCTAGCATAGACAGCTGCTATACACCAGTCAATGGTTGGCAGGAAAACGTCCTTTCTAGCTGAAATTGCGGCTGAGGATTGTCTATCTTTACACTGTTGATAATCACTAATTTAGTTGAATTAAGTAGTTAATTATAGACAGTAGCAGGGATTGCATATAGATCCGAGACACTTCAATTAATTCACTGTTTAGTGTGTTCACCGTCCAGTGTATTCATGAGATCGATAAGCCACTAAGATAAGACCTTAATATAAATGTATCCCCACACTTCCCTTCGAACATCCTCACAACAATCCAGCCCAACACCTCACTAAAGACACCAACCAAACAAAATGACCAACAGTCCCCTCGTGCTCCCTCGTCCGGGAGCTTCTACAAGTTCTACAACCACAATCCCAGCCCCATCCGAAGCTGCCTTCGTGGCCACCTTCGGCGCCCTCCTCCCCGCAGCCCAGTACCTCCAGACCCCCCACGGCCGCGCCGCATACTACTCAATCCCGCCATCATCATTCACATCATCCTCCTCCACAATCACGCGCGTGCTATTCATCCACGGCGTGCAAACCCCCGCCATCGGTCTCCAACCTCTCGCGCGCGCCCTATCCTCGCGCTTTCCCCACGCGCACTGTGTCCTGATCGACCTCTGGGGCCATGGGCTCTCCGAAACGCCGGTGCTTCCGCACGAGCCGGCGCTCTTTCATGCGCTGATCCTCGCCCTTCTGGCGCATCTGGACTGGCCCAGTGCGCATATCATCGGGTACTCGTTCGGCGGATCCACAGTGGCTAGCTTCGCGGCAACGTACCCAGCCCTGGTATCTTCTATAGTGCTGATTGCGCCGGCCGGTTTGTTGAGCGCGGCGAACTTCAGCGACGAGCAGAGGGGGTATCTAGCTGGTGGGGACGCCGTGCTGGAAAGTAAGGCGCGGGCGTGGATCTTTGAGTTCCTGGAGGGCGGAGGGCTGGCTGTTCCGGAGGATTGGAAGGAGAGGGTGAGTAGGGGGGAGGTTGTTGCTGAGGCGGTGCGCGCGTGGCAGATGAAGGAGCATCCGGGCCATGAGGCGAGTGTGGTGGGTGTGTTTAGGGATGGAGGCGTGTTGGATAGACATAGGGTGTTTGAGGAAGTGGTGAGGAGGGGCGAGGTAAGGGGGTTGAGTGTTCTTGGGGAGTTGGATGATGTTTGTAGCGTTGGGGATCTGGAGAAAGTTGGGATGCGGAATGTTGCTGTTGTGAAAGGCGTGGGGCATGCGGTGGTTAGGGAGAGGGTGGAGGAGGTTGCTGGGTTGATTGAGGAGTTTTGGAAGACGTTGTAGGTGAGGTAGAGGTGTAGATGTGAATGTATCAGAGCTCGGTGTTATAGAAGTAGAGCTGTGGCCGAGAGGTATCGCTTATACGAATCGACCGATTTGCCAATCGCCAACTTTGCGATACGAAGCCGGATGCTTTTCTACTGGTGCACCAAAATCTCACAAACCCTATTTTGCTGAAAAGGAGACAAAAAGACACATAATTGGAGAGCTAGCTTCAGCTGATTAGAAGCTTCGACGGCATATATAGAGAGTAAGCTGTCTTACTCTACCAACGCCATCACACAACGTCTCCACCCATCTATCAACCACAGTACATCCCCTTCTCATCATGTCAGAAAACACATCAGATCAGCTCCCTAGAACGATGAAAGCATGGGCATTCAGCCATTCAGGATCCCCACAATCAACACTGCAGCTATCCCCAAACATCCCCCTACCCACACTCCGCACCGAAACCTCACTCCTAGTCCGCGTATGCCATGTCTCCATCCACCCCGGCACAGTCATCATGATGAACCTATTCCCATCTCTCTTCCGACCATCCTCGACCATCGCCGAGACCGATTTCTCTGGATATGTAGTATCAGTCGGCAAGAAAGTCCCCGAGATCGCGTCCTCAATTAACACTCGCTACTTTCCCCCAGGCTCCGCCATCTTCGGCTCCCTCCCCGTCTCCAAGCATCTCAAAGGATCCGGAGCCCTGGCCGAGTATGTCGTCGTCGAGATGTCCTGTGTAGCTAGGAAGCCTGAAAATGTCTCGTTCGCCGAAGCTGCCGGACTGCCTGTTTCGGGCTCAACGGCTCTCACCCTCCTAGACTCCGCGCGACTCCAGCCAGACGAGAAGCTGCTTCTGAATGCTCCGTGTGGAGGAATCGGACACTTCGTGGCCCAATTGGTCAAGACACAGGGAGACCACTATATCGTAGGAGTCTGCTCTAGGACATCTGCGCAATTGGCCCGGGGACTGGGATGTGACGAGGTGGTAGACTATCATGCGACAGACGAAGGGACAAGTCTGGAAGAATCTCTATCGTCCAATTTCCGCGGGTACAACTCATTCGACGCCATCATCGACGCGCACGGATCTCAGCCCCTGTGGCATTCTGCACCGGGGTTCTTGAAACCGGGTCCCGGCCATGCGTATACGTCTGTGGGACCGGCGTTGAGGTCATACACCTACCGCGCTATGTGTCGTGTGTTGAAGGATATGGCTCTCAATCAGTATTTGCCGAGGTGGCTGGGTGGTGTAGCGAGAGAGTACAGGCAGGTTACGTCGATTGTAGACATCGAGAAACTGGAGCGGTTGAGAGTGTTGGCGGAAGAAGGGAACTTGAAGACTTTTATTGGAGGAGAGTGGGATTTTGAGGATGCTATTCAGGTATGTGCTTCATTTCTTGGGGTTAGAAGAGAGACTGAAATGCAGCACAGGCGTACGAGGTGCTTATCAGCGGACATGCCAAAGGGAAGCTGGTTATTCGCGTTTGGGATCCATCTTCTGGAGCGAGTTGATTTGAACTCTTGTTGGCAGTGGTTACCTGGGAAGTCTGGTAGGCTCGTTGATACCACAAGGACTTATTGAAGCTTCGTGAATTTGCTGAAGAGATTGTATGAATAATAGCCATTTGTAACCAGGTCAGCCTGAACATCTGGATGCTGCTTAATTATTTGACCAGACGATGAAAAGATGCCGATATGCAGCGTGAAGGGATCTTGTTGACTTAGCCTGAGATCCACTGTTAATAGTCAGTTATTATGTCTCTGTTGATGCACAACCCATGGCTATACCTAACACACTGTATGATCTTCCTGAACAGGGCATCGTGATCCCCGCCTAGATGAATATATGGTTTATAGGTTTGTAGTAGGTTGTGAGTTATATGAGATGTTCTAAAATAAGTCTTCGCTTCAATTTTCGAAATATTGCTCACGAACTCTACGTCCTTTCATGGCTAGAGAGACGGAGTATGTACATAGAGGCAAAGGAGCAAAGGCCTGTAGAAGACTAGAAGAAAAAAAGTGCATCAATTCGATGCATAGCTGACATAGCATATTATGCAAGGCACCTGACAGACAGACCATACCTATTTCAGCTAGCACCTCAGCCACTCCGTCAGCCACCGAAGAGCTCCAGCCACAGAGGGACCAAACAATGCAAATATGGGCGCTCCTCAGTCGGCCATTCTCTTGTCTTTTGAATAACCCTGGGGCAAAGTCTTTGATAGACCCTTGTCATAATACAATTTCGGAGCGCCTTGATACCCCGCAAACCCATAGTTCCTTGCTGAACGCGCGTCGTGGGTTTCTTTCACCCCCTTATCTAGGCGGGGTTCCTGGAGATCCCCCCAAAATTTCCAGTCCGACCTGAAGATCAACATCTTTCTCTCCACCGATGTCATTAGGCATTTAACCTCCTTTTTTCACCTCTTAATTCTCTCACGTAGTGGGTATTGCTTCCTGGGAATTTGGTTTTGCATAATGCTCTTCCTCACGCCGTGATTGCTGACCGTTTGTTCACTCCAGCTCCCAACTGCCCGAACATAACTAAACGCACTTGCGACAATCTCCCCCGATAGATCAATCTATTCCCGACCAGACAATCAGCCCAATGTCTGCACTTCCTCCTGCTGTCACCGCCTTGTCCGCCCCGGGCAAGGTACTACTCACCGGTGGCTACCTCGTTCTCGACCGCAACTACACGGGCACAGTCTTCGCGCTCGACGCAAGGATCCATATCGTGGTGCAACAACTGAGACGTGGCCACCGCAGAGGACCGTCAGAGTCAGGGAAGTCCGGAGAAGGTGCGCCGGCTGGAACCGTCGAGGAGGGCAGTGCTGTGGATGATAAGGACAGCGAAGATATCGTCGTGGTGCGCTCGCCGCAGTTCATAGATGCGTTGTGGGAGTATGGCATCCAGCGTTGCGAGAACGGCGGCGGTATCAAGGTGGTCCAGAGGAATGATGGGTAAGGCACTATCTCGTATATTTATATGCTCCGGGATTCCAAGACTAACATTGCTAGACGTCACAACCCGTTCGTCGAGACCTCCCTCAACTACGCGTTGACCTACATCAGTTACGTCGCCGACTCCAAGGACTTTGGATCGCTGTCAATCACCATTCTCGCGGATAATGATTACTACTCTGAAACCGCTTTCTCCAAGGCGTCCGAGCTACAATATGCGGGGCGATTTGTGAACTTCGGCGTGCCCCTGCACGAGGCGCACAAGACGGGTCTTGGCTCCTCTGCGGCCTTGGTTACATCTCTTGTATCTGCGCTGGTCATTCATCGGACGATGCAGCCTGATGACCTTGGCGCTGCCCGCGACAAACTGCATAACCTGGCGCAAGCCGCCCACTGTGCAGCTCAAGGAAAGGTGGGATCCGGTTTCGACGTTGCCGCCGCGATTTACGGCTCTTGTCTCTACCGACGGTTCTCGCCTAGTATCTTAGAGTCTGTGGGCGATGCCGGAACTCCCGGATTCGAGGAGCGACTGTTCGCAATCGTCGAAGACGTCAACCCCCAACATCCCTGGGACACGGAATGTCTGGATTTCGGCATGCAGCTGCCCCGCGGCATGCAGATGGTTCTATGTGATGTCGAATGCGGCTCTCAAACCCCATCCATGGTCAAGAAGGTGCTGGAATGGCGCAAGCAGAACCAGCAAGAAGCCGACCTACTCTGGGCAGCCCTGCAATCCAACAACGAGAGACTGTGTCTCGAGCTGAAGCAGTTAGCCCAGAACCCGAACCATGAAAGGGCCAATGACTACAGTGACGTCCGCAGCCTGATCCAGCGCTCGCGCAACCACATCCGCAGCATGACCCGGAAAACGGGCGTGCCGATCGAGCCTAAAGTGCAGACCGAGCTGCTAGACGCCATCTCCGAGATCGAAGGGGTTGTCGGCGGTGTGGTCCCTGGCGCTGGTGGCTACGATGCCATCACCCTCCTGATCCGAGACGACGCCGAAGTGATCCACCGATTGAGCGATCTCTTCGAGACCTGGGAGAGTAAGGTGGAAGACGATTTCGGTGGTAAGATCGGCCAGGTGCGTCTCTTGGGTGTGCGTCACGGATCCGCCGGAGTGAAGAATGAATCGTTGGACCAGTACTCTGGCTGGGTATGACTACCTTTCAAAGGAAATCCCCGAGGGACTCAATGACAAAGGCCAAGGCTCATTCTCGCAACGCAGGGTGGTTCGCATGCCTGACAGACCTGGTTTCAACTACCTATCGCCGGCTCAGCGCAGATCCAGCTCGATCTGTTCTCTATTTTGTGCCTTCGGACACACTTTCGCTTTTCATTTAACGATAGGATGACATAATGACGAGCATATTGCATGTTTTAGAATAGCATAATCCATCAGATCCAATTCACTCCAATTCAGCATTCATCTAAGGGGTCAAAATAGGCTCTTTTATCGTTAATATCCATTAGTCTTTATAGCTAGTTCTATAAAGGTTGCCGTTTCTGTTTATAGAACCTTCCACTTCACATCACGTCTCTCTGAACTTGCCTTGAGCGAAGGTTTGGTGGATCACTTGAAGCATCCAAAACGCTTACAGCTTGTCTACTTCTTTTGGAAGCCACATCACACTCTAAATAAAATGCATTCAGCCCTATATTGACCACTGCCTTCCGAGTTCAGTTCCTGCCGAAACGGAACCTTGCAAGTGCCTTCTAGACTGGGCAAAAGACGTGCCATCTCGACTACTTGGTTCGATCGCCTTCGGTTTCTTCCCCTCCTCACCATCATCAACTCTCATTAACACCACTACACCACTATCATCATTTCGCTTGACTCAAATATTCTCAATATTTACTACTCCTGGTCGGACAGCCTGTCCTCGAAAGAATGCCTATTACCACCTTCATAACCCCGTTCTACGGCCGACTTGACAACGAAGAAGACCCAGAAGAATACCTAGATGATATCAGCCACGCCCTCTCGAAGAACGGCGATGAGCGAGAGGTATCAGATCGAGACCGCTGCGTCCTCTTCCGACAAAACCTTCGAGATAATGCAAAAGTTTGGTACAACTACCTGAGCCCCCAGGAGAAGAGCGATTGGAATATCCTCCAGGGGCTGTTCAGGGTCCGCTACGAGATCAACGATTTCGATAAGTGGTTTCGGCAACAGATAGCCATCAACCAAATCCTTTCGCTGAGGCAGGACCCGGAAGAGTCGATGGAACAATACTTGCAGAGGGGCGCAACACTGGAGGCTCGGGTTTTGGGGACTGAGATATGGGCGACAATGGGCGTCTGTGTCGTCAGAGGGCTTCATGGTGATGATACACGTCGCTTGGCTGGGAATGAACTTGCCAGAGGGGATGATTACACTTTTAAGCAGACCTTAAAGGCGATCATTTCTACGTATGGAAATTTGGGAGATCCCTAATCCCTTCTTTTATCAGCTTGTCGAGCGGTACCAAGGTGCTTACTAGGAGAAATTGTGTCGGAAATCGTCGAACGACATGAAAGACCCACATCTTTTATCAACAGATTGAACATGTACATACACAAACCTTGTTAATCTTATGTTTACGAGCATTCCTTTCCTGCCGCCGTATTTGCCGTTAAGTGTATGCAAATCAACCGGCAAAGTCAGGAGCGCAAGCTCCCGAGGCAACAAGGCATCGTATCTTCCCAGAGGTACCAGCTAGTATATATAGTAGTAGTAATAGTGGTTAACGTCCAACGGGGCCAGGCGGAGAGTCTAAGCTAAGGTTTTATGTACATAAGTCAATATATATGGCCCCGATACTACCACAGAAGACATTATCGAGCTAAAGCTTATGCACAACGCATGTTCGTTGGATCCTGTTCCTCTGGCCGGGATCCAGGTGGTGTTGGTGACTTGGGAGTCGTGGAGTGGTAGAAAAGGTGCCAGCGATGGGATTTGAACCTAATCCCTATCCTTATAGTGCGCATCTGGAAGATAATCGAGATAGACGGCTTGCTAAGGTAATTATAAAGCTATAGATTCCTCTTATCCGGCCTACATAGCAGCCGCCTTAGCTGTCTCGTCTTCTCGTTTATTCCCTTCTACTCCTATATACGCAGGGATCTAGCGTAGTTCTGCATCTTCTAGGCCGTCGCTCCGTAGGGTCCTAAGCTTCTCGTCGATCGCCCGCAGGGCGTACAGGCCGGAGGGCCGGCTAGGGTTGCACCGCCAGATCAAATCTGTTCTTGATTGTGTGGAATTCGGAAAGATACAGAAGAATATTTCCATATGACCGGTGATACGTGATACAAGCTCCAGAGATCTGACTTCGGAGACTAAGATCTACATACATCACGTTCCGTGCACTGTGACACCGCATCAAGCAAAGAGATAAGCTTACTTTAACGATCTTAGCGGGAAAGAAACTTTTTGGATAACAAGTGGCACGAGGATGTGTAGGGCGTTCTGATCATCGAATTTTATATCTTGTAGGAATGGTGGAGTTAAGGGCTACATATGAGGCGGTGGGATGTTCATGTCGAGATCTAGCCAGTCGGAGAGCCCTAGGATACTGGGGATGTCGAGGTTGAGATCGAGGTCGGTGGATTCTAGGTCTGGATGATGCTGCGGGTAACGAGTTAGATTCAGATATGTGAAGCTAGCGGCAGGGAGTTCACTCGAGGAAGATAGATAAAGAGAGAGGTGAGACAGTGAAGGAAAACATACCAAATCAAAATCTAAACCACCTAACCCCATCGCCTGATCACACTGACCCTGGCCCTCCCCATTCAGACACAATCCCCGCGCGGCCTTCTCCTGCAACAAAGAAAACGACTCACCCAGACTCTCTTTCACAGTCTCATAAACCACCCTCTTCACACAGTCCCCTGTCTCCATCGCCCTAATTTGTCCCAGTATCGCCGCCAGCAGATTGTACCTCTTCGAACTAGGCGTTCCCAGCCCGATGACCTGTAACAGCTGAGCCAGGATATGTCTCATAGCATTCAGAATCGGGGCTCGTGATGAAGCCGCAAACTCGTCCATACTTGTCGACGTCATATCTTCCGCGTCATCCGAAGACTCATCAATCTGCCATGTGACTTCCAGCCCTAGTATGGAAATGATACCTAAACTGAGTGGTCCCTTGAGGGAACCTCGGCCGGCGATCAACAACCGGGATAAATCGTCTTCAAGAGGAGAAGGGAGGTTAAGGGGTTGAGAGTAGCGGGCTATTGTCATCGCTGCGTCGAGGCAGACTTTTCGCGAGAAGTAGAATTGGGGATTCTTGGGGGACTGTAGCATGAATGGGGTGTGGAGGATGAGGAGCCAGCGGCGGAGGGTCATGTCGAGGTAGGTTCTATGGAAGAGATTGGGGTGGAAATGACGGTTTGTGTTCTTTGGGGGGATGTTGTTCTCTGCTGAAGAGACATTGGAGGTGTGAAGAGTGGAAGTGAAGAAAGCTGCGACGTTGCGACATGCGGCTTGGAGTTGCGTTCCGAGATGGATGGACTGTGTGTAGGAGAGGGCTGATCGGTTGGTGAGGGCTTGGATGATTTTTGCACGAAGTGGAAAGGTCTGGTGAATGAGGCGTTGGATCGATGTGTCTGTTATCTCGGTAGACGGTCTCGCTGGGGTCGGAGAAGATGAGGAATGAGGGTCGAGGTCGAAATCGATATCGTTCAGGTTCGACGGTGGCTGTGTATCGAACTCCGGGATGAGGAGGGGCTGGATAGAAGAGTCCATTGAAGCCTGGACCGCAAACTCGAGTATAGTTGCCCACAGACGAGCCCGCATCTCGGACTGGAAGACCGATAGGGCTGGAAAGTGCCTCGAGTCTTGATGAAGTCCCATCGCCATGGCTCTCTGCATGAGGGAACCTGCCGAGAGCCACGGGGACGCCCCAATGGCGTTGATCTGTCGCGCGATGAGCAACAGACAGAAGACCTGGATTCCGTCAAGCCCGAGTGTGGCTTTCTCGGACGGACCGATTAGCCACCACTGCGCGGCATGGATCCAGGTCTGTATGATATGAACGTCGTGGTCGGGGCCGGACTTTCCACGCTGGGTATGAAAAACAGTACCGATGGCCAGGATGAGGACGAGTTTCATGAGGAAGGCAGTAGACGTAGTAGGTGATGAGGAAGAGCGCTGGGCCCAGAAGTGGTGGTATTCGCGCCAGAAGGATGGGAGATGCAGGATGCGGTAGATGGGTTCGAAGGTGCGCAGATAGCCTTCAACCAGTTCATCGCAGATCGGACGTTCTGGGATACTCACCTGCACATCTGGGACTGGCTCGTTGGGCTGAAAGGATTGTCGTGCTTTAACGGCGTGTCGAATCCCGCGGCATTCTTTGATGCGGGCCATCAGGTCAGTTTTGAGGGCTTGAAATGCAGAATCTGGCTCCTTGGATTGTAGGACATGGGTGATTTGGAGCTGTGTCTAAGTTAGTCAAGCATTCACTAGATGTCAAACGGATGCTACCTTATCAATAGTGTTTGAGTAGTGACTCGGTCCCAGCAACTTCATCTTACTAGACGAAGCATGTAGACGCGGATGTACAGCATCAATACATAGTCCATCCTTTTCGCCTCCCTGAACCTTATCAGACGAAGAACCCTTAGACAGGCGCCCTTCAATCCCGTGAAGACGACTACTTAGCTCCTGCAACGTTCCCTCCCGATCAGATGCCGAGGTATCTCCCCGACGCGATAACAGATCTTCCAGACGCTGCAGACGAACCCGGATGTCACTGATCGATGAACCATCAGTATTTCCACCCGGAGATTCAGCTCCCTGAGAGCCCTCCCGTGATGACCCAACTTCCGCATCGACATCCGAGTTCGGGGTGGGATGATTCCCAGGCCCATGCGGACGTGATGTCCGTTGAATGACGTCAATAGGCGATAGAGATGCAGAGGCAGCAGGGGCAGTAGAAACAGCAGCAGTAGCGGCGGTATTGCGATATGAGCAGCTCAATGAGCCCCGTGCTCGCGTACAAGGGCCGCAAGGTGCAGTACGATCGCAGCGGACTTTGCGGTGTCGGCATTGCTCGCAGGACTTGGCTAAACGGCGACGTTTACGCCGGTCAGGTTCCGCCATGTTGGTGAACAGGTGGTTGCGTTTGTCTGCTGTTTGATGAATGCTCGAGTGGAAGTGTCTTAGGCCGAAGCCGATGAATTCGGTACATTGATGGATGCAGAAGACAAAGTGGTATGATTGTTATCTTTCGGGATAATAAATAGAAACCCCCCCGAAAAAGTAGGCCGAGGCCGAATGAAGTTCGGTTTTGGGAGCGTGGATAAAGCCGAGAACTGGGAGCTGTTAAGCCGAACTCCGGCCTTTTCTCGGCACTTTTCTCGGTGTTAAGGGCTCTGAGGTCGGAGGTAAGCCCCCGTGCTATACTACAAATACGGCTACCTGGCTGGGCTACTATACGGGTATCATACATTATTTAATAAACTATATGAACTCTATACTCAATATGCGCTCCCCTACCTCCTCTCTCAGCTACTCTCGTCACCAGCGACGTCTTCACCCTAGAGGTCTTGGGCCTCGAAGAATTGGAGGGCTTGCGAAGGTCGTGGTCATGGGGTCTTGTCTTTATTTTGTTTCGAAGAAGCTTTTACAGTGAGTGGAAATAGCTCTGGCTTTGATGATTCTGAGTTCAAAGGCCAGAGATTTGCTAATTGTGTAGTCACAATCATCAGCCTCATCTTCCTGCGCCGAATACAGCGTCTCCGACGTCTTCGACTGACATTCAATCCTCATCCCCGCATCAAGCTAACGGGACTTCGAATACGTCTGGCCAATAATTTAATTTCTCAATGGAGGATTCTCAAAAGGGAGATGTGGATCGGGTTCCTCTTCCAAATTTATTATGGGAAGATTGTGTTCTATACGTGTTTTTCATACGATAGCTTACCTTGAACTTGTACATAATAGGATTTATTCAATTTATCCGAGATCACTTACACTCAATATCATGGTGTTCCTTTAGCAACTGAGTAGTGCTTGACCATGACACATATAGGCATGTCATTAGCACTGAATACATGAAAATAAAGTGGCGGTAGTAGCCGGACTGTCCTAGCGTATGATCCTTGGATAAATCTATACTATAGATACACATAACAATTGAAGATTGAGATGTAGGAAAAAAATATTTCGTCCAATCGCAGAAATACACTTTCCTTCTCCTGTGATCGTGCTGATAATGTTAGAAAAGGGCATTATTCGCTCACAAAAACATGAAGTATAGCAAAAGCCAAAGGAAAGTGGAAATAGAAGAATATAATGAGGGGATAAGGGAATAGAGATACAGATTTAAGAAACTGCAGAACACGCATAAGAGTAATTAGACGCTATGCGAAACAGGAGATAGTAAGATTCAAAAACAAAAAGAGTATATAATCCAAAACAACGAAACAAAAGTAATAAGGAAAGGATGCAAAAGGTAACAAAACAAAGTCGCAACCAAAAGCTGAGAGTATAAAGAATAGCAAAACAAGATCACCAATCAGTTACGAGCAAACCTCTATAGTTCGTGCAAGAGGATACCGACTCCCACAGATGACGGCAAAGCGCCATTCGGAGCGTGCCCATAATGGACCAGGTTCAGCGTGACATTTCCATACCCGATTGGGTAATCCATGTCTTTGAACTTGCGAGTTCTGAACAGGTATTGGGTTGCCTCAATCGCATCATTAAACACATCCTCGGGATGCATCGACTCCGTCTCAACGGTCAGGCCCACTCTCACCATACCCTGGGGCGGCTTGCCCGCGGGGTTGGCATACTCGCGCTTCTCGCTGCGCACGATCAGCGCCCCCCATGCGCAGTACAGTAGTTCCTGCGTGTCGTTCAGGTTTTTGCACAGACTCTTTTTGAAATCAACGTACAAGTTGATCTTGAGCTCGTTACCAGGGACCAGCATCAGTCCGGCGCTCTCTAGCTGCCGGCGCCGATGTAGGCTTTGAAGCTCGCGATCGGCCTCCGGGGCCTGGTTGTCTGCGCAAGTCTTCGCATTGGACGGCTTCATGATGAGCCGCTCGAGGGTGGCTGGATCGGGTGCCACGTATTTCTCGTCCTTCATGGCATCGGTCACATTGGACACGATCCTGGGCTTCCTCCGAGGCCTGATCCGAAAGGGCCCTTTGTTTTTGCGCTCCTCGTAGAGAGCGCGCTGGAAGGCCTTATGCTGCTCGATGAGCCGGAGCCGTCGCGTCAACGAGCTGGTGTACTTGTAGCTCGTTTTCTCGGGCGGCCCCGGCGTGAAGTCCGTGTAGGAGGAGTAGGAAAACTCAGAGCCCCCCGAGCTCTCTGGGCTGGCCATTGTGGAAAAGTCTGAGTCAGTGTCTGACATATTGATTCTGAGTGTGTGTAATTTTTTTTTCACTTTGCCTGGTGGCTTTGGGTATAGAAACAGCTCAGGGATTGGGGGTCAAGGAGTAGCTTACTGGATCTTGCAAGATAAAGATTTGGTAATTACTAGCTGCATTAACCTCCGTTTGTAGAGTTGTTCGTGGGTGACGGAGAGAGGAGGTACTTTTGATGTGCATCTACGTCAGGGTATTTATAGACTGATTCCTGGAGTATATACCGGAAGACGCCATCTTCTGGGGATGGCATCTTTGTTGAGCTGATTTTTTGTCCGACATGGCATCATAGGGCAGTTTCCGGTAGTTTGTGGTCAGGCGGATGACTTTCCCTCTCGTCATGTGAATGCTTTATTATGTCCTTTATTCATAAGAATTTTCCAATACTATCATCTGGTCTGAGGAGCGGACATACTCTGGTGAATATGGGATTCCCCATTAAGCGATTGTAAGACCTAGCTCAATGATGTACAGTACCACAATATGTACAAGTTCGTTTGAATGATGAATGGAAACTAAAGAATAAACATGGGTTTGAATAAACATAACATAAATAACATTCAGGTTGATATCCCCGTGTGACGGAGCGTCCTTTTCTGGGCCTGTCCGGTACGCGATGGGGTCACGTGATAATGTAACATGGCTGCTTCAAAGTCATTAACCTTCGGCCTATTGCCATCTCTTCCAGGCCTTTATATCTCAAATCATAACAGAGTGGCCACTTCGCTCTCTCAAACCTCCTGACTAGTGCCTCTTTCTCAAAACTCATGCGGTAAGTTCCTGCAAATGCAAAGGTCACTAAACCTTCAAAACTCATACCTCCCTAAGGAGCTGGCCTGGGCATCACCCGACTAGATGCGTAGAGTCCCGGCAGCCTCAGGGTAAAAATATGAGGCTGGAACCTATCGGGTCCCTCGAATGACCAGAAGCTGACTATAGGACAATGTAAACCTGTTCGCTTCTAACCAAGCAGTTCGACGTCAAGGCCGATAGCACGCATGAACAGGTTGACGTTTCCAAGTCGCTGAGCACCCATATCCACGGGAAGCGTCTTGCTGTATGTCACAGTCTCCATCACACGGTCCCTAAAATCTGGTCAGTCTAAATTCTCAAACGAGTGCCAGTGCTTCACTTACTTCACAGCAATGACCAAGCGCTGCTGCTGGTCTGGACTAGCTCCAATACCAACAGCAGCCAAGAACTGCCAAACATACATGTCATCGCCGGTATTGATCGATCCGGGGAAGATATCGCCAAAAGTAGGCTCCAAAGTGTCGAATAGCACATTAAACTTCTCCACCCACTGCTGCCAGTCCCGTTCCGAAGCCTGTCCGGCTTCCTTGACAATCTCTGCTCGGCTGAGCAGCATCGTGAGAATCCCCAGTCCAATACGAGTTCTAGCCACCAGGTGCACATGTGTCTGCGCGATGACAAGTCCCAAGAGTCCAATGATGATGTTGAAGGGGGCCTCGTTGACGTAGCCGAGCAGGCTAGGCATAACGGCCTGCGAGAAGAGGTCAATAGCCTCCCGGACGGCCAAAGAAGGTTGCGTCTCGCCGGGCACAGGCTGTGCGCGCTGAACAACATCCAAGGTGTCTAGATGGACAACAATCATGGTGAGGATCGTAACTCTCTGTTCCTGATCGATGTGTCGGAAGATACGCGGGATGGCCTTCTTGCCCTTGGGGTACGAAAGGAAAGCGATGAAGGGATGAGGGGTATTTGTGTTGGGGACAATAGGCTCCATGACCTTGAGCTGTTGCCACAGCTTTTGGTTCAGCGAGCGGACTTTCTGCCGCCATTCCAGATGCTCTTGGATAGCTTCCGGGTCATTCTCATCCGGCGGGGGCGGCATTGTGCGCTCCATGTCCTCCAACTCCATCAATGTGCTGTAGACGCCCTCAATGTTGGTGAGAATAGACTTTCGGTCACTGACACTCAAATCGGTGTGAGGCTTCTTGGTCACCTTGGCTCCGTCGGAACTCTCCGGGCGCTTGAGGTTGAGCATGGGTTTCGGCGTCTTGGCATTACTGAAGGAAATCTTGCCCAAACTTCCCTCAATAATCAGCTGCTTATTTTTCGGCTTGGCCTTGGCAGCCTCGACTGCACGCTGCACCTGCTGCTGCATCCTCTGCATGTGGTTGTCCGCGCTCTGGGCTTGTCTTCTGGATCCATGGCCACCTAGACGGTTTCCTGTCTGGAGAAGGTAGGTTTGCGCAAAATGACCGAGAGGCTGGTGAGGATGCTGTCGGGGAGCACCACGGATCTGGCTGTAGACTTGGTAGTAGAAGTCCTCTGCCAAAATGGCTTCCGAATCCGAGTCGGCAACGTTTCCGGCCGCGGCCACCAACTGCTGCAGCTGAATCCGGGTGATAAAGTTCTTGTCTTGTGGCGTCATCAAACCGTTGCCCCGAGATAGAAGGAAGATCTTATGGTTGCGTTTGGCGCGTTTGGCGTCTTCCATCAAGTAAGCTACCCGTTGCTCTTCCGTCAGATGCATCAATTGCTGGGGGTTGGTAATCAGAGGCAGGGAGTTGTTAGCAGCTCCACGAGCAGCCTGAGAAGGCATTTGCTGCTGTTGAGGTCGCTGTCCCCGGGGAGGGATCGCTTGGCGCTGAGGAGGCGGAGGGGGGGCCATATGCTGAGGCGGAATGTTCGCGTTTTGTAGAAGATGTAAGGGAATGTTCGGCGCGTGTCCCGGAAGCGGGAATGGTTCCGGAACCATGGCGGGATGATGCATGAGCTGCGCTGGCGGGATACCCTTGGCAAATTGCGCTTGGATGAACTCCGGGGGCAGGTGGGGAAATCCCTCGGGGAGGCCGGGCATATGCTGAAGCTGCTGCAGAGGATGAGATGGCTCAGGCATCGATTGCGGCAGAGATACGGGCAGTTGAGCGGGCATGGAAGGATGACGCAGCTGCGCCTCGACCTCTTCCAGGCTCATCATCTTCTTAGCTTGTTGAGGAATTGGGCCCGCAGGCTCCGGCTTCTTCTGCACGCCCCAGACACTGGATTTGGCCTGCAGGTCAGGAATGTAGCCGGGGTCGTTGTATTTCTCATATCCCGTACGCTTCGGCTGCTGAACTGCATCGCTCGTCGGAGGAATTTCGGCAGGCTGGCCTGATACTGGGGCCGGGGGAGGCATTTGAAGGTTGTAGCGGACCTGTTCCTCGCCGATGACATCCGCGACCAAAGCAGTCTTCCCAAAAAAGTCGAAGTCCTTGCCAACGGCGCCGGGTTCGGGGCCTCCGCCAAAGGTATCGTCGTTGAAGGCATCCTGATCGTCGTCGAGGCGATCACCTAGACCGTCGTACGTATCCTCGAAATCGATGCTGCAAGACCGATTGCCGGGAGTTAGTCAATTGAATCTTGTCTTCCTAGTCGGTACCAACCAAGTACAATCTTGATTATCATGCTAGGAGATGGCCAGGTGCACTTACGCATCGTCGTCTTCGTCCTGAAGCCCTTGAGCTCTTGCGCGGGCGACTTCGGCAAACGGGTCAGGGGTATCGAAAATACCCCTTTGCTCGCCCGGAGGAGGACGATCCCTCGGGAGAGTGGTATCGAAGCCGAAGAAGGACATCTTCGGAAGGGAAAGGGTGGATAGGAGAGGGGTGGAAGGTGGAGGAGGGGAGGGCGAGAATTAGCAGCGCATTATTGGTAGTGCGGGATGAAGTTGGCCTGCCACTTGGTTGGGTCTGATATCACCCGCTTAGGATTAGCCGCGAGGCGCCCAATCGGGTTTAGCGTATCTTGGCGGGTATGCTGATGCCTTGAGGCACCAAAATGAGGATGTATGCACTTGGATGTATTTACTTCTTCTGAGCGACGAGACGATAGACTTCGTGTTGTCTAAAATCACTTCAACCTTCAAAGAACAGAAAACCCCCACCCGAGTTAAGCTCATCGCACAAATCAGTACTATCACATCGCTAGATGGATGGGTTTCCAACAATTTACTTCCTTTTCATATACTTGTGTAGGTATGTACCTATACGTATCGGAATATCTAGCACAACTAAGGAGTTCCTCTTCTGGGTGCCGCCGCTTTAGTGAGGATACTCAGAGCCTTGCTCAGTGAGTAATTCACATCACAGATCACCGCTCACTGAGCACTCACCCAGCAGTCACTGGGCGCTCACTAAACTGTCACATTGCTTCCCGGCTTACTCACCTACCTTCTATTTTATGCGAGTAGTTTACAACTAGGCCCGTTGAACGGTCCACATGGGCATTTCTCAAGTCTACTCATTAAAGTCTATACCTGGGCAAAAAAAAGGGGGGAGGAGAGAGAAACAGAGAGAAAAAAACTAAATGACGCAAGTAGATTCTCAACCCGGTGTGGCGATTGCCTTGAAGTGCATATACAAAATGTCGATGATGATCATGGATTTGCCCGGATAATAGCTTGCAACGAGGATATAAAAAGCCAGCTACTTCCCCAGCTAAAACAGACCTTTTTTCTTCTACAGACAAATTACTTCTTCTATATAACTCTTCATATTCGGTTTCTAGCTTCTCTCATCCACTTTTTGCAGCGTACCCATATAATAGCTATAGACCCAAAAAGGACCGAAAATACCCAAAAACAAAAACACCATCAGCGACGTTTGGCAAGTAGATATAATCCAACCGCTCAGAGGGAACAAGACTTTAAGCGAGGAAAGCATAAACGCATTGACGAAGTCAAGCAGCTACATGCCAAATACGTGAAGCTGTTCCAAGAGTGAGTGGATGCAAATAATTCTTCCACTTACCCAATCTCACGTCAGTAACAGATTCCTAGTAGAGGATGGGCTTGCGCAGCCTAGCCACAAAATAAGTGAGGGCAGCCCAGCACCCGACATTGTGGTCATCAAGCAATTCATCCGTTGGTATATCTTTAGCAGCTAGTTTAAGTGCGAAGTTTGATGTATTTATGTATTATCTCGCGGTAACTATCTTATGATTTAGATCTTTACTCTAGAGAGTCTGCTAAGTTCTAAGGTTTATTGGAGGGTGTTAGATTAGTTATATAATACTGCGGTGTGGCTAGCGAGTTATCTTCATCATTTGCTGGTGGAGTGCCCTCATCATATTCTTGCTAATTAACCTTTCCTTTTCCCAGCCTGGATTATATATCTCATAGACATAATAATAATGAAGGGGTTATGGTTGGCATTGTAGAAATTAATAAAGCTATCCTGATATCCAATATCGTCATCGGTATCTCGCGCGCTGGATCGGGCTGAATCTGAGTCACGCTTTATGGAAGGCGAGAAAACATGAGTGCTTTTTTGTATTTTCAAAACAAAACTAAAGTTATGCGGTCGACTGTGTGATGCCGGGGGGAGGGGGGGCAATGAACCGGGTCGTTTTGAGCGACGCATCTCAGAGCAGTATACGCTACGAAAGCTATCTCTTGTGCTGCCGTGGCTTCATTTTCTATATGCCTGCTGAGGCGGAAATCGCTCGTCAGCTGATAAAGTATGGGGAAAGGAAATGGGTATAGAGGTAATGCATTGGCCGCCTTACTCGCCTGATCTTAATCCTATTGAAATCTATGGGCTTTAAACAAGACCTTGCGTATAGACACATTGCTCCTGGAAATATCAGATGGCGGTGTATACTGCTCTCGCCCTTGCATTCCTGTCGGTTGATCTGGCTGCTACTTTTGTTTAATCAATCAGAATTATCAGAACGATCATTATCTCGAACAATCTGTTGTAGAAGCTCTCACTGAAAAGGCTTGGTAAGAGAGATATATTAGTCACTTATAACCCTTGTGCCTTCTGTATACATGTTTAATGTGACAGGCAATATAGCCACTTTGCAATTTGGCCTATGCTTGTCCTTCGTAATGCAACAAGAAGCTTAAGAATATGCGGCTGCACTTATATTTTAATTTACCCGGTTCAGATAGATATGTTATTTTTGCGGCATAGAATAATCTTCGCGCCATCTATAGATGGCCATAATCATATGAACTTGAACACACGCTCCTCCATAGACGGCAGGGTGGTTGAAAAGAACCGCTTGGTATGAACCGAAGGCCTGCCACTCCGATCCAGCCTATTGACTTTTGTCGGCATGATTGTGTTGGGAATATGTTCCAAATGTGACAGGTAGCCCGGGACTGTCGTACTCCGAAACGAAATTATCCCTCGCTCTCGGTAATTTGAAATCCTGCGGTAGGCTCATACTGTAACCTTTGAATAGATAAGCTAAAATAATGATGACTTCGGCGGACGCCAAACTGCAGTATGCATCGTTAAAAAGTCTCTCTAGCAAACCGGAAGTATATGGGAATGGAGGGATAACGCACTTGTGGCCGAGGCACATTCTTGCACCCTTCGAAAAAGTACACAGATACTGATCCAGCTTCTTTGAATCTGGGCCCAACCAGCGATCCGGGTTGAATGACCGTGCGTCCTCGCCCCAGAGCTCTTCACTATAATGCATGGTATATGCCGAAAGGGAGACGATCGTCTACTTCCAGTAAGCCGACGCGTCGAGGAAAAGGATATAGATTACACTCACTCCTGGAGGAACTATCTTTCCATCAACAACAAAAGGCTGCTTTGGATCTACTGGTACGACTCTCGGTAGACGACCTGGGATCGCAAGTCCGGCCCTGAGCGACTCTTTGGCGCAGGCCACCTATTGCAGGTTTAGTGAAATGAGTCGGAGATTCCAACAAAGCTATGAAGTACACACCAGGTAGTCGATCTTTTCTAACTCAGAAAGCGGCAAAATGCCCTTTTCGTTGGGCTGGACCTTTTGCACAGCGCTCGTCAAGCGGGCCTGGATGCCTTTGTTTTGGAGGATATGGAACAAGCCGGACGTTAGGGTAGAGGCTGTTGTTCCCGACCCCGCAATTAGAAGTTCTACTGCCTCCATAATCTTCAAATCATATGGTAACGTTAAGAGATGATCAAAGACAATAGGATGGAGTTTTGTGTATCTGCCTTTTTCATACTCTTGCAAACAGACTTCGGCATACTATCCACTCATCAGCCATATTCGCCAATCGAGAGCATCAGTGACCTAGCATAAGGAGCAGTCTACCTTCATAAGGCGGGCCATAGGGCCGAACCCGTCGTTAAAATGTCGCATGATGGGAAGGGGGATCATCCCGCTTATCATATTCAAGAGCGGCCACTCTTGCATGGTCCAGATATTCTGCCCAAACCCCTCCAGAGCATCGATCAATCTGAACCCTAATTCATTCTTCTCTGGAATGCTTGGTGGTTTGCCGAATCCAAATTCCATTATAATGTCGGCAGTGAGATGGCTTCCTCAGATATTTTGTTAGCTCTGAGCGCTGAGGTACAAACGTCTTTGCAACCTACCGAAAGGCATCGTAAAGGTTAATCGTCCGCTCCCCTGTCAGATTATCAATTTGGTGAAGCAGATTCTTCACTTTCTCGTGGATGATAGGTTCCAGTTTAAAAATACCAGTGCGCGAAAACAATGGGTTCAACATCTGGCGGCGCTTTTTATGCAGTGTTGGGTCGATTTCCACGAAAACAGTATGCGGGGTGTGAAATGAGTTGTAGAATGAGGGAAGCTTTGGAAATGGCGTTATTGCGCCGTAGATGACTTTATACTGGTGCACATCGGTGATGTGTAATTCATTTGGTGCTATACGGAGGGCCTTCGTTTCTATTTTCAGAGGCGCTTATATCAGTCATGCGGGGATTGAGTTGAAGGGGACGCTCGGTTTTGTTGGAGATTGAGAAAGAAAACTCACGGTATAGTTTGTGAAGCTTTTCGTACTGCTGCTCTGGAGATCCTGATTTGAGCACACTGTACATCCATGCAGTTGAAGATGCTGCTTCTGGAGGACCAGGGAACTTTGCCAGAGGATGGAGATAAACATTATATAGCTTTGTCCAAATACGAAACAAGATGATTATGGCCCCGCACGCAGAGACAAGAATAACCGACCACCGCATCGTGGGTTCCCAACTCACCATACTCGCCAATATAAGCCCGAGGGAAGCCATATCTGAAGGTTTCGAACTGACTGAAGTGGACACGGTCAACTTATCGAGACAGTGGCAATAGGGTTACGTGTAAAATGAGTAATGGCTTGGGAGCCTTCACTCATTTATGCTCAAACCTCATCGCCGGGTCGTCGCAATGAGCGGTATCAAGGGTAGGACGAAGTGGATGCAACCTTGCATTCTCCCTCCGGCATGTTTATTTGCCGTGTGCCGCTATACGAAATTCATACGGTCCAGGCCGGGCCTAATCTTTACATTCAGTAGAATGCAAAAGTATTTGGAATACCCCTTTTAGGGATTCTAGCCCAAATTCTACCGAAAATCTACAGCGCTAGAATATGTCTCCACTGGTATCTGATTGGAACATAGATGCATCATCGGGAAAATTCAGGTTAACCCCTTGTTACATAAGAGAGAAATCAGAGCAAGCAATCCCGCTCGTTCTCTAATCGTTATATAATAACCTCTAATCGTTGTATAATAACAAGTCTCCATAATTCCAATGTAAACAATTTTGACGACATAAATAATGCCGAGACTCACCTGCATAAACTCCTTACGTTACATGAAAAGCATTCCTGAGAGAACGTATTGGTGTAACATTATTGGAATGCTTTTCATGCACCTAAAATTACTCCAAGACCGGACACCACTACAGTCCCATAATAAATGTGGTCTCACATAACAATGGGCGTAGTGATAAAGGTCACAAAAGTCATCGTCTTAAATCATAATTGCTATCTACACACCTTTATATCCGATAATGGTCGCTGAAGAAAATAAAGCTTCGAGCACCTGGATAAGTTGATCCATATGTACCTTGGGGTCGGGACTGCAAAAGGCGTCTAACTCTCTCCCAACGGCAATAGTGCGAGGATGGCCGGGAACTCAGATTGCTTCTTTTCATTTACGGGCAGCCTAGCCTCGAGGCAATTCGCGGACAACCCCAGAAGATATTGGATCTGATTGATCAGTTTGCAAATACCTGCTACCTGATGAATGTTGGACCTGAGAAGGGGGATATTATAACCAAGGTGACTAGTGAGATAAGACCTCAGACTATGATTGAATTTGGCGGCTATGTCGGCTACTCGTCAATTCTGTTCGGTGATGCGCTACGGCGAAACGGTGGCAAACGACTCATCAGCCTGGAGTCGAATCCGGAATCAGCAGCGGTAGCCAATATGTTGGTTGAGCTTGCAGGCCTTCGTGATGTGGTCCGCATCATTATTGGACAGAGTGACAAATCTCTTCACCAGCTCTATACTAGCAGGGAGGTCACGCACATTGAACTCATGTTCATTGACCACTACAAGGCGGCGTACATCACCGATCTCAAGCTATGCGACCATTATGGCATGATAGGACCGGGCACAGTTATTGCTGCGGACAATGTCCTCTATCCAGTTAACCCGCAGTATTTGAAGTACGTCCGCAGCACCGTTGCAGAAAAACGAAAGGCGCGTACGCAAGACAGAGGCGAAGAGGGTTATGATCCAACCGGGCTTCCAGATGTTGCTGTAAAATGCATGCTTGCTAAGGATGTGGCTCCTAAATTCATATATGATGGGAACCCAAATCTGATATACGAAAGTCAGTTTTGCCAACCTGATGGCCATTGTGTAAGTTCCTCGTCTTTACCGCTAAGGCTGCATTTTCTGTCGAGTGCCCAGGTTAGCTTACCGGTCATACCAGGATGCTATCGAGCTGACCAGATGTATCGGTGCTGAGGATGAGCTATCAAGTCTGCCTTAGACGCTAGTCTAGATGATCTGGGTATTGAAGCATGGTTATTTCGTTAATTTGCAGGCTTGAAATTTGATGGGTTACAATGTGGCCTCTAGCTTGGCGCGCACGTATGGCAGAACATGGCCTTTTTTTCTTAGTTATTATATCTAATCTGAATTTCCTGTTCTATGTCCAGACAAGCTTCAGATATAATCGCTGGCTTCGAGCGATACCCCGCTAAGCCCTTGAGAGGCCACTTGCCAGTAGTGCCCAGCCATGAGGGACCTTCTTGTGGCACAGGGGATGGCCCTCTGGGGCATCCAGCGTACCAGAAATAACGCGCTTGTTCTTTATTCGCCGGCGAGCTGCCAATATCCAGTTCAGAGTAATTAGGAAGGAATGCGACAGCCGAACTTGCGTCTGGGTAGCAGCAATCACGCATAACCCATAGCTACGCTCATCCTTCTCACCTCCCGCAGTAACCATAGGGACCCGAAGTTTATCGAACGCATAACGCTTATGCCTGAATTGTAATGGCAAATGCACGGGGTGTTAATGAACTTAAGTAAGGTAAGCGTATCACGTAATAACGTAATTCCTGATTGATTCGCCCATCTCAACTTAAATCTTCAGCCGCTTCATATTTGCTAGTCATGCTCTCAGCACATGGTCAGGTCAAGGCTGAGTGGTTTTTGGTGTGGTGAAGTGATTTCTCCAGTCTTAGACGGAATTTGGGCTAGTAGTATTTTACTCCGTAGTCTAGTGGGGAAGCCAACGGCCCGAGCGATATGCAGGGTACCACCATCTCCACTCTCTATGTACATTCCTTCACCGCATAATAGAGCATTTCGCAAAATCAGCTTCAAAATGCGCGTACAAACATTTACTTCCAAAAGCAGCGATAAAACACGCTAGTTCATATACGGACTAGTACTCGGACAGGGGTTCGCGAAATTGCAGTCTCCAGACTCAGAGAGCTTCACAATATGGGTAGCAAGCCAATCGGACTGTCTAGAATACCGCGTAACTTAACTAACTACCTTGTACGATGTTAGGCAAGCACTAAGAGCAAGATACACGGTGTGACGACCTCGACCTTTGTGCCGAGGCTATATGGATTGCAGGAGCCTTCCGGTTGAGCAATGCGAATAACCGCGAAGCTCCAGCTATCTGTAGTTAATTGCGTCAGCTGTTTGATCTGTTGCGTTGCTATTTATTCTACTGCTTTCTCGCAGTAGAATCGCGTTTCTTTCTTTCTTCTTCAACCTAGTGTCTTCGTATCTAGCCTACAATATTGATTCAGTTCTCTATTCCTGAGGTTGCAACATTCAGATCGTCGAATTGCAAATCGCAAATTGCTCCGTCCAGCTACCAGACCGGTGGGGAGGGGTCTAAATCCTTCAATCTTCTCAGATCCCCGCCCTCTAGCATGTGTATCGAATCCTTGATCCTCAATCCGTCAGGATCCCTGAGTGGAGATGACTCAAGGGCCCGGGAATGAGACCGTTAGGCGCGGGAGGAGATACTAACGTAGCTTGAGCTTACGAGGGACGCATTCCGGCGGTTGTTCAGGGAGGGGCCAGGGAATATGATTGATACTGGGTTCTTGGCTTGGGGTTAAGGTATGTGCGCGCGCATGCTTGAATGGTGTCAGATACATGACAAAAAAAATACCTGGAGTGACTGGCGCATTCCAGCTAGAGACACTCAATTATTGGATGGGTGGCCACTAATATCCGGTATGCTTAACACATTCCATCTAAACTGCTCCATACCTTGGCATTTCTAGACATTCAAGGCCCTCCCTAACAAAACATGGTCGTGTGGCTTAGGAACATTCTACGACTGATATCATGACGCTGACGAGTGAATATAAGCCTCTCTAGTCTCCCTGTTGCGAGAGATATAATATATGCCGGAAATGAGACTTCATAATGCGCACCATGCACTTCCAGGTACTCTGTGTTCTGGCAGGAGTCTTATATATTAAGGCTGCTGCTTTCGAAGAATATGTCATGGCGGACGTTGAGCATACTACCCGGTCCACAGAACCCAACTGGTTTCAAACCAGACCCCAGAGTTTTCAAGGTAAGAGTCTAAGATCACTAGGACGGGTGTCGTATGCTTCACTTACAGGCGTGCTACAGGTCCAACCGCCACTGGCGTTGCGCCATTCCTGGCTCTGACAAACCCTGCTCCATTTGGTCAGAAAACCTATACTCCAAATGATCCTCTGGAAACGTCACAGCCTATTGCAGGAACAGATGGGAAGAATGCCTTTCATGTAATGGGCTATTTAAGGTACGAGGTTGCAAAGCGTGTCTGACACCACAAGGTCTTACGCAGGATAGTCCCTACCACCCAAATGAACACGGGTTCGGAGTCGATGAGTATCCCCGCCCAGTCGGGTCAAACATCACCCAGATGCATCTCTTGCATCGTCACGGATCTCGATACCCGAGCACCACGGAGGGGTTAGATAAATGGGCCGAAAACATATCTAGTGCCGTCGCGCAAGGGACAGTCTTTAGTGATGAACTCTCATTTCTCAATGAATGGTCATATAAACTGGGGGCGGAAATCCTACTCCCCAGAGGCCGTCAGGAGTTGTTCGACAGCGGTGTTCTTAATTACTATAACTACGGCGCGCTGTATAACAACGAATCGAAGATTGTGGTCCGCACCACTACACAGGACCGGATGCTTAAAAGTACGGAAAACTTTTTGTCCGGCTTTTTTGGACTTGAGTGGACGGAAAATGCAAACATTTTGGCCATTATCGAGGAGATGGGGTACAATAATTCATTGTTCTCAAGGAACATCTGTCCCAGGGCACAGGAGGCATTCAACCTCTTTGCAGAGCCCATGGCGAAGTGGAAACATGAATATCTTGAGAAGAGAACGCGACACCTCAGAAAGCGGTCAGGAAATTACCGTTGGACAGTTGATGACAGCTATAATGCTCAGACGCTCTGTGCGTACGAAACTGTCAGCCTTGGCTACAGCCCTTTCTGCCGACTATTCAACTACAAGGAGTGGAAAGGATTTGGCTATTCTCATGACATTGCCTTCACTGCCATATCGGGGTTCCAAGGCCCTGCAAGCCGCGCACAGGGAATTACTTGGGTTGAGGAATTCATGGCTCGAGTACAACATCGCCGCTGGGAACATCCAGCTGGGGCAACAGCCGCTAATATCACCCTTAATACCAACCCGATCACTTTCCCTCTCAACCAATCTCTCTACCTGGATTTTACTCATGACCACACGATCGTCTCTGTTCTTACGGCGTTTGGATTCAGGCAATTTTCTCAGTTTCTTTCGCCACATGGTCCTCCCGATCATCAGCAGTTTCACACCAGTGAAATCGTACCTTTCGCTGGACGGATGAACATAGAAATCATTACGGCGCCACACAGTGTAAATCCTCAACGGTCTCACAGTCCACATTCAAATCCATATATGCCCGGTACAGGTGAAACTAAATATGTTCATTTCTTACTCAATCAACGCACTCTGCCCTTGCATCCCAGCTTTGAACTATGTGAAAAACGAGATGACGGGTGGTGTGAGCTTTCAAAATTTCTGAAGACTCAACATACGAGTTTGGAGAAGGCGAAATTCGAATACTCGTGCACCGGTGACTGGGAACTGGGTCCCTATGGCGATGTGACAGATGGCGTTCCAAATGACTATTAATCATAAATGCCCCGTCAACATAAATAGTTCACTAAACCAATCAGAATACAGTAGTAAGGCTATGGTCAAGACAATCGAAGCATGAGGGCCTGAATTGCTATACTATCTGCTAAAGCGACCTTTTAAATAAATGAGAATCCAGGGGCAATTCGTCATACCGAAGGTCAACCACGAATGTAAGAAACGAATGAAATAACATATGTAGGAATAATGGGAATGGCTAAGGACACAACAGCTTTTTGCTAGGGACACAACAACTGATTATCTAATATTAGCTGTCATGTTATATCCATTTTTCAAGCATTACTATAGCAAATGCATGCAATTAGTTATTATTCCACTCTAATCTATCAATTACCTACTTTACCATCTGCTTTACCACCTGCTGAACCACTATGGCGACCCCATTTGATCAAGCATATCATTCCCGCGAAGAAATCTCAACTGTCCTCGGAATGTTTTTGGCTACGCCACATTGGGTGTCGTCTAGCATAAACTAATCATTATAGTATGTGCTGGAGTTTCGAATGCCTCCCTAACATGACCCACAGGCTCCTCGAGCTCATACAAAAAAGCGAGCCTCCGAAGTCAACGGATTGTTCACAGGTAGAAAGGTCTGAGAGATGTTGCCCTTGCTATTTTCATCGGTCGATTTGTTTGAGACCCAATTTATCTCATCACGTAAACTTCGAACACCAGAATGAGTGACACCGCGATAAGGCGTCTTGTCAAGCAACCTCAGAGACCTTTCAAAAGCCCTTTCTTCTGAGACTCTTTTTGGATAGGATGAGACACCCCTGCTCAGCACCCCGCACCACCCATTATGACGTGGCATGCTAGTTTCTCAACGAAAAATAGAAATACGTCTCATCAATCTACTGTCTCTGAAATAACTCCCATATCCTTTCTGTCATACGAAAACACAACCCAACTTCCCTCCAAAGCAAACTTGCAATATCTATAGCGATGCAGAGCGATTTTAGCAGGCAAGACACTCTCAAAGAGCCTGATCTTTGCATCAAGAAAACCTGACGGGTCGCAGATACATCTCGTCGGCCCTCTTCACCTTCGTTGTTGGTCAGGGAAGGAAAGAATTTATTGTGCACTCCGCACCCCTCGCTGGCCTATCGACACCACTTAACAATCTTATTAATGGCAGGATGAGTGAGGCAAAGAATGGCAAAGCCGACTGGTCAGAGGCTGTCGAGGAATATACCTTCATCAGGCTCTGCGAATACGCCTATCTGGGCGATTACACACCTCCTCCATGTCTGGAGAGAGAAGCGTCGCCGAGTATCCCAGAGGCTCCCGCTGAACCTGCAATAGAGGAACCGCCTCCGCCTGCGGAAGAGGCGCCTTCTGATCCTTCTGAAGGGCGCACTTTACCGTCTAAGAAAAAATTCATTCGGAGCAGCCGAAAATTCAAAAACAGATTCAAAGACCTCAATATGCGATATGCAGACTCCTACAAGAACACTCTATCCCTACAGACAACCAAGTTTGCCCCCACGGCGAATCCTGACCCCCAGCAAAGTTTCGCGCCCGTATTCCTTGGGCATGCCAAGCTATACGTAGTGGCTAACACATACGATATTCCCTCGCTCGCAGATCTGGTTCTACAGAAATTGGCAGCGACGCTGGAACAGTTCACACTGTGCGAGAACAACATAGGTGATGTATTAGGGCTAGTTCGATATGCGTATCAGCACACACTGGCTGATGATGGTTTAAGAACACTGGTTACAATATATATTGCGTCTGTTCTTGGCCAGATAGGCGATAGCAGCACTTTCCGTGAGTTGTTAGCAGAAGGTGGAGATTTTGTTTATGATTTCTGGAACCATATTTGGTGTTGACGTACGTTCAAGTATTAGGCAATGCGAGCGAGAGTGCGAGTCGGATGGCCAAACGTGAGGTGTTGCAGAGAAGTTTTCCTTTTTTCTTTTCTTTTCTTTTATTTATCTATTTAATTTTTTTTTTTTTTTTTTTTTGGTATTTGAATATACCAGTGGCTTGAATAAACAATAGCTCTTGACTATTTTTTTTTAAATTTTGTTTCTTCTGGGTCGCGCATTTGATGTTTGCAAAAGATACCATCGTATTGGAAATAAATTTCTGTCTTTCTTCCAGTCTAAAGCTACCCCCAATAACTTTGAAAACATCCACCATCATCGCTGTTTTCTTCTTCTTCTTCATCCATATTAGTAGCACCCCGAAGAGCTGCAATACGGCGCAGATTACATTGCAGTTGTAGCAGCTCGAGCGACGGCAGAGGAAGGTTCTTAGGATCCAATGTCTCGAGTTTAACGATCGTTCCACTTGTGATTATCTCCCACCGTCGAGGGATTTACCAACATCTCTCCAATGTGGCTCGAGTTGTAGCGGGGTTTAAGGGAAGTCCGACAGTTGATGGACTCCTCAGTGTAAGGAGCAGGCATCCAAAAGAACTGCACAACCAGAGTAACAGATGTATTTCCAATGGGTCTCAGTGGAAATGCTGCCTGCTCCCATAAACAACGCGCTGGCAAGGTCATGAGCAATGTATTGGGCAGAGTCTCTGTGCCTTCAGGTCCCGAGACAGCACGCTTCCAAGCTTCGATTTTTCCTATTGACCAAAAATGCCCGAGAATATCCCAAAACAATTCATACTCTCTGGGCTCTTCTATGTAATTTGAGAAACAAGAGAAAATATGGCATATATTGAGCAGGTAGCGGCTTTTCGTGAGAACACAACCCCCTCGGTCCCTTACAAGACAACGTTTTCGGCAACGGGTTTTGAGGGCATGCTGATCGTAAATAGTCGTTGAAGAAGGGGTTTCTTCCGATTCAGAGCGGGATCGTTCCTTTTGTGCGCCTTTGTTTCTTAGAAAGCCCTAGATACAGAACGTGAGTTAGCCGCGCCCTTTGCACAAAGAGCCAAGTATCAGCTGACAGAACTTAATTATTCTATCGAAGGGGTAGCTGTATAGCAGAAGATGTCTCGCGAGGCTTGTGATCCCCTCGGGTGAGTTTTTCGATGATTCGACTATCCTTCGGAGCTTCTGAACCTCAGCAAACCACAGAAATAACCATGATGTTACTCCGATTTTATCTAATTCAAGACGGCTATCGAGTTCCGCGATCAGTGTGGCTCTCTCAGGCTCATCCAGTTCTTCCGAGGCAGACATCATCAGAGAGACGAAAGGGCAGGGACCTTGTAACCATGACAGATGGAGAGAGATAAAGATATCAAAGGAGCCCACAGATGCTAGAGCTCAAGTCGGATATGAATCAAGAAAGAGGACAAGAGAAGAGAACTCCGAGCCTAGATCTAGGTTGAGATCCAACTCTAATCAATCATGACTCCATCTACCAAGTATGAGTAAGGACTCCGTCAGGCTACCATCACAGCGGAGACTCTTTCCGCCGAAGTGCCCTCTAATTGAGTGAAATGCATAGTAAAAATGTTCATATATGCTTGATCCTCCTTTTCGTGTAGCATAAGTCAAGGATCGTGGAATGATGAAACTTGTTCAATCTATCTGATCAAGTGGTAGTAGTGGTGGTAGTATGGTGCAGGCTAGCGGGACAATAGACGCTGCGTGCACCTGTGGAGGACGATAGACATGCTAGCCTAGCATCTTCATGGTCGACTATGCGATGATGCCAGGCGAATTCCACGGGGGACCAAACTGTTGACGAAGTAGTAAGAAGTATGAGACACAATCTCCTTTAAGGCGACTATATGATTATGTAATACAGTTCTTTGGGAGATGATCGACCTTCATATCAAGCATGGTTAGAGGGAAAGAAACGAGAGAAAAGTATGCCAATCTTCAGTACTCCGTAAACAGCGCACGGATAACACCCCCCGAAGGACGATGGCAGCCTGAGACACGGTGACGGCCAGCCTTAACTACTCCTGAAAAAGAAAAGATGCTAATCTCCCTCAGGATGCCACTAATGAGAATACCCACACCTCCCACAAGTCTGGCTGAAACCCGCGCCCGTCGTACGTGGCCAGGCCAATAACGACCCATCTTACGTTTGGCCGCCCGTTCATTTCGTCGACGTTATTCTATTCTTGTCCGGCTTCTTTTTTGCCTTCGCCGCTTTTCTTTTTCTTTTCCCTTCCCCTGTTCTTCTGTCTTTCTTTCTTTCATCCATCCCTCCACCTCCATCGTTCCCATCAGATGTAACCGGGGACTGACACGGCCGTTTTATGACCGGATTTCTCCCCTAACGCCCCTAAATTCGTGCATTGATTGCATAATAATTATCTTCCGTTGCTCGAGTTGTCCGCGCCATCTGGCATACTTGTCGGATCGTCCGTGTGGGTAGAGCCTCTCTCCACATTTTTATAAAACCGGTCGGAGATCTTAGTCGACCTGCTCCTTGCCTTCCCTTCTGTCGCTCGTTTCACCCGTCTTCAATCATCCAACCCCTCCGACTTCCACGCCTAGCTAGGCATCCGAATTCCGGCTTCCCGGCCGTTTGCCCCCGGACCTGACAGTTTTGGGAATTTCTCTACACAATGTCGTCCGGACCAAGGTACATGCGGTACCTGTTACTGGCAGCCGTGGTAAGTTTTGAATTATCGGTCAAGGGACTGGTTGTTGCTGACACCATGCGCTTGTGTACTTTAGGGAGTGGCATTTTTCTTCTTCATCTCGAGAAGCGCGATTCCCATCCCCGAGAATATCGGCGCCAAATTGACACCTCACACCAACAAGGATGACTCCGTCTCATCCAATATCTCTCCTCCCAGCGAGAACCCCGTCAAGCAACCCTCCGACCAAGCCTCCGGAAGCGCTGGCGCTCCTGCGGCCAACCGGGTGAATGCGACATTCGTCACCCTGGCGCGCAACTCTGACGTGTGGGACATCGCCAAATCGATCCGACAAGTCGAGGATCGGTTCAACCGGAACTACAACTACGACTGGGTGTTCCTGAACGACAAGGAATTCGACGACAAGTTCAAGAAGATCACCACGGCGCTGGTCTCCGGCAACACGCATTACGGCGTCATCCCGAACGAGCACTGGTCGTACCCGGAATGGATCGATCAGGAGAAGGCGAAGGACGTTCGAAAGCAGATGGGCGAGAAGAAGATCATCTACGGAGACTCGGAGAGTTATCGCCACATGTGTCGTTACGAGTCGGGTTTCTTCTTCCGTCACCCGTTGATGATGAACTATGAGTACTACTGGCGCGTGGAGCCCAGCATCGAACTCTACTGCGATATCGCGTTTGATCCATTCCGTTTCATGAAGGAGAACAACAAGAAGTACAGCTTCGTGCTCAGTCTTTACGAATACTACGATACCATTCCTACTCTGTGGGACAGCGTTAAGAAGTTCATGGGTAACCACCCCGAGCACATCGTTGATGGAAACTCGATGGACTTCTTGAGTGACGATGGTGGAAAGACCTATAACAAGTGCCACTTTGTAAGCACCCCTCATTAAACCCAAATCATATGGTTCCAGCCTAGTTAATAATGGCAACAGTGGTCGAACTTCGAAGTCGGAAGCTTAGAATGGCTGCGCTCCAAAGAATACATCGACTACTTCGAGTCTCTTGACCGGGATGGCGGCTTCTTCTACGAACGATGGGGCGACGCGCCAGTTCATTCCATCGCCGCCGGACTGCTCCTCAAGAAGGAAGAAATCCACTTCTTCAACGAGATCGCCTACTACCACATTCCCTTCACTCACTGCCCAACGGGTGAGCAGCTACGTATGGATCTCAAGTGCCACTGCAACCCCAAGGACAACTTTGACTGGAAAGGTTACTCCTGTAAGTTGCCGTCTCCCCATACACATACCCCCGACCGTTTGGTTCTTTCCCACTGACTCGGTTACACAGGTACGTCGCGGTTCTTCCAGGTCAACGACATGACTAAACCCGCAGGATACGAAGATGAGAGTTGACTAGCCGTCGTCGGGAAGGTCGTCCTGGCGGTTCTCATCGTCGGTGTCATCATTCTTGCTGTTAGCGGCAATCTTCGCGCTCGAGTATTCCGTGGAGGAAGACATGTCTCCACGGAAGTGATCTCGAAATCGAAGACTTTCTTGAAACGATAAGTGACATCATGTTATGTTACCCGTCGGACTTTTTTGTCAATTTATTTCGTATAAAATCTGGGCGTTCATGTATCATGTTGTATTATTGGAGTCTTCTTCCCCCTCCTTTTACTTTTCTCTTTTCTTCGAACAGCTCATTTTGCCCGCCTTGATTCGACATGCACAGAATATCCGGGGCAAGCAATCTGGCTATATCCACTTAAGCAGCTACTCTAGTACTGCGTTTATTGTGATGTGAAGCGATGCGATTGATCGGGGAAGCAAGACGGAAGCAAGCAAGCAAAGAAAACCATCCGCAAAGAAATGCTTCATAAATGTACATAGGCGTTTTCTGACAACGACAACAATCCGTTTGGACAAAAACCAACATATAGATATGATAAATAGTACAAGGCAAGGCAAAAAACGAAATCTCTCATCCAACAACATACACTCACTGTCTGTCTCCGTCTCCTCACTCCATACCTTAGTCTTTCCAACCTAGGTACGGTACAGACTGACTGACAGACCAGACCAGACCCATTGCTGATTAGGCAACACCTGTATAACCACAATCCCTACTCTAGCCAATCTAATCGCTCTTGGGCTTCTTGGTGCCGTATTTCGATCGACTCGTCAAACGATTGGAAACACCGCCCTGTCACATAGACGGTCAGATACATATTCTGGCTAGCAGGATGGCTCCTATACATGAAAAGATAGAGAGCGGAGAAATATAGAGGAAAAAGACATACCAGATCCATAGCACCTCGAACGCAGTGGTATTTCACACCGGGACAATCCTGGGCACGACCGCCGCGGACAAGAACGACACTGTGCTGCTGGACATTGTGGCCTAGAGACATCGGGAAAAATCCATGTTAGCTACTAGTCAAAAGATAAAGCATAGAACATCCAAGCATCTGGCTGTCTCGTAACGGAGACGGAGTATATGCATGAAAAGAGAGGGTAGATGTCTATAACTCACCCTGACCCGGAATGTAAGCCGTAATAACCTTCCCATTACTCAACCGGACTCTTGCAGTCTTTCGCTCCCCGGAGTTCGGCTTCTTCGGCTTCGTAATACCAGTCTTCAGACACACGCCCTTCATCTCCGGCCGATCCTTCAGCGCCGGGGACCGCGAGCGGCGCGCCCGCTGCGCGCTCCGGCAGCCGCGCCGCACCTGATTGTACGTCGTCTGGCGGAGAGGGGAGGTCGAGAATTGGCGGAAGCCGGGGGTCGCGGCGGCGGCGATGGCGGAGGGCGTGCGGAGGACGGGTTGGAATCGCGGGAGGAGCGGCGAGCAGGTCGGCGTGGTGGTTTTTCTAGGGAAGGGGATCGCGGAGGGACGCTGGACGAGGGTCCGTAGCGTGCGGAGCGTGAGGGATGAGATGAGCGATGGCATGGCTGTTTTGGTCCTCAGGGATTGGGCCTGGGGGTGGTACTGGGAGATTGGTTAGGATGGAGGGCTGATATGATGGGTGAAGCGCTGATCGGGGGAATTTGCGATAGATGTCATGTGACCTGGAGTGGCGGTGGTGGTCGCTGTGCGGCGCCGGAGGAGGAGCTGGCTGGACGCGCTGGCCGAAGTTGCCTGGCGGAGCTGATGACTACGCAGGTTATCGGCGGCGGTCGATGTCAGAGCTTCCTTTCCACTCGGCTTCATCTCCCTCTACGTTGACCTTGCTTGCTAAACCTCTTCCTGTCCTTCCTGTCCCTGGGAAATTGAATACTTCTACGATACACTATTCTGTTCAATACCCATTAGATTAATCTACCACCGCCAGAATGGTATGCCACCCCCATCCATCAACCCATCTATCTACCTACCTACCTATCTACCTACCTATCTACCTCTACCTCGTACCTCCCATCAATCAACCATCCATCCAAAACGCCAATCCAATCTCCCTCTATAACTGACACAAAAACACAGTCCCTCCGCATCGCACCCCCCGCCAACCACCCCACCTCAACAACCAACACCTCCACCCGCCAACAAATCCCCATCTGCCTCCCCCGACCATCCAAAGGCGCTCCCTCGGCCCCGGGCCTCCCCGACACCCTCCGCGAGAAGATCACCCAGCCGGCGCCCTCAGGCCCTCCGTCATCGCAGACCGGCGTCCCCGCGTCCTCGCACCCCCTGGAAGCCCGGCTGCACGCCTGGCGCCAGACCCAGGACAGCATGAAGATGGAGACGCTGCGTCGGGCCTACGGCATCGCGGAGCCGGTGCGTCGCGGCATGGAGCTGAAACTGGTGCGTGATGGCACGTTCCGTCCTGCTGTGCTGGGAGGTGCCAGGGCGGGGAATCTCCATGAGGATATTCTGGTCTTGGGTGGTCGGGATGCGGAGATTGGTTGGGAGGATGTTTTTCAGGGTAAGTTCTCCTTCTTCTTTCCTTTACTTTTGCTTCCCCGTTTTTCTTGGGGTCTTTTTTTTTTTTATTTTTGCCATACGAGGTTCTTTCTGGTTCGTTGGGTGCTATGACAATGGAGCTTATGCTTGATGTGGATATGCATATTGAACTGATACTAACCCAACGACTCCAAACAAACAGGCGACGAATTCAAAGAACCCCCTACGTTCCACGATGAGATGGAGAAGAGACTGCGGATGGACTAGACTCGAGACACTTCTCTCCTTCCTTTTCTGTTACCTTTATTCTGCGTCCGTTCGTCTGCTTTTAATATGATGTCTATTGTTCATACGGGTTCGCCGTTAGATTCCATCTAGGCGTGGTTGTAACATGATTTTGATTTTATCAGGGCTCTTCCTCCTTTCTCTTTCTCCCTCTCTTTCTTTCGTACGTTATGAGTGGGGGTTGATAACCTTAGGTACCTGGGTCTAAGCAGGGTGGTGTTGACGTAAATAAAGTAGGCGAGTGACTAGCTGGTCAGGTTCCTACTAGTTTCTAATTTGGATAGGGCGAGGTGAGCAGGGAAGATACACATTTTGTTGTTACACAAGAATCTGTCAGTCGAAGGAATGACGTCTACAGTATGCTTTCTTCCCGTAAGCGGTTATAGTGTTCGAAATACTGCTGAAGGAAACAAAGTAGAAAAAAGTTTGTACACGCCAGCTTCTTCATTGATAGATAAACAAGAAGCGCCAGAAAACACTATATACTCGCACACAATCAATGCGCAGGTGTTGCACCACATCAATTGGTAAGGTAGGTAATAGGTCCAACCCCGCCTGGAGATTGGGCCAAGCTAGAAAAAGTCCCTTTGGGACGAGTCGTACATACTGCCAAACTGACTCCTGAATGACCAAAAGGAAAAAAAAAAAAAAAAAAAAAAAGAAAGAAAAAAAGAGACAAGGAAAGTGTGGGGATAACCGAACAACAAACAAATGAAAGGTCAGGTCATATTTGTCAATCGGATAACAAAGCCAGAGATGCTACAGTAAATAAGCAAACGTAACGACTCCGACCAATCCAATGAAGTGAAATTAGCAAAAAAGATTCGAAATAGAAGAAAGGGGTATAAAATGAGCCGGGAGGCGGGAATGAGAAGCGTCAAGCTGCTCAATTGGTAATGCAGGGCCGTACACGGGGGCCGTTCAGATGAATTCCGGATGGAAAGGTGTCGCAGATGTCTCGGCGGTGAAGGAATAAATGCCAATTTCCAAAAGCGCCGTCCAGCTGACCAGCCAGATATTCTGCATCGAAGATATCAGACAATGATAGTCTTTGCCCAAGCAACTCGAGGATAGAAGAAGACAGAACGAGCAAGATGGGCGAGATAAGATGGGATGACTTGGGGTTTGTTCTTTAGGCCCAATGATGTAAGCCAGCCAACCAGCCTACAGTACATTGCTGCGGCCATGGTGAGAAGACAAAGAACTGTCGATCAACGATATTCTGATGATCGGAGGGCCCAAATCTTCCAAGTTTACGGATACAAAAGGTACCAGTTTATTGAATGACACAACGGCAACCCGGGCTCCGTTGACTGCCCTCTCGTTCGCGCGGATATTGTCCCTTGGTTCCCTTGGTGTCTTCGTCCTCGATAACCTCTGGAGGCTTGACGGTCATATGGACAACATTGGGAGCGTCGTGGTTGAACTTGGAATCTGATCCGCATGTCAGCCTCAGGCCATTTCTGCGAACGACAAGTAATTAGCCGTAGTACATACCAGACAGAGGTGCTTTGTCGTCAAGGAGTTTTCCGAACGAAATCAATCGGATCGAGGTGGGCGATGCCGGTCGCGGTTCCCATTCTGATGATCATGCGTCAGTACAAGCGGGGCGATACATTCGGCAAGGGGATTAATTACCTGGTCGCCATCCCTTCCAGATGAGCTCCTTCAGGGTATAGACGCTCATGGCGAAGGGATCATTGTTTTCCACATTGACGGACTGTTTGCGAAGGTATTTCCCATCAATCTTAAACGGATGCCGGGCCCCGGTTATCAAGAGGAGTGTGATTAACAACGACGGACCCGAATCTTCGTCCTCCTTCGCCGAGGTTTCGGAAACCGGCGACGTTGACTCGTGAGCGACTTCGGGGGTTTTGGGTTCGTTTGACTCCTCGGCAGGAGCTTGGGTTGTCGTGGGAGCATTCGGTTCGCTGATTTGGGGAGAAGCGACCGGTTCCACGCTCTCGTTGCCGGCAGCAGGTTTTACATCCGTCGCGTCAGTTATCGTGTTATCGTGAGGAGCAGTCTCGGACTGGACATGGACAGGAGAGTTCGGGTCCTGGGCGGGTTCTGATGAGAACGGGGCGAGCGGAGGTAGTTGGGGAGGCAAATCCAGCGAGAGAGTGGGCGCAGATGCTCCATCATCTTTGGTATTGCCATCCGGCAGCGGATGGTCGTTGGGAGCCATGACGGACGAGAATGGCGTTCGAGTCGAGGGGAGGCAAATTCCACCGCAGAACTGAAGTTGGTCGTAATAGCGAAGGAGTGGGAGATTAATAGGGGGGCGGGATCGGTCGCTGAGAGGTGGGAGTAACTATGTTCCAAGAGCACCCGACCGATGAAGATAATGATGACGAGATGATCGACGAGGGGAGGGGGGGGAAGGGAAGAACAAAAGAACGTCAAGTGTGAGGCAAGCTAGAAAGAGGAGAAGGGGGAGCGAGAGAGAGAGGGACAGGGAGAGGGAGAGGAGGATGTGAAACGATCCGCGGCTAAAGGAAAGGAGGTCTGGTCGTCGGTGGTCCAAGCAGAAAACAGACTCCTTAATTGGGGGAGAGGTAGTCTCACTGTCTCTAGGAGGTACACAAGACGAGAAGAAGGGCGAGAACGATTGAAAGAATGGACAATTAATGAAAGTAAGAAAGAGAAGGCCAGCCAGTTAGTCTGGGAAAGACAAGAACCAAGAAAGAGGAGAAAGACGAGGCAAAGACGCTCATCCGGTTGGCTCGACGGTCCGGAGGTGGGCCTTTGCCGAACGGGTACCACGCAGGTCTCTTTTGCGTAGTGTTCATCGCTGAATGGTACCGCTGGGGTACTTTCACTTTCACTTTCACTTTCACTTGGCACTTTGCGCAATGCCTCTGTCGGAGTACATCTGTATCTTTTACTAGGTTCCCTCCAGTACGAGGAAAGTCATTGAAGATCTTCCGGTGCAATAACAATAGGTCAGACGACGTAGGATCATCACTAGCTCAGGTTACGTGAGGGCGAACTGTCGATCCGGCCATCATGCGGAGATGCTGCAGGTTGCTCGCCGGTTTCCTCGTTATCCCGACCTGTCAGTCCACGGGGATTTCTTAAAGGTACGTTGTATAGACATTGGACAGATCAGAGGATATAGATAGCTTCGGGGAGAGCCGTCTTTGGTGGGACATGGAGTAGTTATACAACTAAAATCATAAATATCATATTACAGATGTAAATCAAATCCATCCGATAAGGCAGTTGAGCTAAAAAAGGAAGAGCTTCTAGACTATGGCGGTGGCGAAAAACTGCATGTCTCAATCCCTTTTTCCCTCTCGCTTCTCCTTATCGCTCGTGCAGTATATTAATAGTAATTGGTTATTGCTGATTTTATCCCTGAAAATCAACCAGATCAAACGAGAATCATTTGAAAACATTATCAGTCAAAATAAAATAAATTAAGATGATACAGGATCAAGTGGTGTGATGTGGGTGCGGTCATTCATCCCTTTATCTCTAAAGAACAAGCAACAAAAAGGCGCACGTTAGCGCCATACCGCCAGTCCAGCTCTTTACCAAGGAAACCAGGATGTTCAGGAACTCGGCACTTAGTCCCATCGACTACGGTGGACGCAGTCAATCGCAATTCCAGTTTCTGTACACCGAAGGCATGCCCTACCGGGCCATCGCCTGATCTTCCCGACCGGTCTTGTTGTTGGGACGAGGAATGTTCGCTGGCAAGTCGGACCATCCAGAGGCACATTGGCACATTCTCCGTCCGTTGATCGTCACCACCAGAGCTACCTCGACCGGATTGTTTGGAACGAGGACTGCAACGAGCATGTTTTCACCGTGACATCATCTCCTTCTTGGGCACGCCCTTGCAGCCGACCATACTCTACCATGGGTTTGGTGACGAACACAAAAAAAAATAACAAATCCCGCCGAGTAGAACGAGGATAAAGAAAGCTGACAATGTCCCACTCCGTCAAGTGTCTCAAGAAGAAGAAAATTATCTCAAGCTAGGTTGAGCTATGATCGTGGCGATGACCTAGAGTGAGAAAAAAAATTTTTTTTTCTATTTTTCTTCGAGTCAAGTGAGCCAGCTAGCACACGAATTAGCGCTGTCACGCAACTTAGGGCCGATCTATATTGGGCGTCCCTAATCTAGAACGCGTTCTGGTGCGAAAATCGTCCTTCGATAACGGCTTGGGTTATCCGGGTCATCTGCCCTGGGGCCTTCCATCACCCACCCCTGAGAGATATTTATTTACCATGTTCCCCTACGTCTCCTGAATTCAAGTTCATCTCACCACACATTCAGAAAAGATGTTGCAACATTCATTGCGAGACACTGCGCGATCGCTGGCGGGCGGTCGTCGCAGTGCCGCCGATACGGGTCTCGACATTGTTAGTATGGAACCCGCCCTATTCATCCCACCGTGCGCGAACAAGCCCGCGGTTTTCCGAGGAAGCTGCATTTTGAACGTGCACGAGAAATTGCCTGTGAAGAGGTTGACGGTGAACCTCCGCGGTACCTCCAATGTGAAATGGTCCTACGGTATGTACTGAACATCCACGTGATGCGACGCCTGGGAGTATACCTAGCTGACACTTGCCCTGCTCAGGCCGCCATGAAATGAGAACCTTTACAGACTGCAAAATGGTGGTCCTAGGCCCCGAGAGTTCGGACCAAGCAGGCAAAATGCAGAAGGCTGCATGCGTGGAATCGCCCGACTGCGACCGCGAAAGTTGCCCTGCAAGCCAAGAGAACGGCCGACTGTGGGACGCACTCCAGAAGCGACTCCCCCGTAAGGGCACCCGCAAAACGAGTGGCTCGAAATACGAGTTACTGTCACCTGGAACTTACGAATACGGCTTTGAGATGGTTTTGCCGCCCAAGCTCCCGGAGTCTATCTGCGTGCGCGGCAGCAATGTTCAGTACAACGTGGAGGCATGCCTCGAGCTGCCAGGGCGCTTCAGTCACCCCATCACGCAGAACATGCCGATTGCCGCCGTTCACTGTCCGGAAGACGATTTCCTGGAGGATGCCGAACCGGTCTACATTTCCCGCAATTGGCGACATCTGCTTCACTGCGAGGTAACCTTGTCGAGGAGAGGTGCTGCTCTCGGCGATCAATTGCCCGTTGTCGTATCCCTCGCGCAGCTGGGCAATGCGAAACTACAAGGATTGAAGATCTACCTTTCGGAGAACACGCAGTATCTGCAGCGGAACGGGCTGGAATCCTGCCTGGGCCCTTTCAAGAGGGTTCTCCTCCACGAGGCGGCGGGCGACTCTCTGTCCTTGACGTCGTCGTCTCAGTCCGACGCCCAGGGTGAGTCTACAGAATCAAGCAGCGAGAGCACACCCGAGGATGATCTGGGTTTGGATGCGACCGAGAAACCTCGAGTCGCCGACGAGGCAAGACTGGAAATCAACTTGTCGCTGCCCAAGGCCATCGCATTGACGAAGCCCGAATCCGATGGGAAGCTCAACATGCACTTTGACACCAAATACCAAAATGTCCAAGTTAGCCACTGGCTCGAGGTAAGAACCCACGCCGACACCATTCTTTCCGGCGCTCCGGAACTAACGATGGCTCCTGATTCAATAGTTCGAATTCACTTTGTCTCGACACGGGTCTTCTGGACCGACTGACGTTGTGAAGATGGCTCGAGCTCCGTTCGTCCTTCGATCGTGTTACGCTCAGCCAGCCAATGCCTCGCTCCCCGCCTACGATTCCGAATCTGAGGGCACGCCGAGTTACATGGACGCCGTGTAACTTCCGACAGTCGAAAGCCGCTGGGTAACCCCAATGTCAATCTTACATAAGGTCAGGCGAAGCCTTTGCCAACCATCCGACTGCATCCTGCTGTGGACGCGCGGATTGGTGTGACGAGCCAAAAAAAAAAAAAAAGATCTCAAGCACATTGACATTGCTGCGGAAAGGGTTACCCACCGAGCTAGGATATACTAAATAATCTTATTCAAGAAATGGAGAACTTTCTCCACCCCCTTCAAAAGTCGTGTCGACTTTTCGGGACCAATGTGGTTGCCGCAAAATGTGGGTATCTTCACTGCGAACCGGCCGCTAACTCGGCGCGTTACATCATGTACTTGGGCTAATAATCTTCTCTCTTCAGAACCCCGTGCAGCACCGCATCATGCACGCATCATCGCACTGAAATTTGCGTCAGGATAGTGCTCCTTTACCGAGCTATAGCTGGGTCACATCGTTGATCTTCTCACCGACCCAATCAGGGGATTTGGGCGTGATGTCAAGCCGGACGGAACCTTGGGTTGAACAAACTATATCTGTATAGAGGGTAGAGGATCTCAGAGTCAGTTACCTGGGAGAATGGTGGAAAGTGTATTGCCTCGATTTATTACTGCATGCAGCACGTAGCGTCCATTCTCTCGCTCGAATCTTGTGGCGCAATGCTTCCTGAGTCCATTCTACAGTGTTTCGCGACCTTGGATATTATACCCCGAATCTCTCCATCTTTCATCCCCATATTTATCTTCCCCAGCTTCACATCTTCTCCTCGTACTCGCTATCATCAAAATACAATACAGGTTGTGTTGTATACCTAGCACAAAATGGCGCCACCCACCTTTGCGGGATTGTCAGGCAAGAAACTGAGCTGGACAGTATCTACTATTGCGACAATGGGTTTCCTACTCTTTGGATATGACCGTAAGGCCTTTGATGCCTGTCACTACACTTGAATGTTTCGCTCACCATTCATCCAGAGGGAGTCATGTCTGGAATCATTTCCGACCCCGCTTTCAATGATATGTTCACAGCGACTAAAGGGGACAATACAATGCAGGCTACCGTGACCGCTGTTTATGAAGTTGGTAAGTATAACAACTCCCCGGGCATTCCGCGTACAGCCAAGCTAACATCACATTTCTATAGGCTGTTTATTCGGAGCAATTGTCGCGCTATGCTTCGGTGAAATGCTAGGCCGTCGCTGGATGGTGATTATCGGCGCAACCGTCATGATCGTCGGCGTCATCATCCAGGTATCTGCCATGCCCGCGTCGCTGCCTCTCCTGCAATTTATCTTTGGTCGAGTCATCACCGGCATCGGCAACGGCATGAATACGTCGACCATCCCTACGTATCAAGCGGAGTGCTCCAAAACGCACAATCGTGGTCTCTTGATTTGTATTGAGGGAGGCACTATCGCCATCGGCACGATGATCGCTTATTGGATCGACTACGGCGCACACTTCGGTCCTCAGGATCTGGTCTGGCGGTTCCCGATTGCGTTCCAGGTGATTTTCGGGTTTATCATCATCGTGGGAATGTGGTATCTTCCTGAATCGCCTCGGTATCTTATTGGACACGGTAAGGTGGATGAAGGTGAACGTGTTCTGGCTGCGTTGGCCGGGACTGAAATCGATCACCCACACACTCAGCTGGAAAAGAATCTGGTTCTGGATTCTGTTCGAGCGTAAGTGTCTCCAAGACAATTGCAGCACCTCCACAAAACTAACCCATCTCAGCTCCGGCAACACCGAGTCCAAATTCAGCGATCTCCTCACCGGCGGCCCATCCCAGCACCTCCGCCGCATGCTGGTCGGCTCCTCCTCCCAAATGTTCCAGCAAATCTCCGGCTGCAACGCCGTGATCTACTACCTGCCCGTCCTGCTGGAACAATCCATCGGACAATCGCACAACTTCGCCCTCCTGATCGGCGGCATCAACATGATCTGCTACGCCATCTTCGCCACCTTCTCGTGGTTCTTCATCGAGAAGATCGGCCGCCGCAAGCTCTTCCTCGGCGGCAGCTACGGCCAATGCGCCGCGATGATCATCGTCTTTGGCTGCTTGATCCCAGGCGATTCGCAGACCGCAAAGGGGGCCGTCTTCGGCTTTTTCATGTATATGTGCTTCTTCGGCGCGACGTGGCTGCCCTTGCCGTGGCTTTATCCGGCCGAGTTATCCCCGCTGAAGACGAGATCCAAGGCCAACGCCATCTCGACGTGCAATAACTGGCTCTTCAACTTCACCGTGGTCATGATCACCCCCGTCATGGTGGATCGTATTGGCTGGGGCACGTACCTGTTCTTCGCGGCGTGGAACGCCATCTTCATCCCGATTATCTGGCTCTTCTATCCGGAAACAGCGGGTCGAAGTCTCGAAGAGATCGATCTCATTTTCGCAAAGGGGTATGTGGAGAAGATGAGCTACGTCAGGGCTGCGAAGGAGTTGCCGAGGCTGTCGGACGAGGAGATCGAGAGTAAGGCGGCTGAGTATGGGATCTTGGATAATAGTGAGAAGGTGGAGGAGCGGGTTATTGAGAATGATCCTGCTGCGTCGGCGGGACGGGCGTCGTATTTGCCGACGCAGTTGTGAGTGGGTTTCTGTTTGTCGGTAGATAGACAGAGTTGTAGTTGAGGATCAGGTTTTCCTGTTGGTTCTTCGTTCTATTATGATTTTGGGGGGGTGAGTTGTTTTCTGATTCGTTGCTTATGCTCAGAGATGCTATGTATCTAATTAAACATCACTTTATCATTGTTCAGACTGTATATACATATTAAATCTCCGGATAGCACCCAGTTTACTCTACTTTCTGCTCGGGATATTATAGAGAAAGTGGCCTCACCCATGTAACCTAAAAAGTCAAGATCCCTGAGGTGGTACCGGATAGTATTGACCACCTATCCCCAGAAGATCTATCTAGGCCTTCGTCAGGCGTGGATTTAGCGGTGTTCGCAACGTTATCCTCTGTGCCATTTACTGCTTAGCTCAGCGGGTTCGCAATCAGTGACTGATGTACGTATGTATCTCGAGAATACGTAGTACGAGTCTCTTGAATCTACTATACGAGCATCGGATATCTTGAGAAAAGCCGTGATATTAAGATAGTAAAAAAAAAGTAAACCCGAATAGAATGTGAGCACTAGTTAATAGAAGATAACGGCCGCAATCAAGTTTCAACCCTCCTTGATAGTCGAACCTACAGGACGACTCACCTCATACCTGGCAAAAAGAGGTACGGGTGCAGCTTCCTCTCCTTGGGATTCTACCTCAAAATTCATAAGTGGCGAATACTGGACCACTATGTTCTCGTTCTCGCCATCATAGTGGGCCTGTAGAATCCTGCCGTGCTTTGGGCCTAGATAGGACAGAAGGAGAACCTATCAATCAGATTTAGCAATTTTATTCTATTATAGCCAAGCTTCGAGGAGTGAGAGCGGGCAACTCACTGGCATGATAGCATGGAAGATGTAATCTTGGCGCTTGTATCGGAACTGGAGCACTTTTATGATGGCCTGGAGCTCTCCAATCGCAAGAGCCTGGTCCGTTCCGTCCAGGTCGTGGAACATGCAAACCACTATATGAGGGTAGTCAGGACTCCCGTATTCCTCCCCGGACTCCCAGTACCAGGGCCCCGATGTCTGCTCCAGCTCCATATCATCTCGTGGGTCTCGTCGATCGCGATCGCTAGAAACGAAAGATGAAATCAGTATCTAATGATCAAAGCGAAGGATAGGAGAGACTCTTTCAACGTACGCGTGAACGCGCTGCAAGGAAGCGAAATGTTCCAGACCCCAGGGGTACTTATTCAAATCCGGATAAAGGCCCTCGCGGGATTCTAGGACAAGGCCCTGAACCTGGTCAAACATCCCTCGAGTCACCTCCAGTGTACAATCTTCTTGGGGCGTGAAATGTTCGGCTGCCATCGAGCCCATGCCATTGTCTGCCAACGGATACTCGTCGACGATAGATGCCGCGAGGGGTTTGAAGAAGCACGGTGAAAAGTCCACCTCATCTTCGAGGAGACCGACTTGCTTCGGCCGGAACCCGATGTTCTGAAGCTCGTGAGTCGGGATCAGTCCTTTTTCCAGGGCTTCTACATCCTGGCGCATCTGACCCAGATGTTTGAGGATATCTGCGCGTTGGGACTGCAGTTCGTTATATAGAGTCAACGTGGCCATGGTGTTCGCGGGCAGAGAGTTGGTTGGGGGTGCTCGTGGAGGTTGGTGAAAATGAGGAGTTGCCAGAGTCGAGTTCAAATAAGTTTTGGCTCTGCATCCAGGCTTTTGTCATTTTGACCTCATCGCGTGTCATGGTGCCTGCCTGTATTGGTTCATTGTTTGCCTGAGGCTCAACCTGCCAAGCACATCTCATTGATGCCCTTCTCGACCTTCGGTGTGTCTATGATGTTTGGGCTGGACCCCCAGAGCTAGCGTGCAGTGCGTTTCCTTCCTGTTCAAGCAGCTTGAAGCCAATGTTAGCTAGGATCGAATTGTTTACCACGGTATTTCCTCGTTCCGATCACCAAGAATTGCGTTATATTATTATTTCTGGGGCTATTCTCGTTACCGAGCAGGGTATACTATGAGCAAATACTACACCCCATATCCTATATCGAGCCACTTGAGCAAAAACTCTCGGTTGTTACGGCTCTGGAAGATCAGCGCGGCCCGCAATACTTCCCATTCTTAGCCATATGAGGCATAAGTGATTATTTGGTTCGACAGTGGGAAGACGGCTGGCAGGGATACGCAACGGTAACTGCCGCTGCGTACGCTAAAATACTCACTCCTATATGTGCTTCCTACGGATAATGAAGAACCCGAGTGTACGCGGCTCTTGCTGACGTATAAACATACTGCAAGGGCTAACCTTTGCCTAGTCTGGATTTTGGCAGATGTCGATCGCCAATAGTTCTGGCGAGGAATCAATAACATACTCATCTTTGCTTCTTGGTTGCTGGCAGGTTGAGCAAATTCCGAGGGTGATATAAAAAGGTTTGTTTCAGCGCCTTCCCCATGCCATGCCTTTGGACTTTTATCCCGTTTTCTTGTTCATATCTGTTACCCCAGAAGATCCCGTACTACATAACGAGTTAAGAATTTCAATAGAGCGCGAGAATAGATAGGATAGCCCGTTGGGACTAGAAAAGAACTTAAATAGGGATTCACACTGCCTGTACCAATCGGAGTCTCCCATCTCACAAGTTGCGCGCAACCTGAAGTCAACATAACTTGAGGACCCGAAATATGGTACAGAGTTACCTCAGCAGGCTCAGCCGCTCCACTTAAACCGCTTTAGTATATGTACTGAATCCAAATAGGTAGGGGTGTGCTATTTCGGCGGAGCGTCTGAGGTCAATCTGCCAGCTTCAATTAGCAAGCCGCTCCAAAACGGTCAAAAGGATAGGATTTGGCACCTTCTGACTATAAATACTATCTTTAGTATAAGGATTTAGTACTTGTGACATAGTAACGTTGGTAGAATTGCCCCACTTTTATTCGGTAAACCCTTTTTTTTCTCTCAAAAATCATTATCTAAGATACATATACAGGAGTAAAGGAATTTTGGACTGTCGGAATTTTTTTGGAAAATTAGATCTAAAGATTTTTGACCTAGTATGCTAGATACTACTGAATGCGAGAACTTATACTATCTAATTTAATTAATTTATATCTAAGATTGAAGGGTAAAAGTACGCGATTGACGATTTCACATACAAATATTGAAGACTTTTTAAAAAGTTGCCTAAGAAATGGCAACAGGTTGACCTCAGACCCTCTGGCGAGGAAAGGAGGTAGAGAAAGCCTTTTATACATAATTGATTGAATACTTGCACTACCTTAGAGAAGTTTAGCGTGATTTATGAGGCCTTTCTTCGCGAAAGAGAGTCTGAGCTAGCTAAAGTAAGTACAGAGTACAATAGGAGCAGGAATAACAAGGTATCACTAGTCGCTACCGATTTGGACATGGAGATGGGTTTCAACGTTTCAACCGCATATAGCAGAACAGATCAACCAGCAGGATCCTTCCAGCCGAAGAGATACACAGATAAAGAGCACAGCCTGCGCTGGTTACTATGATCAGACTTTGATAGATACATACATTGCTCATGCCCTACCCCTTGTGACCGTTTAGTCTCTCATGATTGATCGTACATCCCACCCAGAATATGACCCTCTTTATTGGTGATAAATTGGAAAGGTGGGGCAGGCATTACCGGGCGATCCGACGGGACGGGCCGCTTGGTCATCCATAGCGACCATCACCGCACCCTATCAAAACTTGCGGTGCTCTGCCATTGTAGGTATCTGCTACCCCTATTATCTATTCTTCAGTCAGTTCACATTGGGCACTAGACCGATGATTATCATCCCAAGAAGAGTCAATGAAATACATGAAACAATAAACTCACAATTTAACCTGAGCCTGCGAATCCGCATTCACCTTCTCATGCTCCGCAAAGACTCCATGCTCATATATTCGCCCACACCCGCGGCATTCATGCTGGAACGATATTATTCATGATGGCTGGCGCCTTCTATCTTCCTTGGTCAGCGGCGATTTCCAAGCAAATGAGACTCATCCCTGCGATCGATCCCATACTCCGTGATCTTCAACTGGCCTGTGGAGCGGCGGGGTTCTGCAGTTTTATGGTCCCTTCTGTCTGTATTTCACTGTTGACGTTCCGGGATTATGGCCCGCAGTTAACGCAGTTGCTCAATGATGCGTTATGGATCAGTGCTTTGATCCCGTGGCCTATCTTCATGGTTCAGTGTTGGACAATGGCGTGGGCTGTCATCTCAGATTGGAGTGCAAATCCTGTTCTTTCGAGGAGTATGGGTGTGATGAGCTTCCTACTGGAGGCTGAAACCGAGTTGTTTTCTCAAAAACAAAAACTTCTTCAAGTACACACTCTATCAGGGAGTCAGTAAACGATCCTGGCGAATGGTAGAGGGGTGGTTATACCTGGTAGCGTTGTGTATACCAAAAAATATAGAGTCTGGAATGCGCTTTCAAATCCGCCCCCTCGATATTGAAGTATTCGTCCTTGGTAGGATTTGTCTACCCGAATCCTCGACCGAAGGAGCATTTGCCCATTCGAGGAAGTGATGAGGAAGAGATTCTTTCATGAACCATATTTGAGTGAGGATGAAAATCACCTATCAAGCGCCACATTATGCAGATTATTCATTAGGTCTATTTCCGTTGTTTTTGGTGCCTGAAGAGAGATTTCGGGGCAAGTTTGATTGCGGTATTTCTCAAGCAAGGAGCCTACACATAGCGAGAAGAATTGATCAATCTTATCCACGTAGCTCACTGAAAAAGCGGGTGATGATAGTCGTTACAAGCTCTTGTGAGGGCCTGGTTGACTATGCAATATTAGCACCTATTGCGAGTGATAAACAAGCTATTTGATGGACTTGCACCTTTTCAAACATCCCAGGACTCAGCGAATCAGCGAATCACGCGAGATCCCAGCATACATGTTCACCTTCGGAAGGTCCACGGTTTGCAGAATAGCTTTCATGGCTACCTTCTCCAAAACCCATATTTGGCGAGGACCTAGACAAAAGATAGGTCCGTATGACCTGCATAATCCTCCGTAGAAAACTATGAGAGGCAGCCCGGAAGATGATAGATGTGTTCGCCTCATGCGCTGGCAATTAGGGCTTACGGGCCACAACCTTACCCAATTAGGACAACATCTGGCGCTAAATATTTTGATTGGTTGAAAGGGACTATCAAAGAGAACAAACACAACAAACAACGTAAACATATAACAGACAGCAAAAGCAAACACTCCCAAACAGAACAAACAGGATAAATCAAGCAAATCCCACTAGTGCAGGACCTGTGAACCAATCAACGGGCCAATGGCGTTAGTATAAGCCTTTATGGTGAAGAGGGTCCGTCGAGGTATGCAAACAATCCTTCGAAATCCAACAACAGGCCATGCTGTCCGCCGATATCTATAAAAGAAGTAGATTTCCAGTTCTTACTCCCATTATTCTGATAATCTATTCCCTAAGAACTGTCACCTAAACATCAGTTGTCTATCATTGATTCCTAGTACCCTCGAATTTCTGCTCTTTATTTCCAAACATTCTCAATCACAAGTACTCTGCAAAATGACAACCCATAACGGTTCCGAGTTTGGCCTGAAGTTTGCCAACTTTAGTGTCATTCAGTCCAGCTACAAACGAGTAGGCAATCATGATATCGGTGTCGATATGATCATCCCTCGCACGCTGCCAGCCGGAATAAGGCCTATAATCGCTCGATTCCATGGTGGAGGACTTGTATGTGTTCCTCAGACGATATGGGATGCTATGAATCACAACTCACAATCATACTTAGGTAACCGGCGATTCACTATATGGAGATTGGTTTCCCAAATGGCTACTGGACCTCGCGGAATCTGCATCTGCAATCATCATTTCCGCCAACTATCGATTCTTCCCCGAAGTCGTCGGCCTTGATATTCTCGACGACGTTGAAGATTTCTGGACTTGGCTACATTCGACCCATCCCAAAGACCTATTAGCAGCCCATTCAACACCTATCGAGCCCGACTTGGACCGGATCTTAACCGCCGGCGACTCGGCTGGTGGCTTATTGAGCGTCTATTTAACACTGAGCCATCCAGACGATATCCGCGCTGGAACAGCGGCCTATCCCTCGCTTCATTGGGATAAAGTGCCATTGCATCCACAAACATGGAATGCCAAGTTCCCGGATCTACCCGTTTCTGTCTTCGATGAATATATTCAGAACATGAACGTCGAGAATGTTGAATCATCCGATAGACCGTTGAAGCGAACGCCTATTGCAGCGGCAATGTCTCGGCACAGAAAGGGCTACGAGACATGGATTCGTGGTTCTGATACTTCATCACAGTCAAATCGTCTATTCCAGCTCGCCAGGTTGGAGAAACCAGACGCAAGGCTACCTCGTGGTGGACTGGTCATCTTTCATGGTGTTGATGATGAGTCTGTGCCACATCAGGCCAGTGTCAGGTTTGTCGAGAGGGCGAGGGAGGTCTTGCAGGATAAACAGGGCGGGGATAGGATTGTTCTGGCTTTGAGACCGGGTCCACATGGCTTTGAGGCAGGTGCTTCTTTGAATGAAGAGTGGATTGATGAAGCGTTGAGAGTGGCTGTGGATATTTGGCTGGAGTAGGAATGATTTGATCTGGAGCATTTGTATCTAGAAGTTATAATGGAATACATTTATTCCTGCAAGCACAGATGGTCTGGCAGACCTTCCCTTCTTAAAGGGTTAGCATGCATGTTTATATGTCAATGAGTAACATCATATTAACTCTACTGTACATAGAATGCTTCATTTAACGAGCTATACCTACTCACTGGAAATAATTAGCCATCTTTGAAATGCGTGGTAATAGCTTCACATCGAATGTTTCCAATATGAGTCAGGACGATCTGCCTGAATTCAGATACAAGAACACTATTTCAACAACTGCAACCCGTTAGGGTAGACCAAACCGTCCGTCTAGAGGATCCCTTGCTTTTATCATGGGACTAACATCCAAATGTGGGTGCTTGCTTTGCTGAGATATCACGAGGCAGAATACAGAGACAAGAGATGTGCGGCTTTCTCATAGATAAATGGATCATTGTATGTCATATGACTACCTCTACACCTAGCATTATATTATAGAAAAGATCTTGCATTATTGGAACTTGGTCAGACACTACTAAGAAGTGCCGAATGCGCTACCATGGAAAAAGAGATCCGTGCTCCCAAAGTATGAAGAAAAGTTTCACAATGAGCTTGATCAAAATAGCGAATCAAATATGGGAAATAAAGTTATGAATTCAACATATCACGCATCACCTCCTCCTTCAACACCTGTCCTATAGTTCAAGGTTCTCAGCAAAGCATATCCACTAAAGACAACAACAAGCCCCATGAACACTATATTAGACCAGAACGCAAGACCTCCATTGTAAAAGGACCAGTATGGTTGACATGTAAGCCGCCAAAGACCACACGATCGGAATCATGACTGGTCCGCAGACATGATCACCGTAGGCCGGACCATAAGATTTTATTGATCTGTTTAAACTAATGTACAAATTACTTCACGGCATTCAAGCCATTGTTCACAGTGGCGCGACGGATAAAACGGCTTCACGTCCAGATCTCTTGCAACATCTCATTGAAGACGGCATCCGTCCGGACAACCTTCAGAAAACGACATCCCGTGATATCATTGATCAGATAGCCGAAATTCTTCTGGCAGGGTCTGAAACCACGTCAGGAACTATCGCCTGTCTTTTTTTTTTTTTTTTTTTTTTTTGAGCTCGCGCGTAGCCCGGATAAAAAGAGAAAACTGCTCCAATCACTCCCAGTGCTGAGCCCAGACGATCCCCTGATTAACGGTAACTCAACATGGACAGATGACCAATACAAGTACCTCAATGCTTGTACTAAAGAGAATCCGAGAATGCATCCTATCGCGAGTGAGATGGGGCGCAAGGCCGGCAAGGCATGGTGTCACTTAGCTGGCTATGGCATTCCTCCCAGTACAGTTGTCTCTGCAAGCTACCGAGATTTACACCGCATTGAATGTTTCTGGCCGGGGCCTTTGAAATTCTGGCCAGTGAGATGGTTAGATACTGAAGAGGAAAGGGAGGGTGCTCCAAAAATCGAGTGAGTGTATATGTCCTTGTTTATTTATTTGTCGTGCTAACTGCCATAAAGCCTGGACGCGTATTATCCTTTCTCTGCTGGAAGCCACTCATGCATCGGAATGAAGTAAGAGCACCCAATACTTTATATTCAACTTCGAGATACTGACTGTGTATAGCTTTGCATGGGCTGATGCGAATGGTTGCAGCCAATGTCCTGGCTAGGTTCGACGTCGAAGAGATACCTGGTCAAGTCATTGGCTATCGGCAGTATATCATTATGTTATTCAAGACAGGGTCATGGAAAGTTCTTATAAAGCCAAGGGCTAAAGCTGAAGGGCTGTGAGTGGATCAACGACATATAGATGGAAAATACAATACGACATTCTGTTTCTGCTCATATGAGCGGTTGCTTGCCAAAGTCTTTAGAATAGAGACTCATAATGAAGACTCTCAATCCACCATCAGGCACAAATCCAAACTCTGCATATCTTTTGTCGAATTGGGTTCGGTCCACTTTTTCACTTGTAGGCGAGACATCTCCCCCGGTTGTTGCAGATGTCATGTTGCACTGAAACGCCTGCAAGACCTTAAGTCTCTAGAAAAAAAGGTATTTGAATGGCTTGGTACTATATAAACTGGGCTACTACCTTAGAGCGAGCTCCAACCTCGAGGAATTGAGGCAGTATACAAATTGAGGTCAAGACAAGGCGAGGAGGCAGTATACTTACCCGTTTAGGCAATGCCACGGAGATGACTTAAGTCGGACTCGGCAAATGGCGGACCAGACGGACCAACAGCGCAGCTTTCTACGGCATTGGAGCCGGAGAATGGCACGCGAGACGGACTTCAACCGCAACTTCTAGCTTTGAAAATCAGACCGGGGACATTCCTTCGGAGATTATTTGTGATGTCTGACGATTGATCGGAATAGACACACTTCGAAACATTTCGGAGCTAAGAAACTGCATATATCAAAGCAGATGGCGATGGCCGAGCCCGGACGTCGACGCAGAAGGCCAGCTGTGTGAGTCCGGACCCACCTCTTGTCTTTCTGCATACTAACGGCAAGACCCTGACACATAGTTCGTGCGCTCTCTGCAGAAGGCGCAAGCTTCGTTGCAATCGGGAGAACCCCTGCAGCAACTGTCTGAAGGCAAGGAATGCTAGGTGCATCTACGAAAGCCATTCACCGCCTCCACAGCCCGCGCAAACATTGCGCGGGCTAGCTTCTGATGAGAATGCTTCGTATACAAGTAAACAATCGACCGTTTCCAGCAATCTATCAAGTTCCTTAGCTAGCTCTGCGATTGCACTGTCACCTGCGAGTCAAAGCTCTAGTCAAGATGTTGAGCTTATGAAATGCCGAATCAAAGAACTTGAAGAACAACTGTCCAAAGCGACTTCAAAATTCACGCCTCGGTCTCAGGCTTCCCCTCCAAACTCCGAGATTGAAACAGCGACATCACAAATGGGTGGGACTTACTACTTCCATCATGAGAATAGTGTGTTTGGGCCACCACAGGGATTAATTCGCAGTGTCATGCATAAGACTCGTCTGTTTGGTCAAAGTCATTGGACTGTTGGGATGTCTCTTGTAAGGCCCCGTTACGCGTTCGTTCGGATCTTTATTAGACACTAAAATGACTCTGCTATTATAGTTCAAAGATTTATTGAATCCTTTTGACCCTTCGTTGCGAGACGGGATAAACAAGGCGTTCTCCGGGGTGCAGAAATGTAAATCCCTAGCCAGGGTTATCAAATCACAGCGCGCCCCTCCCTGGCCCACTCCACCGACTCCTGAGCTACCCCGAGTAGATGTTGCTAATGAGCTTGTTGACTGCTATCTCCGAACCACGGAGACGATGCGCCGAATCCTTCATGTTCCCAGTTTTAGGCGGGACTATGAAGCGCTCTGGATGACGGAGGCTAAGCCGGATCCAGGTTTCTTGGTTCAACTTAAGCTTGTATTTGCCATTGGTGCAGCAACCTACGATGAAAACTTCTCACTACGTTCATCGGCAGTTCGGTGGGTATACGAAGCTCTTACTTGGATCTCTGAACCTGAGTTCAAATCTCGTCTCGGGATTCAATTCGTGCAAACCAACATTTTACTCTTGATCGCTCGGGAGACAATAGGTATTGGCAGGGATTCAATCTGGGTCTCGGCTGGCGAGCTTCTCAGAAGAGCAATGAGTATGGGTCTACACAGGGACCCGTCGCGGCTGCCGATTAAGAGTACCTTCATTTCTGAAATGCGCAGAAGGTTGTGGAATACCATCCTGGAGCTAGCCCTGCAGTCGAGCTTGACTGCCGGAGGTGCTCCGCTCATTACGCTCGACGACTTCGATACGCAGCCACCGGGAAACTTCGATGATGAGCAGCTGTTGGCTGAGAGTTCTGTCCCGATGCTGGAGAATCAATTTACCGAAACATCCATCGCAGTTGCACTTCGCAGAACACTCCCTTCGCGGCTTGCGGTGGCGAAGTTTCTAAATGATATTAGCTCTCAGGCATCATACGAAGAGGTTCTACGACTTGACGCAGACTTGCGAGCGTCATATAGAGGCCTGACTCGAACTCTCCAAGGCTACAAATCAGACAATGGAATATCACCGTCACAATTCGCCAGCCGCATGGTCAACTTTATTATGCACCAGTATGTATCCGCTCTTCACATACCTTACTTTGGGCCGTCTCTACGGCAGACAACATATGCATTCTCTCGGAAGGTGGTCGTTGAGACGTCGCTCAAAATCTGGTATGCGGTATATCCAGCATCGTCGGTCATGAATTGCCACAGTGGTAGCGATACATTCTCATCAAACCGCGACAACTTTGCAAGACTCGCAGTCTGTGGCTCTGATTTCTGCCGCACTGCTGCCCTACAAGCTACCCTGCTTATCTCTGGGGAGCTCAGAACCCAACTCCAAGAAGACGAGGGTCTCGGTCCTGTCACCTTGCGACCAGATCTTTTGGCTGTGATAGAGGACGTGAAACCTTGGTGTTTGCGATGTATAGAAGCCGGTGAGACAAGCATTAAAGCATACCTGCTGGCTTGCGTAATCGCTTCACAGGTCCAAGCTCTCATGCGAGGGCTTGGTAAGGATGAAATTTCGCGACACCTTATCCAAGCCGCAACTGAGGCCGGGGATACATGTTTACCAATACTTGAACGAATTGCGGCACGAGGTCAAGTGAGTGGAGCCTTAAATACCCTTCCATCAATATCTTTGGACACCCCATCCGAGGACCTGGGAGATTGGGACCTTACAGTAAGTTTCGTTCAGTCATCGTTCCGGTGACCGTTGCTTACAGTTATATCAGGTGGCAGATGCTTTGTTTAACCCGGGTAATATGGAATCTTTAAGCTGGGCGTTCAATGAAGAGGCGATGCAGGAGGTTGTTACTTGGTGGTAAATTCGCACATCTCTTCAGCCCTGTGAAGCCACTTGTATTGGTAAAAGTATGTATGGCGTTATCCTTTTCTTCGGGTTCTTCACATCGTAGTGTTGCTGGATGGGCTTCTCCTGAGTTAAAGGGCACCAAAAGTGCAGTGTACAAAACTTGGTCAAAATGTTCCTGTGAGGGACGAGTGGCCAAGCAAGAGTTTAGCGTGGATAGTGTCCTACAGAGAAACGGTGGTAGTCCCAAAGGGTAGCAGCACCGACCACACATTTAAAAATATGGTGACAATCACATCATCCAAAAAAGCAAAAAGATTGACCGACGCAGGGGTCGAACCTGCAATCTCTTGATTCGTAGTCAAGCGCCTTGCCATTGGGCCAGCCGGCCTATATGTTATTATCCTTTCTATTACATATTATATACCAAGTTGTAATTTCTGCTATTTCTTTCTACAGACCGTAAGGAACCGAACAACCACAGACCTCCACGTTTTTGTCACAACAATCATAGAAGGAAGGTACTCGAACCCATTTCCATATTGTCGCATTGATTGGAGTCAGGATCCGTGAGTATACATTTCTGGTCGTGTTTACGGCACTGAATTGTCTATATAAGTTTGAAACTGGTATAATGAAGATATATTGTTTGGCGATCGGATGTCGGAGGCAAGCTGCCAAGCATTTCGCCGTTTCCTTACGAGTACTCCGCCGAGGCACCTTCTAGATAGACAACGCCCTGGAAGACCTCCATTCTTCCTACATCAATCAATCAATCAATCAATCCAGCATTGATCAAAGCATCCTTTCACTCATTCATCTCATCGTGTTTGACCACTGCAGTGCAAGCGGTCCCTACAGAGCTTCCACATATGTTTGGGGGCCTATCCTTTCAGACCGCGTCTTCTATTTGATGATGAACAACAAAGGAAGGAGGAACCTCCATTGAAAAGTCTCGGTTATGTGGAATAGAGGCTTTACACGGAGGCTCGATTCATCTTCACTGTTTCAGAACCATCCCATGGGTTACTATAGACCGCCACCATACGAGCAACTCAGCGTCTCTAGCATTTCTACTGGCCGTTGCCGGCTGTGGATTCGCCAATTCGTGCACTTCGAAAGACACTCAACGACAGGCTCCAGTCAACAGGTTGCTTCCAGTGAATCGAGAACTCTGTATCAGCTACTGAAGGGCATCCTTGCCCAGGATCTTGTTGGTGTTTTCCCCCCTGGAAATAACAATAAGACACCGTGAACAAGTGAGAACACGACACGTTTATCATTGAGATGTCAATGGGTTCCGACCGAGTTACAGATGCAGTCGACCATAGCGGAGAAGACATGATGAAAGCGAATATCGAGGCTTGCCTTGGAGGCGCGGTTCTGGCCTGGTCTACTGGGGCCACCTCGAGTAGTGGTGTTTGGCAGCGTTCTTTGCACTGTTCCTGCAAGTCCACTGCGAATGTCTTCACGGAGGCGGAAATGCGCTTTGTTCTTTTGTTTAGTCTTTCATCTTCGAGAAATATCCCCCTGTTTTTGAGCAGCTAACATTCACAAGTGGACTTGGCCGACTTGGAAAGGAGATTTTTCAATCACTAGGTTAGCCGATCTGAAAATATGCCTTGAGTGAAATCCCTTTGTCACCTTAGACAAACTGAAAGCGCCCAAGTATACGACCAGATGTTGCAAAAACACAACATCCCCAGGCATTCGCCGGAGAAATAATCGGGCCTAGGGTGCGGAGATTAGATCGGTATGATTTGGACTGCTCTCGATATTCAACTGCAACGACACGTTGAATATTCCCCGACTAACTGTGGTGTCAACTCTCTCGTTTCTCTTGTCTCACTCCATCCTCTCTCCACTCTCCTCCAAGGTCCGAAAATGCTTGTCGAGCTTAACCATATCAGACGCGTTCTTCTCTATCTCCTTGATCTGATAACGCAGGGACCGGTTCTCGGCCTCGAGGACCCGCATCTCCTGCACGTACTTCTCATTCCCCCTTTAAACTCCTGCAGCATAATCTCGAAGTGAGGTTCAAGTTGTTTTTCGTCTGTCTCGTCTCTCTACTCTCCTCTTAACTTCTCTCTTTCTCTACTCCTCCCCTCCTCCCCTCATCTCCAGTTCTCGCCTTGCATCTCTTCGACCATCATTTCTTCGGTCATCATCTCTCCTGCATCTCTCCTGCATCTCTCCTGCATCTCTCCTGCATCTTTCCTGCATCTTTCCTCGCAGCTCTTCTCGCGCCTCTTCTCTCGCCCATCTCTTCTATCTATTATGCAAATAATAGTCTTAACGTTCGCTTCCTGCCTTTCGATGGTTTTCAGCCTTAATCATCTATCTGCCTCTATGCATGTGTTTCCTAGAATACATGTTTACAGGGTAGGTTCTGTTCATTTTGTGCTTCCCACATCTGTTCTTCAATATTTCGCTTAAACGATAATCTCTAACAACTACACCTTTCTCAGTTTTTACAACCCCTCTTTACTTCTATTCGATTGATCTCCATTCCGACCTCGTAAATTCTAGAGCTCTTCATTCACGTGCTCGCCGGCGGCCACAAATACTCGAATCGCTCAATTAGATACCTACTCGCTTTCATTTACCCCTTATCCGGTCTTCCTACTTCTTCCTCTATTCGATTGATCTCCATTCGGATCTGATACGTTCTAGGGCTCTCTAATCACGGGCCGGACGGCGGCTATAAATACTTGAATTGCTCGATTGATTCCTCTTCCTTTTCTTTCCCCTCTACACATCCTTCTCGTCGGGGCGAGATTTTTATATCTTCTATTTCCCTCTACTCCATTCCTTTCCATTCTGATCTAGAGCATACTACCGATCGCGTGCTCAGCGGTCGGCACAAATACTCGAATAGCTCCGTTGAGATCTTCTTTTCTCTCCTCCCCACACCTGCTTATATTCGAGGCGAGACATATTGTCTATTTCACTCTATCCCATCTCTCTCCATTTCCATCTGTTCCGTCCCTTTCCATACTGACCTAGAACATACTACTCTCAAGTAACGTGGCCAATAGCGGGTATAAACTCTTGAATCGCTTCGTTGATTTCTTCTTCCTCTTCTCCCCTACCGCTCATCTTCGGAGTAAAACTCACATATTCTATTTCTCTCTATCCCATTTTCCTCCATTTTATTCATCTCCATTTCAATCTATTCCATTTCTTTCCATTCTGGTCCAGTACATACTACTCTCAAATCACGTGGCCAACAGCGGCTATAAATATTTGAATCACTTCGTTGATTTCTTGCTCCTCCTCTTCTCCTCCCACTCATCCTCAGAGTGAGACTTATATCTTCTATTACCCTCAATTTCACATCATTACATTCTATCCTGGTCTAAAACATACTACTATCGAATCACGTGGCCAACAGCGGGTATAAATTCTTGAATTGCTCTGTTGATTTCTTCTTCCTCTTCTTCTCCTCTTCACACCTCTCACCCATCCTCATTTCCCTCTACTTACATCAACACCTTGACCATTACCAAACTTGAGTATGCAACTTGCGCAAAAATGGATCCCCAGAAAGTGGTTGAACACCACTCCGAGCATGAGTTCGAACAGGGCAAAAGACTGAAGACCGAGATGGACTTCGAGTGGCAGGCTCCTAACTTCAAGACCATTCCTTCTCTCAAGCTCGCCAAATTGTATGACCCCACTGAAGTCAAGATCTGGGATTCATCACCTGTCATTTCCGCCTTGCCATCAGTTTCAGCTCAGAATCAACCAGGATCTGATGCCAATTGCCCATCGTACCAGACATTGCCAGATTGCTTCGATGATACCCCAATGACAGAAGATGAAATGTCGCAGATGTTCGCTTTGATGAATGACAATCCAAATGAAGGGCTGTTCGTGCAGCAGCAGAACTTGGAACTTCCGGAAGTTCTTCTACCAACTTCATTTTTCGAAACTGGCGAGGCCTCCACGGATATCGTGCCAGACGTAACTAAAGAATCGGAATGGCCTCAGGATGACCATTCGGACCAGATGGAAGCAGCGGAAGCCGAATCTTCTGCAAAGTGAGCATTACACATGAGAAATAATAGCAATAATTGCGATTTGCTAAATTTTTTTTTAGATTTGAAGCCGCTCAGGAATGGTTCGATAGTTTGGAAAACCCCACCATGGTTGATTTGGTCACATATCAGCGGGCTATAATGGACGAAAATGCGCGCAAGAAGCAACTTGTCAGAAGAAAGGCCGTTGAAGTTCAGATGATGAAAGATAGAGAATATCTATCCGATGCTGTCGAAGATGAGCAAGTCTTTCCTTCGCAAGGGCAAGATAATGCAGTTCTTGATGAAAATCGCGAAAGTACCAGCAATGCAGCTTCAAACCAGCCTCAGACGACAAAACAACGACGCAAGAAAAATTTAATCACCGCCAAAGAAAAGCAGAGAAGCATTCAGCTCGGCCTTGATATAGTACTCAGAAAAGTGCAGCCGAAGAAGAGAGGAAGGAATGACCAAGATTCTGCTTTCGATGCGCCAGAGTTATCTAAACGCAGCAAGAAGCCAAGAAAGTCCTCTCAGAAGCAGATGGATAAGAAGATCATGTCGCTTTTCCAATCCAATTTGATTCAAGATGCCCAAGTTAATGCGCTTCTGCCAGCGATTCCCCGCTTCAACAAAGCCGACAAGCAGAAGGCTCTCACTGAACTTATTGCAAGCATCCCTAATGCGGACCAAAAGGAAACTAATTCCGACAAAAAGAATATCATAGAAGCCTCGAAAAAGTTCAATCCTAGCGCCAAAAGTGACGGCAATAATGGTTGGAAGATAAGAGGCATCAAGTCGAGTTTGTACCATTATCAGGTTCGTTACCCCCCAGAAAGTGGTCCTGGGCTTTATATTGATAATAGCAACAGCTTTTGGGGGCAGGATTTATGGTCTGTACTTCTGGCATAGTCTAAAGCTTCAAACTAACCTGAACAGCGTGCACGCGAATTATCTGACCATGCTCCTTTCGGTGGACTTTTGTGCGACACCATGGGATTTGGCAAGACCATCCAAGCCATCGGTAAGTTTTGCGTCTTACTATTTCTTCTATTTGATCTTCGAAGATATTTAACTTTGTAACAGCGAATGTCGTCGATGGGAGGCCCGCCGACGAAGACGACCCTCTGAAAACCACATTGATTGTCGTGCCAGCGCATCTTGTCGAGCATTGGTGCGTCTTTTTTATACTCTCAAATTGAAGGCCTAACGGACTAACAGACCAAGGCGCGAGCAATTTGTCAAGCATTGCGAGCCAGAAAAGATGGTCGATGCTCTTGTTTACCGCTCGAACTCGAGATTGGACACCTTCAATGCTATCAAGGGTCTGCAGAAATTCGAAGTTATGTGAGAATGCCCGTTTATTATATTAAATTTCCAGGACCTTAACATATTAATACCTACAGAATCACAACGTATGAGGAGATTCGACGTTCTTATCCCAAGTCATCGGCAGCGCCTAAGGTTACCGATCCAAAAGCGCTCACGGATTGGTGGCATGAAGTCTTTGAGCAAACTGCTGGTCCTCTACATCGGATCAAATTTTTGAGAATCATTCTCGATGGTAATGCCTATCTTATCTTTCTACCGTTATTCGAAGCCATCTAACGCTTTCTACATAGAGGGACATTTTATCAAGAACCATGTTTCTCAAACTTCCATCGCGGTGCGTGCGCTTACCGGCCAATTCAAATGGATCTTAAGCGGGACTCCAGTGCAAAAGTACGTTCCCTTTTTTCCATTATTTGCATGAAATTTTTATCGTGAGGGACGGACAATTAAGTATGGGCCATTTTACAGTTCTATCCAAGAATTCTACCCACTTTTCGACTTTCTGGGAGTCCCGGGGAATGAAAAGTTCGAGACCTTCGAGGAATACTACTACCAAGTGGGTATCTCTGTGATGCAAATTTCATGCTCTCTAACGTCGAAAACCAGGATGATGAATCGCAAAAGCGTTTGGTTAACATACTTCGCACGGTAATGTTTCGGCGAACTCATGCCAGTCGGCTTTTTACCTTGCCGGTTATCAAATTTCCCGACATCGAAGAGCGAATCGTTACGACCGAGTTCTACCCAGTAGAGCGCGAAATCTATGACGCCATCGTCGATGTTTTCTTTAAGAACATCAACGGTAAGAGAGCCCACAGGTTTTCTACTTTTCGTTTTCAACATCTTTCTTTCGAGAGCACGACTAATCAAAAGGTTCAGGTCTAAGCGCAATCAATAACCCAAAGCTTGCACAGTACCGATGCGTCCTGACGATGATGCTCAAACTGCGAATGTTTTGCAGTCACGCCCTCACGACGCAGAGTATGCTCAAGGACCTACTGTCCGGACCACTTTCGAGAGAACTCACCAATATTGAGCGAAAGTGCAGAGATCCCGAAGATCCCTCCGTGAAAATTTCCAAGACGATTCGGGCCATGGCCAAGGGTACCACTCTGAAAGAACAGCAAACACAGGCGGAAGATCCCAGAGATTCTACGCCTACTATCCAAGGCGACAAAGCGAAACTTATTGCCCAGTTCCACGAGAAAATGTGCAAGCTGCACGAGGAAGAGCAGTGGGATGAACGACTGGATCGAACAAATTGCCCCAGCTGCAAGATGGTCCCTGTCGTGCCCGTGATCACCTCATGTATGCACTTGTACTGTGAGGAATGCTATTATTCCCTGAGCACGAACGACCCTTCGCCCAGTAATTCGAACCCCAAGTGCGCCGAGTGTAACCTCATCATCGACGAGGCAGCATTAGGTGTCGAGGTAGAACACGTCGATGTCTCCACGCCCCCCTCCGGCAAATCAGCGCAGCGAAACAAGCAGAAGCCTGGGAAAAAGTGGGCAAAGGGCAGATCCGGGGGTGGCATGTTCAGAATGTCCACACCAAGATCCGAGACTGCGCCGGTGCCCGAAAAAGAAGAAGAGACGGACTGGATTCCCGTCTGCGCGGCAAATTTCCCCAGTGCCAAATTAACCAAGATCAGAGAGACTGTGGCACATTGGATTGCGGAAAAGCCCGATGTCAAGGTGGTCATTTTCACTCAGTTCTTGGATTTTGTGCGCATCTTGGCCATTATGTGTCAGGTTGAGGGATGGCCTTATGCATGCGTGAGTACCAAGTTGAATTCATGCTCGGTTTAGTATCTGAGAGACTAAATTTTTATAGTTGACGGGGAAAATGCGTCTTCACGCTCGCGAGGAAAACTTGAAGGAATTCGCACATGACGGTGAGATAAGAGTACTTATCGCCAGTCTCAAAGCAGGAGGCATTGGACTTGACATGTCGATGGCGAACAAGTGTATTCTGGTCGATCTGTGGTGGAACGAAGCCATTCAAGATCAGGTAGGTAATGTCCAGATTTGTCACTGTCACCCCCTTTTTACTTTCGCAGAAACTAACTTCACCCCCCGAAGGCATTTTGTCGTCTTTATCGGATCGGCCAGGACAAGAATGTCGAATTCGTGAAGATAATCGTTAGCAACACTATTGATGAACATCTACTCGATCTTCAGACCAAGAAGACCGAAGAAATCTCCTCCACCATGGGCAACGACGTCTTAGCAGCCCGAGAAACTGTGAAGACACTCTTGCAGCTGTTTGGAGATGTCGCTGAAAACGAAGATGGCGGGCTTCGTGTCGTTCGTCGCAAGGATAAGAAGGGAAAGCAGGCCGTGCATTAAGCTTCGGGGTTTTTCATTTTCTATTTTATTTGCTTTTCCTTTTGAAATCCTTGAATATATTTGAATTTACTTTTTTGAAAAACAGAATACTAATTGAATGGGCAACGCTCGATTCGGGGGCTGGATACGACATTTCTGGGACATGTAGTTTGGTTTCATTCTCTGCGGTTACTTCTTTGACGCAGGTGGATTTTTGGAGTTTATTTGGTATTAACTTCTTGCATGCAATTTGAAAACAAAAAGCCATTTTGGCATCACCTCATTATCTCATGGTCAAGAAAGCTCCGTAGAACCCATTCAATAAGCATCTGAAATTATCCCACTTATTCAAATACAATGACATACGACAAGAATTGCATCAATAAACCATGACCGAATCATACAACTGGAAATCGAAACCTAGGTCTCCTAGACCGACGAGGTCCTTGAGTCACAATTTCGGGACAAATAGGACTCATCGACGGAATTTCAGTCAGAGGCGAATAGATCGTAGACAATTCGGGTGCCTCAGCAAGCGTAGGAAAGGGCCGGTAGAAGTATCCCATCTCATCTTGGTAGTGGGTATTCATAGAATTGTCGTAGCCGCTGTTCGTCAAAATTACATTCTGGTCGGCCTCGTCGTCTGCATCGGAATCATCGGGAACAGAAAGATGGGAGTGTCCTGGTGGGGAGGCGGGTAGGAGAACTACTCCCTCTGCTTCTGAGCCCCAGAAATGTCTGAGTGGCTGGTCGTGGTAAGTATTCATGGGGATCTCTTGAGATTGAGCGTAGTCAGGGTGATGTTCAAGTTCGTGCTCTTCGTCTTGGATGCTCCGTACAGGTTCCATGGCGGAACTTGAGTTTCGAAACATGGAAGTTGCCCGGTTAATGGAATGTCCTCTCGCATGAGGAAGGTTGCTAGCGTAAGGAGTGCTGCCTGCATTGGGGTTCTCGGCTTCGTCATCGGCGTCCTCGTCTCCTTCATAATTCTCCTTGTTATCCTCCATGCAGGAAGCATATGAAGGCCAGGTATGACTGAATTCAATATGCGAGGTAGAAAATTCCATGACGTCGTCGGGGTCTTCGAAGATGGTGAATCGGTTCGATGGGTGCGAACCCGTGGATGAGAAACTGGTGATATTGCCTTCAATGGAGCATGGGCGATGGATCGACGAGAAAGACGAACGGCCGGTTTCGAGCTCAGAATAAGTGGTATCTTGGTAAGGAGCGGAGTCCATAGCCATCGGGACGCTGAAGTTTTTTGAGTTGTCTGGGCTCATCGTAGTATGAAGAGGGTTTATCATGATTGGAGTATCGTCTTCATGATGTGAAAAGAAAGAGCCCACTGCGTTGGTCTGGCACTGGTACTCAGGCAGATCATCCCCTCCACTGTATACCCCTCCTTGTAGGGTGTAGATTGGTCGCGTATCATCTCCAAGTCCTAATACTCTAGGTCTTTTGGGTCGGTTATTAGTGCCATGATCCGAACGACCAGTGCTGTCGTCTTCAATCTCCGTAAACGTTCGAGTTCGGCGGAGTCGGAGGGTCAGTGGTCCCTGTTGGTCGTTCGCCTCAGTCCCAGTGACATTGACATCATCCGGTTGGTGGGGGATTGATTCCTATAATTCACACTTTGATGAGTATATGAGGAAGACAACATCATACTCCGGGGGATGTTCCGGGTCAGAGAGATACTCACATGCTGATCGACATCAAGACAAAGCTCAAAGTCGATTCGATCCATCAGAACAGGCTATATTAAGGCATATAGTCAGCTGACATTCTCTCTGTTGAAAGTAACAAAACTTGGACAGAGCTGCATGGGCTAGCCTCGATATAGGGAGTGGTTACAGGTAAACGAGGCATGGTTATGGTGGACAGTGGTGACGCTATGGGGAGGACGTCTTTCCAGGGCTGAAGGAGAATGGAGGGGCATTTTTACCATCGAGAGAAAAATTTCTTATAGAGTAGGAAAGAATGGCGAAAGCCCAGGTCTTATCCAGCGTTTTCCTCAACCCAGTGGGAATTCACCTTAGAAGCACATTTAGGCGAAAGTGGTAATAGGGATGCAGGCAGTTTCAGAAAAGGCGGAACTTGCCACTCGGATGAGAAACCTCGTACAAGGAAAGTCTCAGAACCTGGGATGATGAAAGAAGACAGGTGGCGGGCATTGTGGGTGAGAGAGAAGTGGGAAGAGAAGAGAGAGGGAGAAGGCAGCCAGGCCAGAAGAATTACTGCAAGTCAACACTAGCCCCCTGGCAGTGACCACTGATGGATTTAGGGATAAGTCTACGACAAAGGGTCCACGAAGAGTTCCACGTCAAGTAGTAGATTCAATCGAAGCTACCCAGCCATCTACCTAGATATACAAGCTTAGAGAACGTTGACAGCCGTGGTGATGTCAGATACTCGACTAGGAAATTGTTTTCACTGCATAACTCTCCATTGTGTCAATCTTCAACTTCGTGGCACAAATACGACCACCCACTCGTTTCGAAGGTATTCCTCTCCGGCGCAAAGCAGCTGAACCAGCAATCCGTCTTTTCCTCGACATCTGCAGATTCCGTTCCTATCTGAACTGCCCCGGGCCAATCATACCACCGCGCGCATCCCCGCCAACCTGACCGAACATATCCAGCAAGTGTCTAGAGGACGGCGGCGGCCCCTGGGGACCAGGGTTTCCCTCGAAAGGACCCTGTCCGGCGTGACCAACGCCCATAAGAGCCTCGGCGTTAGGGGGCATCGGAGGAAATCCAGCCGGGGGAGGGCCGTTCATATACCCGGGAGGTGGCATCATGCCGGGAGGAGGGGGAAATCCCGCTGACCCGGCACCGCCGGCGCCGCGAGGGAAGGGCTGTCGTTCGCCGAGGGGAGGTACATTGCCGTGCATGGGCGGTATCATGTTTGCCATAAAGTTGGGGTTGATGCCGCGGTTGGGCGTCGGAATGCCTGGCGGAGGGCCCATGGGGGTCGCTGGTCCACCGGCCTGTTGCGGGGGCATCTGGTGGTGGCCATTCCATCCGGGAGGAGGCATGTGCTCGAAGCCTGGGGGTCTCTGCATGCCCATGGCAGGAAGTCCTTGACCCTGCGGGGCCCGCGATCCACCGGGGGTGATGGGAACCTGGCCGCCTTGAGGGAATGGCAGGTCATCAAAGTAACCCATTGGCGGCCCGTTTGCAGGTCTCCGCCGAAACTGTTCAGGATCCGGCCGCTGCAAGTTGGCTATCGCCGGGTCATCAAGGAAAGGTGGCACCTTCTGCGCGGAGGAAAGGCCGGGAGGAGGGTGAGGCAATCCTTCTTGCATATTCATCAAGCCGGGAACCGGGCCAGCGCTCTGTGGCTGACCCTGGCCGCCCTGTCCCGGGCTGGTGATGGGGCTCACCTTAACTTGTTGCATGAGGCGAAGCAAATGTTCCCTGTCTCGAGCCTGAGGATCCTGAACATATAGGTTCTCCTTCAGAGGAGGACCAGCATGCCGAATCGCTGCATCCGGCATGGCTACTTGTTCGGGCCGTCTGAGTTGCTCACGAGTGGGAGACGAGACCGCACTCTGGGTTTGTTCCATGTGCACGAGAGAAGGGGGGCGATTGGCTTGCACGTTATCGTTGTGAGGAGTCGCGTTGCGTGACTTGCTGGTGCCCAGCATTTGTAGGATGCGCTGGAAACCCTCCTGGTCCGCATCGGCTGAAGGCGTTGCCGACGACGGGGGTTGAGGCACGGGAGATATGCTTCCCATTTGAGGAGGGTGGTCGGGCTCTCTGGCGGCAGGGCTCCCGGGAGGAGGACTGAACAGTCCAGCAAAGCGGGAAGATTTGGCCGACTTGCCCGGCGCGGGCGCGGTCTCTTTTTTGGGCGTTGATTCCAAAGGCAAGGCCGTGTTAATGACTGGGGACGGTTTGCCATCACCTAGAAGCCCAAAAAAGCGTTCCATCGCCGTGTCTCCCTGGAAAGGAGCGCCGTTACTGCTGAAAATTTCACCATCGGTAGGCTTAATCTCGGCTTTGTCAGAGGTGCCAACGCATTGCTCGACGGAGGATTGTTTCTTCTCCTCCATGGGTTGAGAAGATCCCGCCTTCATCCTTTCTTTCCACCGTTCAAAATCTTCTTGGGTATGCACCCGGCGAGGCTCGTCCCTGTCGTTAGAGTCCAACCACTCGGGCTCCTGTTCGAGTTTGGCGCCGCGAGTCCAATCACGATCCGCGCCGTGTCGGTCCCTACGCCATTCGCGATTGCGGACCGGTGTCTTTTCCTCTTCGGCTTCATGTACATCCTGGGCGGGTTCGTCGCGGAACCAGCTTCCTTCGTGGCGCGCGCGACCTGGCTGGCCGTCCCTGCGGGGGAAAAAGCGACCGTCCTTGTTATCTCTGACTCCTCGGTCGAGATTGGGGTCTCGTTGATCGCGGTCCCGGGTCAAGTCCCGAGCACCCTCCCAGCGGTCGAATTCGCCGTTCCGTCTGGGCTTTCGTTCCTGTTCGTCTGGGCCAAAGGTGCGACGCGGGCGTGCGCTGTTCCAGTCTTCTCGGTCTAACCGTCGACCATTGAACGTGGTATGTTTGCCATCACGCCGATCAAGATCCCGATCGCCAACATCTCTTTCCTTGAAGAATTTGTCGCGGAAGTTGAACCGGTCATTCTTGGGGTCATCCGCGTCGGGTTGCTTAAGTGGTCGTTCGGTCGAGTCGATGGAACCTTTGGTCGTGATTCGAGAAGCGGACGCAAAAGCAATCTTCGGAGGTCCAAGAATGATGTCCTCTAGAACAAGATGACAAGCCCCTCAAGTTAGCGAGAATCACCCTAGCTATGCCCGACGCTCTGTATGGCAAAAAGCCACACAGAGGATCGCAGACAGGTTCGCCATAATTTACCTGAGTTCGAACCACGTGATACATGGCGAGCTTCAAAGATGCTCGATCGTCGCGGGGTGGTTTCAGTCGGGTTATTAGGATCTCTGGGGTTGGTGGTTTTGCGTTGCGTTGTTGGGTCGGGGATCGGGCTAGCAAAGCACAGGCCAAATCAGTCTCACGGGGCACAGAGAGCGCAAAGGAGAGCGATGGCGGAACGAAGACAAGTGACGACTTACCCCATCCATTCTTCTACAGGAGGTAAAGTAGTAGGCTTAGTGACCAGAGGCGACGAGCGCAGCCATAGCAGCTCATCGATCTGGTAACGTCGCGCCATGGAGATCGCAGACTCTGTGTGCGGAACGGTGATATCGGCAGGCTATTACGTTGTTTTCATTGGCTCGTGACGATCGAAAGACGCGAAGATCGGGAGCGTAAGAAGAAGACACGATGGACAGAGAACTCAGGCGAGTAAATCCGAGATAAGAGGGCGAAAAGGAGGATAGGCGGAGAGCGAGGATGGATGAAGGATGGGGAGTTGCAGTCGTTTGAGAGAAAGAAGCGGGAGGTGAGGCCGGCAGAAATTACGTACCGTAGGGAACCCCGACCGCCACTTGGGTTTGCTTGGTCAATAGGACGTTGCAGCAAGAACAAGTGACTAGCGTGATTTCAAGTACGGGCGAAATTCCGTTAGAGGGAGGGAAAGGGGGGCTGATCAGAAAAGTGACTGCGAGACAGGGGATTCAGGATGATTGAAAGTCAAAAGAGAGAAGCAGAGCAGAGCAAAAGCAAGTGGGGGAGAGTCCCGTGAACTGCCTTCGCTCCCGTCTTCTGCCGTCTGTCACCGCCCCGCACAGATCTATATTGTATTGTATGGCTCCAATTGAGTACATTATCGCCTAGATAAATTCATCTATACTCCAATATCGGTACATGCATCTGCTATTCAGTCAATTCCCTCTCGTCATGTTTCCAACCGCCTCGCCCACGGCTCCTCCGCTCCACTTGGCAACCCGTTCCTTATCCGAGGATTCATGCAAGGAGTTGGTGATGGCCGAAAAACTCGACGCTTCTTTGGCACCGACGACCGGAATTTGGCTTTGAATCCAGCTGACGATTCCTGCTCGGGTGATGAGGGTCGTGCTACCTTGCACCTGCGTCGAGCGATAGATCAGATGCAGGATCTTTCGCTTGACCGAGACACTCGTGCTGGGAGACTCGTAGAAAGCAAATGCGCGCTCGAACACATTGGCGCGACGGTAGATTTCCATGTCCTAGTAGGCGAGTCAGTAAAGAAGACACACGATAGAAAGCAAAGAATTCATACAGTTCCGGTGCGAAGGCCTTTGACCAACAGATCTAGGAGCCAATTGGTCTCTTCAAAATGACCGTCATCTAACTCGGGTTCCCGCAGCAAGATCTTGTCGATCCAGTAGGAGGGAATCTTCTCGGGTTCCCAGGTAGGCGCTTTCTGGAGGAAAGCGTTGACCTTGCCGTAGAGCTTGTGCGTGGGGTTTGTGAGAACTGCAAGACAGCTGGCAGCACATTCTCCCACTATCCACGGCAAGGGCGATTCAAGGCCAAGCAGTTTGACAGTCTCGTAAAGCTCTCCGGTGAGGATGTAGACCGATCGCCATTCGGCATATTTGGATTCCTAGTCCCGTTAGTCCCATCTGGGCTGCAGATGCACATTGCAGACTTACCCTGAGTTTAGCCATGAATCTGGCAATGTTGCTGAATGCTTGTCGGCGCACTTCCTGGTGCTCCGAACACAAACAGACCATCAATTCCGCCACTGGACCCTGCTCCACGGACACCTCCAGCTCTTCTTTATCCCATTTGTGCAATTCATTCCGCTCGTCACTCTCGACGGGAAGCGCCCCGAACATCTCCAGCAAGTCCACGCGCGGTTGCTCGCTTCCTACAGTCGGAGGGACCTTTTGATCCAAATTCAGGCCCTTCTTCTCCGACGGATCGTCCTCGATATCTTTCAGTGCCTTTTTCAGAGTGGACTTGAGCTGTTTCTTATTGGTGGCGCCCACCAGGGAGTCACGAACACCCTTTAGCGCTTTCGAGTCTTCCCCAGCCTGCTTCAATTTCCCCAGCACTTGAGCAGCCCATGCACACACGGCACTTTGGGCATCTGCGTCTCCAGATTTTACAACAAATGGCCACTGCTCACTGATAGCTGCCACGATAGAACTGGTAGGTTTAGATTCGTCTTGTATGAACGATCCTAGTAAATCTTGATAATGAACTTGTTTTTTGGCAATCCGGCAAACGCAGTTGTCGAAAAAGGCAAGTTGGTGTTGCAAGCGTGCAGAATCCGAGCGTTCGAAGCTCGACAAAAGTGCGGTAAATGAGGATGCACTCTGTAGGATGGAGTTCTCAATGAGCACCGATCTCAATAGGCGATAGATATCACCAAGGGATTCCTGGGACGACGCTTCCACGAGGACCTTCATCACAGAGGTGAAAGCAGAAAATTGCATAGAAGCTAGATTTCTATTAGTTTGTGGTTTCTAGCCTTCATCGGGAACGAGGGGATAAAGCGACTTACCAGGTTGTTGCCACCAACGGATCGATGCCGACTGCTGCGCAATCTTCAGGATGCTTTGCAGCTGACTGAGCAACAGTTCAGAGTCGTCCGATGAGATGTTGGGCTCATCAAATCGTTTCAAAATTTCAACCATTATGAGCGAAACATCAAGGACCTCCTCAAAAGCGGAATCCGGAGCAACCTCGTAGAAACAAGAAAGCAATTCGGCAACGGCTTCCTGCTGTTGCAAATCTTCCTTGGCGGTTCTTCTGTAGAGCTGGATGACATCTTTCACGACGGGGCACCGACGAGAAAATTCAGCGACTAATTTTCCCGCAGCCTGTTTCCAAAGCGGCTGGCTGACTCCGTGGTCGGAGTTGAAGATTTGCAGGACCTTCTGCAACTTCTTGAAGGAGACCGTGATGAGACGAACAGCGAAGAGAGTAACGATCTCCATGTTCAGGTTCAAGCACCGAGTGAGAACCTTTTGATTCAGCGGACGCGGTAGTATGTTTTCGATCACAACCGAGGGCGCCGGGGGCATCGGGGGCAGTTTATCTTTCCATCCGCAGTTCCTCGGAACCGGCAGACTCACCGTCGAGAACAGAAGTGCAGATTCGGCCAGCCATGACGGTACGGGCTTCGGATCCGATACGAACATGATCTTCTTGCTAAAAAAATCGGCCACTAACTCAGGCGCGGCCTTGAAGATTGCCACAAGCAACTCAATCTGAAGACTGTCCGTATCCGGGCGAAGTGCCTGGATTATATAGGAGAGCACTCCATTGCGGACTGGCACGGACTCCCGGTACTTGTCAACGTAGACTGCAGAATCGAGTCCCAACTCAATCGACGCGTCGTTATCCGCCGGCAAGGATTCAGGGTCGCTACCGTTAGGGTACCAGCCTGTTTCCGGTAGCAACACGCCGAGCTCAGTCTTGGTGCAGATATTCATCAAGATCTTGTGAATCTCATTCGCGACAGAGAACCCTGTGGGATTGGGATCCTCGGACTCTCGATCGTAACCATACAAAGTCACCAGTCGCTCCAAATTCCAACGGCTGAAGAACAGCTTCTTGGAGTTCCGGGGAAGCGAAGCATCCTGAATGATATCGCGATCAACAGCTTTGATCACGTCGATGACAATGTCTCGCGGGTCCTTTCGGATGTACTCGAAGAATGCTCTCATGAGTTTACTTTGCTCGACGATGTCGCTTTTAGCGGTTGTGTGCTGGACTCGCAAGTTCGCCAGAACAAATCTCTGAGCATTGCGACGCAAAGTCGACTTCTGCGCATCATCGGAGGCCTCTTCCAGTTGAGCTTTGTTCGGAGTCAAAAACACCTCAAGACGCTTGAATGTGATATAACGCGCCCCGTAGACTAGACGGGCAACGGCACCTCCATCGAAGCTGACCACCTCGGTAAGAAGACGCAGACACGGGGAGATCAAGTGCTCCTTCGACTTTGTGGCGGTCAACCCACGGTTGAAGAACCTTAGCTGCTCCTTTTGCATCAAGAATTTACACAATGCCGTTCCGAAGTCTCGGAAGTCCAGATTACTAGATATCGTCTTGATAAAGAGCGCCAGCACAGAGGGGACCATTGTCAACATGGAGTCATTATTATTAGTATCCGCAAATCCCCAGGCCTGGATTAGATCAGGGAAGCAAGACGCCTCCTCGCCATTGTAGGCGATCTGCGAATCACAATAGGCTTTGAGCACGCGGAACTTTTTGGTTTTCTCGCCCTCATTCTCCGTCTGTGGGATGGAGAGCAAGTATTCCTTGAACTTTCTGAGGCCTAATTTATTCTGTAAGTATTACCCGTTCGTAACAAATGAATGCATGGTTCTTCTGCCTACCTTGTTTGGTCTCTTGGATGTTTTGCTGAAAAGTCAGGATAGCACGGAGTTGCGTGTGAGACGTGATGTCGGACTGGACAGTGGCCTCCTCGCCGGAGTCCAACTTCCTCCGTTTCGTCCGGGGGAATTGATTGTCCGTGTGCGACATGTTGGAGCAGTAATTAGAATGGGATCTTTGAGCAAGAGAGAAAAGATGGAGGATGCATGAATGGATTGATTATTATGGATGACCTAAGGATCTTCCGGCAGATTTTTGCGGTCGCTGATTGGTCGGTGCGGCCCGCGCCAAGGCATCGCCGAAAGAGGAAATCGCCTCATGAAGAGTCGAGTCTAGGTAGTAGGTAGTCTAGTATACTCCTAGTACATCAGAGAATCTTATCTAGTGAATATTCATGTCTGCCAGTGTTATCGTATACAAGCGAAATTTATCTTCATCTATCATATCTATTGCTCATTAAAATACAGTTTATGTTTCGGATATAAGACCAAAGCACACGTCCAGTACCAGAACACTTCACACGGGCATTCTTTTTAGAACTACAGTATGTACCCAGGCAGCAAATGCCAAATAAGATCTGTGGATGGAAAGAAACAAAGCAGTATCAACCCCATGTTCCTCCTCCACCACCTCTTCCTTGGCGTCTCTGCGCAGACAAACGCCAGTCGTCTTCCCCGGCGAAACGATTATGCAAGGGTTGAATACGTTCGGCCTTCTTCCTCTTCGAAAGACGGTCCGTGGGTGCCACCTTGAAGAAGGTCGGGGCTGCCTCGACCAGCCACTTCGGCTCAATGGATGTCGTGCAATGCATGTATTCCTTGGTCGTGAGGACAAGAGTATGATAGATGACATGCTCGGACGGTTTGCCGAACAAGGCAGAGCTGGGATGCATGTAGACCGGAGTGCCCTCGACCAGCGTCTTGTATCCTTCCTGGGGATCCTTGCGGGCCGCATTTCTGAAGAAACCGGTGCAAAGGGCTTGACGGACTTTGGTCGTGTTTCTTCCACACGAGACGATCCGATGGTGATACCGGTCCATGATGCCCATGAGCTGCTGCCGAACATCCTGCGCTCGGCGGATCTGACGCGCCTGAATGAAATTCTCGAAACACCAAGCATTGTTGAATTTGGAGTTCTTCCACCCATTGTATACATTGAGCAGCGTTAGATGGTCGCCGTGAGGGTCATGGAACTTGGACTTCTTCTGATCCGCCTGATGCTGCTTCTCCTTGGGGCGATAGAATACCGATTGTATAGACAGCATAGCGACGATGCTCAGCATTTCCTCCGAGCATCCCATATCAACCGACGCTATAAGTACCTTGGCAAGGGCAGGCTCCATGGGGAAATCAGCCATCTTTCTACCCAACCGGGTGAGAAGACCTTCGTCATCCAGAGCTGACAAAGCATAGAGCTCCTCCAACGCAGTAAGCATGGTGTTAGTTGGCGGCGGGTCCATGAAGTCGAAGTGCAGCAGGTCATTGATACCCATGGCCTTGAGCATGAGAATCGTGTGCGAGAGGTTCTGACGCTGGATTTCGGGAATCGTCGTTGGCAACATTTCCGACTGGTATGCGGCTTCGGTATACAAGCGGAAACATTTTCCTGGTCCGGTTCTTCCAGCACGACCAGCTCTCTGTTTGGCTTGTGCCTGAGATACCGGGGTAACAACCAACGAATCCATACCAAGCTTCGGATCGTACGCGTTCTGCTTGACGAAACCAGGATCAATGACGTAGTAGATATTGTCGATGGTAATGGATGTCTCCGCAATATTCGTTGCAATGATAACCTTTCGGCCGCCATCAGGAGCAGGTTCGAAAATTCTGCTCTGCATTTCACTGGGAAGGGCGGAGTAGACAGGGAGAATAACCAACTCCGGGACTGTTGACCCCAGTGCTTTCATGCGCTCGTAGAGAATTTCACAGGCTGTATCGATTTCTTCTTGACCTGTCAGGAAGACGAGGATGTCACCCGACGGCTCGGTCAGATGAATTTGCATAACGGTGATGAGTGCCGCATCCAGATAATCGGATTCAGGTTCTTTGGAGTACATGATTTCGACAGGGTAAGTTCGGCCAGGAATCGAGAAGATGGGGCATCCATTGAAGTATTCTGAGAATTTCTCAGCGTCAAGAGTGGCCGATGTAACGATCAGCCTAAGGTCAGGGCGTCGCTTTATCGTTTTCTTGAGCAAACCGAAAAGGACGTCAGTAGCGATTGTTCGCTCGTGGGCCTCGTCAAGCATAATCACAGAGTATTTTTTCAAATCCGGATCAAGCAAGACTTCTCTTTGAAGCATTCCGTCGGTCATATACTTGATTTTCGTGTCTGGGCTGGTACAGTCTTCGAAACGAATTGTATAACCAACTTCTGCACCGAGTCTACAGCCGACTTCTTCAGCCACACGCTTTGCAACCGACATTGCGGCCACACGCCGGGGCTGAGTACATCCGATGATGCCGTTGTTTCCGTACCCTGCCTCTGCCAAATACTGTGTCACTTGTGTCGTTTTACCGGATCCAGTATCTCCAACAACAATCATTAGCTGGTTGTCACGAACAGCATCGAGAAGCTGGTTGCGGAATTTGTAGACAGGAAGACTCTCTCTCTGCTGCTTGATCGACATAGTTGTCCGTTTGCCCAATGACTGGTTTTTGCCCATTGTGACTCGCTTCCATTCCGGCACCGTCTCGTCGGGCTTGGCTTGTTGGGTGGTTCGAAGGTCCGCTGCGAATTTCCGCTCTTCAGGGGCAACCATGGGATCTTGCCATTGAGCGTTAAGATCGACCTCTGCAGCTCGCTCGGCGGCCTTATCCTGTGCTTCTTGCTGGCGTAGCTCTCGTCGGTCTTTAGCCAGCCCGGTTCCTGCCATGGCTGCACGATTCAGAGAGCCATCAGGAGCCTTCACAACCCTGATGGGCGATAATTCTAGAGACATTTTGGTCTGTCCAGCCAAGAACGGCGGCTCTTCGTCTTTAACTTCAATGTCTACATCTTCCTCCTCCTCAAATGTACCCTCGCCTGTCAAGGTAGCGTGGTACTCTTCATCGATGTCGGGATAATCGGCCGCCGAGACGGCACCGGACGCGATTAACTGCTTGATCTCCCATCGCTCTGGCGAAGTCATGCGCTTCCGATTTTTCATAGGCTTTCCGTCTGCTTCCTCGATAATGGGCACATCGGAACTCAAGTTTCCGTATCGGTCCTTGCCGGAAGCTCCATCGAGACGCTCCATGTTGGCACCAGACGCAAGACGGCGTTGCGGGATGAGATCAAGCCCCGTCATTTGGTCGACCTCCTTCATCGACAGTCCAATGCGCGATCCTTGTATACTAACAACTTTGACTTTAACGGGCTGACCTCGTGAAACTAAGTCCGAGGGATGGTTGACGCGAGCGCCTTCCTGCATAGCAGAAATGTGTACTAGACCGTCGACCTTGCCTTGAACGCCTTGCAAGTTCACAAAGGCACCAAAGTCCTTCACTCCAGTAACGCGCCCATCGTAAACCTTGTACAATATCGGTTGGTCATCTAACTCGACCGGTGGTGGTTTGCGGAAGTCATCATCGATTTCGCGATCGCGTCTCTTCCGTCGGTCGCTGCGGCCGTTGCGATATTCTTCATCCTTGCTGCTATATTTCCTGGCTGAGCGGCCAAACTCATCCACGTCGTCGTCTCTCTTCCGATATCGCGGGCTATGGGACCTCGATCGTGAGCGGTATTTATCGTTGCGACGGCGTCCGCGATCGTAATCCTCGTAGTCGGGGCTCCTGCTTCGCTTCCTGCTGCTCCGATCCTCTCTCGTCGTGCGACCCTTCTCTTCTCGGGCCTTCCCCGCTAGCCCCTCCAGCATAGCAAATGTATCATCCATCGCATCAGCCTTCGCGTCGCCTTCGTCCGCACCCTTGCGAGGAGCGTAGTCCTCCTCGTCCCACTGCTGCACCTTATCCGGGACAGCCAGGCCCTTGAAGACACGAGCCTTCTTTTCCAAAGCGTTCAGCATATCCATGTCGTCGTCGCCGTCCGCCGCTTTCGTTTCGGCCTTGTGGGTCTTGTATTTGGGATGCATAGTGAGCACCAAGCGATCGATACTCTCCAGCAGACTTTCCGGAAACTCAGCTCCCATTTCCTCCATCGTCTTCTTGAACCCGGCGAATGAATCGCATTTCAGGTGTTGGTCTATCACGAACTCTGCCAGCGTCTTGTCATTAATACCCAGATGGTTTTGAATCTCGCCGGTGATTCGCGACACGAGCGAAAAGAGCTCGAGCGACTGGAGGTCATCCATGGTCGGCGGATGGGGTAGTAAGGACAGCTAGAAAAGACGTGTGGTAATCATAAAATAAACCAACTCAACAGAAGGTCACTTTCTTTGCGAGGGAGTGCGAAGCCCCTCTCTGGCCTGGGAGTTGCGGTTTGCGACGCCTGCAATTCCGAAGCCGAGAAAGCTCTCGGGTGCGGAAAATCGTTGTGGCGCCGCCCCGATAACGACGTACTGTTGGAACTATAAGAATCGACCTCCCGCTGTCTTTCCTCAACTGCTGGAAGTAGCTGGTTTCAGGCTGGAAATACCATTCATGCGACTGCTATAGTATCGTATCAATTGCTTTTCGAGCTCGCGACCCGGAAATACATTCGTGGTTTGGGATGAACAAACTTATCTGCTAGATATATTTAACAGCGGTGATTTCATAACATTTAAAAGATGCAAAGGTACCTCAATAGTAACCTATTACAGCAACCACATTCAACGGAGCCTTGTCAAGGCAATCAGTACTTGATAAACACTAATTATCTTCTATCCGCAGCATTGGTAGTACCGTAATCCTGGTCACAGATTATAACGTTAATTAAGGGTTCATGATTGAATGCCTGAGGCAAAACGCCAAGCAATCGCATTTCTCGCCGTTTCGCCTCCGGTCTACATTTCTTCCTCTTTCTCTCTCACCTTCGCTCCCATGTCCCCCTAGCCTTCGGGCCCCATTTGCGCTCTTAAATGTACCGTGAACGCATGGATTTCGCTCGCTGATTCCTGTTTTCTGATCTGCAGCATTTTGGTCCGTTGTTCTTAGCCGGTGCAATTTCCTCGCCTTCGACTCAACTATTCGCCTCCCTCACGCATTCTAATCCTATCGCCCCGTCGAGACATGCAGCAGGCATGGACGACTAGAGGCAAATCCTGCCTATTGTGTACTTACCAGGCACTATTACGTCCCGCAACAAGGAGTTTTACGACCACTTCAGCACTGCAGCGAGCCAGGAGCTCGTCAAAGAAGCAATCGGAAAAGAAACACGCCGATGTAAGTTTGCCATGCTACCGGCTGCGCCCGGCTTTACTAACTAATTCTCCCTGCAAGAATTCATCTGCAAAGCGTTCCGTTAAGAAAACCCTCAAAGACCTCGGTCCACCTCTCAGAAGAGGCCAGAGGGAACAGATTACGGTCACTGATTTCGCCGGGATCACCGAAGCCCTTCTTCAAGAACACCGGGACAGTCTTTCCGACAAATCCATTGCAGCAACAAAAGAATGGCGGAATTTCGAACGATATGTGTTAAATGCGTGCAAGATTGAAACCAGGGGCATGGGCACCCCAACCAGCCCTTTGCGACAACTGAAGGTCACACTGCAGAGAGCATATATTAGAGATGGGATCAACGGACTGAGGACTGAGCTGGGATATCTCCTTTACGCCCACGGTCTCACGCTCAAGTATTCCACGCCAAATTTGGAACACCAGAAGCAAGTGACCGATCTCAGCTATCCGGCGGAATGGTACCCACAGGCACGGTCCATCCAACGGACAATACATCTACATGTTGGGCCAACGAACTCGGGGAAAACGTACACTGCGCTTAAGCGACTCCAGAACAGCAAGAAAGGCTTCTATGCCGGCCCGTTAAGGTTACTCGCGCAGGAAGTGTATCATCGGTTCACAGCCGATGGAACCCCATGTAGTCTTGTCACCGGCGATGATGTCAAGATCCCCGAAGACCAGTTGCCATCCGTCATGAGCAATACAGTGGAGATGGTCGATTTATCAGAGCGTTTTGATGTTGGCGTTATTGATGAGATCCAAATGTTGGCAGACCGCTCCCGTGGGTGGGCTTGGACTCGTGCCCTCCTGGGTGCGCGTGTTACCGAATTGCACCTCTGTGGCGAGACCAGAACTGTGCCCTTGATTCGTAACATCGCTGCGCTTACGGGGGACAAACTTGAGGTTCACCACTATGAGCGATTGAATCCTCTCAAGGTAGCAAACAAGAGTCTTAACGGTAACCTCAAGAACCTTGAGAAGGGTGATTGCGTTGTGGCATTTTCTCGAGTTGGAATCCACACTTTGAAATCAGACATCGAAAAGGCAACTGGGCGACGGGCGGCCATTGTTTACGGTAGTTTGCCTGCCGAAATCCGTACTCAGCAAGCCGGCCTATTCAACGACCCCGACAATGACTACGACTTTTTGGTTGCCAGTGATGCTATTGGCATGGGTCTCAACTTGAGCTGCAAACGCATTATCTTTGAGACTTTGGTGAAAAGGGTACCAGGTGGTCTTCAGAGGCTTTCTGTGCCGGAAATCAAACAGATTGGTGGGCGAGCGGGTCGTTATCGATCGGCAGGGCAAAAGGATGGGGATGAAAGCGATGGGCAAAATGTGGGCTATGTGACGTCTCTGGAAGAGGTAGACCTGCCTTACATCCAAAAGGCACTGAGTACCGAACCCCCTCCCATCAGTGCCGCCGGCATAATTCCTCCGGATTCTGTGTTCCACAAACTGGGCGCCTACTTCCCACCAGGGGTACCTTTGGAATACATTATCAAGCGCACCTTTGAAATCTCTCAGGTCGGCTCCTTGTTCTTTCGTTGCGACCCCAAGGGTCAGCTCGAAAATTCCGAGATTACCGATACAGTCCCTGGATTACGGTTGGAAGACCAATTGACGTTCATGGCGGCTCCTTTGTACACCCAAGGGCAAGCAGCGAAGGACGTTTCGCGTGCGCTTGCCGAGTGCGTTGCGCAGAACACGGCTGGTAAATTGTTGGATATCCCGGAGCTCAACCTGGAAATCCTGGAGGAGCCAGCGTCTGGCAGCAAGGAATATCTGCACCAGTTGGAAGGTCTTCACAAAGCCCTCATCTCATATCTATGGCTCAGTTTTCGATTTGGCGGTGTCTTCACTGATCGTACCCTCGCCACTCATGTGAAGAAGATGGTGGAAGAGAGGATGATCAGGGCTTTGACCGAATTTTCTGCCAACAAGAAGCTCAGAAAAGACGCTTCGCTCCGACGGCAGATTGCCCTGCAGAAACAAATAGAGGAGCATAAACGGCTTTTCTCCGATTTGGATTACCAGCCTATGGATGGAGAGCAACAACCGCTTCCGGTTGAGCTTTCTGCGGATGAAAATCATTTGGCGGAGACTCCTCCTGAAACCAATCCCATGTAAAGGAGTGGAATTGAAAGATGCATTCCGTTTCTTTGGATTGGGGGTATTGCGCTGAATAACATGAGGAGTGATGCAAATTCTTGTGAATATAATACGTGAAAAACTTGTATATTAGCCATTGGGCAAAAGCATTTGAAGTTCGCTGCTCGATTGTATTATAGAGATTAGAGGATATTTTAGATAGCATTTTGTCTGTTCATGCTTTCTCAAGAAGAACTATATCGTACTGTAGTTACTGACTGTGGGTGTAAGGAAGAATTGTCGGAAGAATTAGATAAGACCAGCCGGAAGATAGCCACTAGCCTCACCGCCCTGGTACTGCCGATCCATCGGGGATGATGCATGGTGGGGACTTGGAGGAGGGTCTCGCTGCTATTGAAACGTTTCAAAAAGACAAGCTGGACGAGCAAGACCTCCCCCGCCCCTGATCGCAATTTATTCCCGGTCGCCTGTGCCGTACTCACTTCCCTATCATTTAATTCCGCCGTGTCGCTCTCGACTCGCAGCTTCGCCGACTCCAAGGTGTTTTTCCATCCTATCGATGCACCGCTGAGGGCTGCCGGTCAGCCAAGATGAGCACCTCCCTACTGAATATCCAGCGTGATAGTGAGTTATCGATCGCAATCGGGCCTCTCTTGAGAGCTTCCCCACCAAGTCCCCCTGTATGCTAACCACCGCGTGCCACCTCCTAGTCATCCTTAATACGATCCGTTATACCGCGGGTGATGAGGTATGATCGGCCTTTCGCTTACCGTGAATCGATGACGGAACTGACGAGGAGGGGTTTTTAGTGGAAAGTATTGGTTGTGGATGAGACCAGTCGGAAATTGATCCTTAATGCCGTGAGCGAGGATGACATCCTCAACCTCAACGTCACCAGTACGTCTCCGTCTGCTTCGACAAGGCAGGAATTGCATTAGCTGAATTGCCATCTGCGCAAGATGTCGAACAGATCGAACATCGGCGGTCGCCCAACCCGGGGATGGACGCGCTCTACATCCTGTCGCCGCAAACGCACATCGTGGATTGCCTGATGGCCGACTTTGAACGAAAGAGATACAGAAAGGCATGGTTGGTCTGGACAGCAGGTCGGTCACCTCTTGCGTTCCCCGGTCGCAATCGGCCCTAACATCGCCAATAGTGCTGGAACCGCAGCAGCGCGTGCGGCTCGAACGATCCCAGATGGCGCAAGATCAAATCGCCAGCTTCCGTGTGATGAATGCCGACTATTTCCCGCGGGAATCGCGCGTCGTCACCTTTCGAGACCCTTGGAGTTTCCCCGTGTTGTTCCACCCAGGGTGTAACCATCTGATCAAAGGGCATCTGGAGTCATTGGCACAGAAGGTGGGATATAACCTGCAGAAATCGAGGAACCTTGACTGACTGAGATTCGAGGCCGTATCGATCTGTGTGAGTCTAGGAGAGTACCCAACGATCCGATACTACCGCCCCAGGACCCCCACCCACGAGGCCAGTGTCTTGTGCTCGCACTTAGCCCGGTTCATTCAAAACGAATTAGACCAATATGCGCATTTCCAGCGCGACTTCCCTCCTCCCTCCCAGAGACCTCGAGGTGTTCTCCTGGTGGTAGATCGGTCTATGGATCTCGTCGCCCCCCTCGTCCATGAGTTTACCTACCAGTCCATGGTGCACGATCTGCTACCGATAAAAGACGGTGACAAGGTTACCTATAAGACGACTGTCAACGAAGGGAGTCACAATGAAGAGGTGAAGGAGATGGAAATAAGCGACCAAGACAACGTCTGGGTCGACTACCGACATCTTCACATGAAAGACGTTCTTGAGAAGCTAGGTGATGACTTTGCCAAGTTCAGGGCTGCGAACCCTCAGTTCGCAGAGGAGTAAGTGCAACTCTTTCCCCTCATTTTATCCCCTACTTTCTTCTTCCAGCACATTCGTGATTCTGAGCGGGAAAAAAGTCGCTGACATGGTCGTAGAAACAAAGCCAACGTTAATACGATTAAAGACATGTTGGCTGGTCTCACCGAATTCCAGCAGGGCAGAGATGCATACACCCTGCACCTGAACATGGCGCAAGAATGCATGAAGCTTTTCCAGGAGCATAAACTCATTGAAGTGAGCTCGGTGGAGCAATGCTTGTCTACGGGCCTAGACGAGAACTACAAAAAGGCCAAGGGACTCGGTGCCCAATTGGTTCAATTGTTGGATGATGACACTGTCGGACAATCGGACAGACTGAGGCTATTGCTGCTTTACATCATCTATAGAGGCGGTATTCTTGGTGGAGATATCAGAAAGCTTTTGGCCCACGGTCAACTTCCGCCGCAGGACGGAGAAGTCATCTACAACCTGGATCTCCTGGGAGCCAGAGCGGAGAAGCCCCTAAAGGACGAGAAGCCGCCCGTTCAACCACTTTTCGCCAGAAAGCCCCCGTCTCCTGCCGAGGCCGACGAGACCAGCTTGTCTCGGTATGAGTTGAATGTGAAATTAATGCTCGAGGATCTCATCCGCGGAACCCTGGACCCAACCGTGTTCCCATTTACTCGGCCGCAAACGGATGCCGATGGAATGGCACAGCACCAAGACACGCTCGCACAGGCGTCTCTGCGAAGTGCCAAACCGACATGGGCCCGAACTCGCTCGGCCGCAGAGCAACCCAAGCAGCGTATCATCGTCTTCATGGCGGGCGGTGCCACCTACGGAGAGACTCGCACCTGCTATGAAGTCTCGCAATCCTTTGGCAAGGATGTTTTCATGGCTACCTCCCACCTGCTAAGCCCCAGCTTGTTTTTGCGACAACTCGGGGACCTCAGCACCGACAGGAGACGTCTGGATATTCCGGCCGAGCGCCCCAAACCCACCGCTCCGGCCCATCTGTTCGAGAGAGAGCCGCCACCACCGCAACCCGCACCCAAGAAACCTCCCCCAATGCCGAATCTCAATCCTCCGGTGCCTCCCTCGCAGGCCATGGGCGCAATGTCGTTGGGGCCCAATGCTCCCAAACCCGCCAACGGCACGGCCACCGCTGGCTCTCCTGCGCCCGGCTCGAAACCCCCCAAGGAGAAGAAGGAGAAGAAGCGGCATCATTTCTTCAGGTAGTTTCCCTGCTCAACGCCTTCCGAGTCAGTTCGAGCTTGCGATACCTTGTTTAGTCCGCAGCCATTGACGTGCAAGATCTGCGGGCGCCCCTACTGTTTAATTATAGCAATGCTGTGATACCATCTTTTTCTCTCCCTCATTCCCACCTCTCACTTTCTGTATGTCATGTGCACCCGTGGCGCCGTGGCACCATTCTGACTCGATTAATGGTCTTTCTCTTGCATCATCTGACGTTCTTTTGTGGCATATTCTCCCATAATCAATTGTATGTAGCTCAGCTCAGACATGTATCCGTCACTTGCCAACCGCCCACATCTTCATCATAATGCCTAGTTAGAAAATAAAAACCAAGGGGTATCACGCTATTGTACGCCAAAAAACATTTCAATCCATCGGTCTCATCATACTTTTTTTTTTTCTCTTTTTCCTCTTTCATTTGCTATCCCCCTCCACTGAGATACTTCTGCACGTCATCATTCTGATACAACATCTCCCGCAGTCGATCTCCTCGTTTCTTCGCGTCCGCATGTCCCTTCCGCACCTGTTTCGCATTCAACTTCTCGACCTTTGCCGCCGGCGCTCGACTGTTCGTTTTCGGCTTCTTGCCCCTCTCTTCCGGATCCCCCTCCGCGCCCAATCCCACTGTATCGACCTTCAACTTCCCCTTTAACGGCTCTCGAATCCCCTCTCGTCCCGGTGCTCCAAGGCCCCTTCGACTATCGGGATCCCACCCGTAGGCTGAGAGATAGCGCAGGCCGTGCCGAGAGCGGTCGAGATGCGAGGGAGGGTGCGAGTGCGTTAGACACACTTGATGCGCGAGGGAGGCTTCGTGCGGTCGGTTTTCTGTGGCACTGGAGGATCCATCTGCGTTTTCAGCCAGGGGGAGTTGACAGACTTCGCAGCGCGCGGCGGGGGAATCGTGAGGTTGGGACGATGCAGATGGGGATGGAGGAGCGGATTGTGTGGCGTTCGGGTCGAAGGTGGACGGAGGGGGAGTAGATGTGCCCGGTGTAGTGGATCCCGAGGATTGGCTCTTGGATAGTACGATAGAGAGGTATTTGTTTGCGATGGAAGGCCCTGTCTGCGTTGAGGGTGCCGGCGCAGACGATGTGCGGGTCGTGTTGAGTTCGTGGTCGGAGGAACGTACAAAGTCCACGCGTTTGCGACTGATGCCGGCGCCGAAGACTCGTTGGTCTTCGAGGGGGAGGAAGTAGTCTTCATCGTCGTCGGGAGGCATGGTTGATTGTAAGAGGAGTGATGGTTGTTGAGTGAATCCTTTTTTTGCCTTGGGCGGGAGATGCATCAACTGCTGTCGGAGGCGGGAGATCGGCCGCTAATCCTTCTGAACGGCAACTCGCTCTCGCTGTGTCTGTCCTCTTCCACCCTCCTCTACTCCTCCGTCTGGTCACCTCTCCCGCCTCACCCTATCCTCCTTCATCCCATCTCTCCGTCACAATGCCCATCCCCATAATAACAAAGGGGATCACGGAGGGCATCTCTTCCATCCCCTACGCCTATAGCATCCTCAAGCTGATACCATGGGTTCTCGTCGTCGCCGTGCTGAAATACTACTTCGGCGGAGCGCGAAACAGCTCCGAGCGACTGATGCATTCTAAAGTCGTGATGGTGACGGTATATCATACCCTTCCTGTCCCCTCCCATTCATACCTCAACCCAACTAATTTGCGAATCAAACTTCCAGGGCGGAACATCCGGTATAGGAGCCAGCGTCGTGCACGAGCTCGCCACGCGCGGCGCCCAAGTCGTCCTCCTCACGCAACACGCCCCCTCCGATATCTTCCTGGTCGAATACATCGACGACCTGCGCCGATCCACCGGTAACCAGCTCATCTACGCCGAACAAGTCGACCTCTCGTCCCTGCACTCGATCCGGACCTTCGCTACTAAATGGATCGACAACGTCCCCGCCCGTCGCCTCGATATGATTATTCTCTGCGCCAACACGGCGAACCCCTCGTCCGGCGCCCAGCGTGACACACCCGACGGTCTAGACGAGGAATGGCAGGTCAACTACCTCGCCAACTTTCACCTCCTGAGCATCCTGAGCCCGGCATTGCGCGCTCAGCCAGCCCACCGCGACGTCCGAGTCATCTTCACCACCTGCTCCAGCTACATCGGAGCGACGATCGATCTGAAACAAACCGACACGGCAGCATTATCATCAGCCACCGAGGCCGCTGCATCCTCTCGAACATCTACCAAATCAACCAAACCCAACAAACCACCGAAAAAGACCTCCAGCACCGCTACCGCCGCCGCAGCAAAGAAGGTTAAAAAACCCAGCCTCTTCGCCGCCAGCAAACTCTCCCTCATGATATTCGCCCACTCCTTCCAGCAACACCTCAATGCCTTCAAACGCCCCGACAACCAACCGCCCTGCACGCGCGTCGTGATCGTCGACCCAGGATTCAGTCGCACCCCGGGCATGCGGCGCTGGCTGACGGGTGGCTCGTTGCTCGGCCTCCTAGTGTACCTGATCACATGGCCGTTCTGGTGGCTAGTGCTGAAGTCGCCGCAGCAGGGTGCGCAGAGTATCTTGTATGCGGCGATGGAGCAGCAATACGGTCGGGGGAGTGGCGGGTGGATGATCAAGGAGTGTCGGGAGGTGGATTTCTCGCGTAACGAGGTGCGCGACGAGCAAGTTGCCAAGCAGCTGTGGGAGTTCAGTGAGAAGCAGATCGAGGCGAAGGAGAAGGAGGGGGCGGTGAAGCGGGCGTTGGCGCAGAAGGAGTCCGAGCAGCAGGACAGTGCGAAGAATAATGCTACGGACAAGGGGGAGAAGGAGCCTACTCCGGGTTCGAGGCGGAGTCGTAAGGGGAAGGAAAATAAATGAGTGGTTGATACACTTGAAGCTACCTAACGGCTTCTTCTCAATTTTGTTGCATATAGAATTTATAGAGGTTACGCACTAGGGGATAATTGCATAAGGCGTTTACGGAGGAACAGAGTGTCCAGAAAAAAGGGGGTGAAAAAAAGGAAATTCGTCTCTTTCAATCTACTAAAGCTCTCGTGTCTATGTCCATGCGATTACTTCTTTCGCTTTCTCTGCTCTCTGCAGAAACAAGCAGTCCTCAGACGACCGTCTCTCCCAATCTATTTCTTGAGCTGGTCCAGCAGCTCAGCCGGGGGCTGTTGACGGTATCCCTGGGGGTTGTTGCGGGTCCAGAGCCAGAGGTCCTCACAAGCCTGCTCGAGAGTGCGCTCGGCCTTCCATCCCAACTCGGTGTTGGCGCGAGTGGGGTTGGCAGTCAGGTTGAGCACGTCTCCGGCGCGGCGGGGAGCCACCTCGTAGGGGAGGTCGCGGCCCACGGCGGCGGAGAAGGCACGGATCATCTCGTAGACGGTGCTGCCCTTGCCGGTACCCAGGTTCCAGGCACGGACACCGGGGTTGTTGGAGCGCAGGTAGTTCAGGGCCTTCAGGTGACCGTCGGCAAGATCTAGAATGTGGATGTAGTCACGGATGGCGGTGCCGTCGTGGGAAGCGTAGTCTGCGGAAAAGAGTCAGTCATATTGCATTCATGCTGAATACTGCATCGGGAACTCACCATCTCCGAAGACGAGCAGCTTCTCCCGCTTGCCGGTAGCGACCTGAGCCAGGAGGGGCAGCAGGTTGTAAGGGACACCCTGGGGGTCCTCACCCATGATACCGGAGGGGTGAGCACCAGCGGGGTTGAAGTAACGGAGGAGGGCACCGTTCCACTTCTTGGCCTCGGCCTCGTTACCGGCCTTGAGGGCGTTGTTGCGCTGGGCGTTGATCACGTCGGTGATGGCGTTCTCGACAGCGAACTTGGTGTTTCCGTAGGGGTTGGTGGGGCCCAGAGGGCAGTGCTCAGGGATGGGGATCATATCGGGGAAGCGAGTGGCATCGCCGTAGACGGTGGCAGAGCTGGAGAAGACAATGTTGTTGACATTGTGGCGGACCATGGAGCGGAGCAGGCAGATGGTGCCGTAGACGTTGACGTGGTAGTAGTCCAGAGGCTTCTCACCGGACTCGCCGACGGCCTGGGGAGATTCGCAAACATGTGAGCAGATTGCGAGGCATTGTGAGATCGGGAGCGATGGAAAGACAGAGTATGTACCTTCAGAGCAGCGAAGTGAATGACGCTGTCGATGTCGGGGTGGGCCTCGAAGACCTTGTCGAAAGCGGCCTCGTCGGTGACATCCAGGTGGGCGAACTCGGCCTTCTTGCCGGAGATCAACTCAATGCGCTTCAGAGCCTCGTCGGAGGAGTTGTACAGGTTGTCAGCGACGACGACCTTGTAACCGGCCTCGAGCAGAGCGAGGGTGGTGAAAGAGCCAATGTAGCCCGTGCCACTAGAGAATTGCGGGGTTAGTTCTGGGAGGTGTATTTTATGTAAAGAAAGACAGAGACAGAAAGGATGAAAGAGAAAGGGTAGATGCTTACCCAGCGACGAGAACTGAACCAGCAGACATGATGACGGAAGCGATTGAAGAGAAATCGGTGAAGAGAGAAAGAGAGAGAGAGAGAGAGAGAGAGAGAGAGGCTTGGGAGGAGATGAAGCAAAAGAAGGAAAAGGCGGGATATTTAAGGGGAAAGGAGGGGCCCGTTTGCGTACCGTACGCGCGGGCGGTAATTTACGTCTTCCCCTCCGTCTTTCTCCCTCTTTGTTACGAACTCCTCTCTACAACTACAACTACGGAGTACAACTTTCCCCCCTCGAAGGATCCCCATTACATGCCCTTCATCTATCAATTTAATCTTGTAATCTCTTCCATCCGTCAATTGTCTTCACTAAACACCGCTCAAATGACCAATCACCCCTCTCCCATTCACTCTGCATCTGCCCCTGGTCGGTTGCGATCGTCGGTACAGGCCGAAGAGGCAACGTCAACCGGCGGGACGATCATCCCTTCATTTAATGGCTTGATGCGCGTTTCTGCATCGGGTGTCAGATATCTGCCAGGCACCTTTGTCTTACTCTTACCTTGCTGTACGGAATAGATATCGAACGCGTGGTCGGTCGGCTTCCCGTCATGCCATGCATTACTCCGTACAGACTCCGGCTGAAAACGGGTCGGGCTATCGGCGTTGACTGGGACTCTGGAGAAAATTACTCCGTTCTAGCGAAGGCTGTGCCTCGCCCTCTCCAGTCTCCAGACTCTCCATCCCACCGGGCAATGGGATTGTTCCGAGCGAAGTCCGCAGCGAGTGGTCTCACTTGTTCTCCCAATCGTCGTCATCATCTCGGCGGGTCGAGGGCTCCACCCGAGTTAGTGGGCTCACTATTCCCAAGAAAACGGACCAAGGGTCCAACCGGCAGAGCCAGTCAAGTTTTCTGCTTCTGGCCGTCGTTCGCTTCGACTGTCATGCGTTCTCTGGATCGCGTGGTATGGTACACAGCATGTTCGGATTGGCCTCTGGGCCAGGAACGTGTTCGGCTTATTCTTAGACTGCGGGACCAACGGTCTGCTCTGGACCGAATTCACCTGTCGGTTATCATTCCGTACGGTGTAACTACACAGTAGGGGGTGATCTCGGTCGGCTAATTGAGTTCTTCTCAATACAATCGACGTCATCGGGTCACCGTGAAACAAAGGCCAGTCTTCATTTGTACTCCGTACTACGTTCTGGACTACGATACCACCGGTCTTGGCACTAGTCCTACTCCTAACAAGCTTCAGAACATATCCAGCCCTAGCGTGAAGCTGCCAATTACAAGGAGTTTCTCATGCTCCTTTTCGCGTCAATGTCACGTTGGGTTCAACAGAGTACCTGGTAGGAGGAAGTCCGTGGAGACCAGAAGAAGAACTGCGATCTATGAACCAGTTCGCTAGGATCTATACCGAAACACCGTAGTCAAGGAAAGAACTGTCCCTAGAAGTTGTGTGAACAGGGTACTTGCTCGACGATACACAAATCTTGCTAGGACCATAGCAAACAGTTCATTGTCTAAGAGATACCCAAGATGAAGAAACCCGGAGAATCACTTCGGTATCTACGGCATTCTTCAACCAGGCTCCTAAGATCTCTGGAAGCTACTAAGGAAGCTGAATAAAGAGGTTTACGCCAATTCTAGACCGTTGAAATCGGCTTAAGCGCGAGAGGTACTTAAGAATTGTGCGACAGCGAAGTGTATGGTGCATTCTGTGGAGAATAAACCATGCTCATATATCTGGAGAGGCACTTACTCATCACTAGACCTCGATCTTTACTTCATTTGTGATCATACTTGTGTACACGGTTTCTCTGCAATCCACTGAGGCTAATGTTCGTTCTTGTTTCCTTTCACCTGGATTGAGTGTCTGTTGAACACTGTGCTTTATCTCGAAAATGTCGATCCAGTCGATCCTATTCGCAAAACGACTACCACGTTTCGTATTCCTGTTATGCTCCGCAGTTGTATTCGGCGCGCCAGGCAACGCCCCAAGCGCAAGCTACCTACGGCAGCTAATTCGATGGCAAAGCTCATGGTTGGATCAGCTACGGTGAAAAGTTGAGGTCATGGTTCTAGCCAATGAGCAGGCCACGCCGCAGGGCTAGTAGACCTGCTTGTTTCCTATTGATCTGTTCTTCAAAATTGCAGACCGCAAGTCCATAACTGGAAATTAATTCTGCAAGGAAGGATTGAACAGGCTGAAAGACTTGGGTGCCTCCCTCCCCCTTGCTGTGTGAGTTGGCCAGGCTAAACTTTGTCATTTCTAAAGACCCCAAAATGAAAAGCTAACCTGACAATAGCGTCAACAATTACCCACGTTAACCGCAACATGGAAAAGAAAACAAGGAAAAAGTTCCCAAAGATCAAATGGGAGAGGTGGAACAATTGCTACCTCAATAAGTGGCTCCTAGAAGTACTTGCGGCCATCTTTAGCACCGTTTGCTTGCTCACAATCTGTGGCATCCTCCTAGCCTTCGGCAACAACACTCGACCCAAGCTTCCGTACAACTTATCCTTGAATGCCATTATCTCGGTGCTCGCAACCGGCTGCAAAACATCACTTCTGTTTATGATTGGGGAGGTCGTGAGCCAAACAAAGTGGACCTGGTTTCGTGGTGCCCCCAGAACACTCTTCGAGATGGATGCAGGCCTTTGACAGTGCCAGCCGAGGGTCGTTCGGGTCGCTCAAGATGCTGTTCCGAAAGAAGCAGTCTATAGCATCTTTTGGGGCGGGGATCATCGTTCTGTTTTCTTGCCTTTGACCCGTTCATCCAGCAGGTGGTGAGGTACTCAACTCGATCCGCCCCCGTGAGCGACGGCACCGGCGTTGCAATCTGTCGTGATCGTGCAGTGGCTCTGGTTGATCTTCCCTGGTCTACTAGTGCTCTCTGGGATTCTTTTCTTCATTCTTGGCCTGCTCGCAAACAAGAAGGTCATGATAACCCCGTGGAAGTCGCCTGTGACAACGTACTTTTATCATGGCCTAGAAGACGTGGACCCTGGCGATTACACGGCCATCGGTAAGATGGAAAGAAAAGCCGGGGACACTGATGTGCAACTGCTATCGTCCGACGAGGCCGGCGATCTAAAACCAAAGGGGAGAACGACGGTACCAACGTTGATTTAACGCCGTTAGTATGTTATGGACAGTTATGACTTGGATGTTCGAAACAATCGATATCTTATTCTCAAGCCGAACACTTCAACGGTATATTTATTCTAGGAGGCCTAGCTCCACAGAGAGACCGAGCATTCCGATCCTACCAATCTTATTTTCTACCGAGCTCTAATTAGACCATAGGATTTTACATTTCGGGGCTGATCGAGGGCCTCACCCATGATATCATTATTCTCAGATTAAGACTGAGCACTCTACCAAACGCCACAATGCAGACCAGCTCATCCACGAGAGACCAGAACCAGAACACTCGCGAGTCATGGACATGTCCACCTAGCAAGGTTCCTAATTCCCATGCCCCAAATAGCCGCTCTCCCCTGTTCATTCTCTAATTACCCCTGTCCGAACTAGAAACTAGTAACCAATGACCACCATCGTCCAACTATAATTAGCGTCACGGCCACATCTCGCGCCGACCAAAGTCCCAAACCCCTGTAGAAAGCTAGGAACCCCTCTTTTCGTGAGACCCCCTGGTAAACACAGCCTCGAGGCTGTCGGTGTCTAGCATGCCCATCCATCTCTCTTTAGCACTTTCGCATCTATGGCTATGCATTCGTGGCGCAATTCCCGTGCCGACTGGGATAATAATGTACAGCCCCAGGCAGCGCAAATAGTTAAATTCCTACTCAACCGGGTATAACTAAAGCCTTTATCCCATCCCTCTATATAGACCCAAGCGCCCATCTTATGTTATCCCATCATCGCCATACCCCACTAAAACAAAACAAACCGACACAAAACCCACCATCATGTCCTTCCAAACCCACCACCGCCCCATCGCATACTCTTCCCCATTCATCCCCCCTCTCTCCGACATCATCGGCCTCGAACCAGAAATCGATAGACGCTGCGCCGGTATTGCCCCCTCACAAGGTCGTCGGTGTCGCAACCACACGAACCAAAACGGTCGCAGCTCCGCGATGATGCTTCTGCACCAAGGCACCAAGGACCTTCGAGTTGGTCGGAGCATCGATCCCCACTTGACAGAGCTCGGTCCGCATGTTCTGTGTTGGCGGCATAAGGATCAGGCTTCGGGGTTGGAGAGGAGCTGGAGGGGGATGGTTAGGGCGTATCTGGATGAGCGGGGCGCTATTGCTGCTGCTTCTACGTCTTCTGGAAGCTCCACGGCGTCGACGAGACAGGCGAGGCCGGCGGGATCAGCGAGGCGAGCAGAGCCAGCGAGGCTTGAACCCGCAAGAGTCGCTCCGGAGTCCGCTGGAGGCGATAGGAGAATCAACGACCTGACCATCCTCATCGTCCAAGCCCTTCAGAACAATATTGACTTGAGAAGACGTGTCGAGGAGGCTCGAGGTGATCTATATCCATCAGTCACTGCTGCGAGCTCGTCTCCTCGTCAGCAGGGGAATAGCAGGTCCAGCGCAAACACAGTCGTCAACTCTACTAGCGCGAGAGGCAGCACGTCGAGCGGAAACATTTCTACTTCCCGGGAAGAGCGCGTTTATACCACATCCAGAAGACCCTCCACCGAATCTGTCAGTTCGTCAGAAATCGCAAGAACCGTGCCTCAATCAATGCAGGCGCAGGGACAGGCTCCTGTTAGTCGAGCAAGGGCACCAGTTTCTGTTTCAAGCCGGAGTCAGAGTCAAAGTCAGAGCCAGGAAACAAGACCAGCGACCTCTGATACTGCGGCTCGTGGCGCCAGAAGTGCCGGGGATCAGGTCTGTCGGGATGATACTCCACAAGTCCAGCGCCGCGAGGTGGAAGGAGAGTGTGGGATCTGTTTGTGCGAGTTGCGTGTTCCACAGCAGGATGACGATGCGGATGATGAAGAGGAGAGCGACCATAGCGACGATGAGGACCACGATGATGGTTATGATCAAGATGACGACGACGACGACGACGACGACGACGATAATAATGAACTTCAAAATGATGAGCTGGTTTGGTGCAAGGCCCGCTGTGGAGTCAACTTCCACAAACCGTGCATCGATCAATGGCTGGAAGTAACTAACACTCCCACGTGCCCAACATGCAGAAGTATCTGGAGTCGCCCAATGATGAATGCGGGAGGGTCTCTTTCAAAATTTTGATATCACCCAATGGTTATGATTCGATAATTTAATCTATATTGCTTGTTTGGTCATCTGATGATTTGGTCCATTTTCACAAGATTTATCCGGGCTTTGTGTCCTCAGCTTCTATCCTATAGTAGATCAGCTTTAGCTATATCCCTTACGCTGAATGTCCAGGTTAGACCATAACACGTGGAAACAGTAGCATATGCAATATGTATCATTACTCTTAATCTTATCTTAGGCATTAAACACTAACTCATCAGCCGCACAATTGGGATGCAGAACATAAACCGTCCGCTGCAGCTGTTCTCCTTGGGTTTCGTCATTGGCTGTGTCAACCAACCCCTCGCCTCGGATGGGCATCAGAATGTTATCCTGAAGGGAAGCGTGGTTAGCATGGTTTTCAGACAGTCTTTCAGGTAGTCAATACGGGGTAAACAAACCTTAACCATGCGCTTCAAGACCTTGGCAGACAAGGCACGCTCCCGTTGCAGATCCTCCTCGGTGTTCAGCTCCGATTCAACCTGCTCGAGGTACCAGACAATCAGGTCCTCCTGCTCGACACCCTCGCCGGACGCCGCCTCATCCTGGCTGAGACGCTGCACGATCAAGTTCAGGATCTTCATGTACTTATCGAACGAGATCTTGGTCTTCTCGCGGGGCTGCTTCGGCTCCTCGTCGGGCACATCCCGCATGGGACTGTCGCCTTCGCCCGTCTCGCCCATTTCCTCATCTTCTTCCCGGTGTTCTTCAGCGTTCTCTTCGTCGTCGACTTCGACGTCGTCTTTCTCGACGGTGACGATACTCTGCCGGAGGAGATCGTAGGCCTCACGCACAAAGCTAGGCACGATCTCTTCCACGCAGTTGGCCTTGGCAACCGCTTCGGAGAGACGGATCAGAGATTCAAGCTGTCGGACCGTGATGCGATAAGACGACCGGCCCATGCCACCTTGAGCGTCGTTGGCACGGAGCTCCTTGTATTTTTCAACGAGCAGCGCCTTGGCCTCGTCGGTGAACACCGGTTTGAACGTGCGAGCGAAGCGAATATACCGTTGCAGCTGTTCGGTGCTCAACTCGGGCTCCACAGCCTCGTCACGGTTCATGTGCACGTTGACAATGTGGTCCGCCAGGTTGCGATCCACCGTCTCGTTGGGTTCATCCCTAATCACGAAGAAGAGATCGAATCGACTCATGATGGGAGCACTGAAGTTTAGGTTGGCACGCAATGGCACCTTGGGGTTATACCGACCGCCGATCGGGTTGGCAGCGGCAAGGATCGATGCCCGCGCATTGAGGGTGGTGTGGATGCCGGCCTTGGCGATAGAAATGGTTTGCTGTTCCATAGCTTCGTGAATAGCCACCTGGTCACTGATATCCATTTTGTCGAACTCGTCGATCGCACAGATACCGCCTCCGTTCTGAGAGAGTTAATTAGTATCCCGGGAGAATGTAGCGTAGGAGATCGTATAACATACAGCAAGCATCAGAGCACCAGCTTCGATGGTGAATTCTCCGGTCTCGGCATCCTTGACGACCGAGGCAGTCAAACCAGCTGCAGACGAAGCTTTACCACTGGTGTAGACCGCACGAGGATGCAGGGAGCAGATGTATCTGGTGTTGTCAGCGCAAGGTCCCAGGACGGTGCCGGTTGATCATCAACTTACTTCAGGAATTGACTTTTGCTAGTCGACGGATCGCCAACGATACAGATGTTAATATCACCACGAAGCTGCATGCTTTCTTGCTCCGTGGTCTTGCTGACACCGCCGATCAGCTGAAGAAGCAAACCTTTCTTGATTTGCCGGTGACCATAGACCATAGGCGCAATAGAGTCCACGAGACGGGAATAGATGTAGTCGGAATGCACCAGTTTCTTCATGTCCTCAACTTCCCAGGGAGTTAGGCTCTGAAGGAGCGCCTCTTGCGCCTTGTCCTCAGTCACATCCTCGTCCGTGGGGTTCAAGGCGTTGAGGATATTTTGCGCCTGGCCGTTCGCCAGCTGTGACCGCTGACCCGGGGTGGACAGATCGGGAATGACCATACAAGACAGGAAGCCAAGTCGATAGGTCAGATCTTTGGCGCCAAGAGCCTTAATGCCTGATACTCCGCCGCCTCCAACTTCACTCGAACGGAGACTGTCGTCGCGGACGGCCTCCGGGCGCACACCAGGAAGTCCCAGTTGGCTCACATCGGGAATGACGATCAAAGTACCGGTAAAGATGCACCGCTCACCAGCCCTGGCACGGTCAACCATCTCACCACGCAGGATCACATCCATGGTGCGGGGCATGCTGCCGGTGGGGATTTCATGGGACGATTCCTGCAATTTCACCTTCTGCCAATCGACGAAGGTGCTCTTGCCGATATCCAGCCTCCACCCGAAACGATTGCCGCAGACGTTGTTCGGACATTTTGAGGGCTCGGTATACTTGAAAGTCTGCTCCACATCGGGAATAACCGTCTTGCACTGTTCACATATAAACGTTCCCAAGGACAATTCCGGGCGAATTTCTGACGTTCTCGTGACTGTGCCCGACACGGACAGCAGCTTTCCGATCTGGGAGGTCCGTAGCTGCCGGAGTCGAGAAACTAGGGGTAGGTTGTAGAAAGCCAGGGAGAAGAGTTTGTCGCTCTGCTGGTGGCGCGTCTTCTGTCGGTGAGTTTTTTCCGCTTGGTGGGGGTCCAGCGGATTCTCGCTCGTACTGGCACCGGCTGTCAACATCGACGAAGTCGCCTCCTGGTTCGAAGGATCGATCTCACGATGGATTGCGTAGTATTCTGGTACATATTTGGCGATCAAATTATGCAAGGCTTGTGTTAGGAAGGGATGGAACCGATAGTATTGGTTCGTGATGGCGTCCGCCAAAATCTGGTTATCCAAGGTAGTCAGATGGGCGAAGTCGACGTAAAGGGTTGAAAGGCCAAATTTTTGCATGCCCTGGATTTGGGCGATGTAGTATTTGTCGCTGAAAGCTTGCGACGAGGTCGGAGGGGGCGCCGACGATAGCGGATCGTCGACGAAGGTCTCGAGCAATTCTTCGAATGCCTGGCGTACTTTCTCGCCCGCAACGTCGACTACCGGAGGAGGTCCTGGCAGGTAGGGATTTCGGAGCCGGCTGGTGGTCGACGTGCCGTTCTCGGGAACCTGGTCATCTGGAAAGGCATGCGCATCGCTCATGGGACCATTGCTTTCGGACGGGGGCTGCGGCCGTGAGCTGGGGAGCTGGTCGGAATGGAGGCGATAATCACGAGGCCCGGTCGTCGAGCCCAGCTCGGACTGCAGGACGGCGTCAAAGAGGGACGACATGGTGGGACGAAGTGCGGCCAACAGATGGCCGCTGAGGGGGATAGAGTAGACGAATTGGTGAGATAGGGTAGGTTTGGTCTGCGACGAAGGAAATGACGGGAGGTGTTTATTTGTCGCAATTGATCAGGCGGGGGTTGATTTCGGGATGGGTGGGATTTCCCGTTGCTAGGGAAGGGAGGAGTTTGGCGATAATCGCTCTTTTGCTCTTTTTGCTCTTTTTGCTCTTTTTTGGGTGGGACGCGTACAGAACGCGAACGCGTCGGAGAAAGGTTCCCGCGGGATCCGACGCGTTAAGTGGTTTTGGTTTTCTGCTTACTTCAGCGGTGAGTGCGCACGGACACCTCCGCCACTTGCCAAGTTGCCAGGATGGACCCTGCAAGTGCATGCAGGCTAGCCGCATCTGGGCAAAGGTCCTCGAGCCCTCCGGCCAAACGACCAAGCGGATCCTTTCCCAGCGCAGAGGCTTGCAACGAGCCAATGACTCGCTTCCTCAGCCTTTGATAAACTTTCGGAGTCAAATCCACGGGGGTTGCACTAGGCCCAATGGAGCTGCTGGTTGACTTTTGTCACTTCCGACTTGAGAACTAGAGGTCGGGGTCGTGCTAGGTTGATAGTGCTAAACTGTATCTGCTACCTGCTACTTGACACTTATGCGCCTTGCCCCCCCGTACTGTACTGTACAGTGGCACTCGCACTTTGGAGTAGATAAGCTTGCTCTCCCCGGCCATGTCTCAATCTGACTACCTTCTCTGCCTAACCGGCTCAAAAGTCGCCGTTTTGTCTTCAAGCCACGGTCCTGCAATGACGCCCTCAATGCAATTGTCGTATTCATTGGCGCCTTCCTCCTGATCGTGATCTCGATATGCTGTCCTGAGGGCCCCTTCTGCGCCCCCTCCTCCGATTAGTCAGTCGAATCGCATCGCAGAGAGTCCCTCTGCCCATCTAGCAATGTCTGCGGGCAGTCACCCTTCGGCTGAGTTGACACATTCCGAAGCGGCTTCTGATGCGTCTTCACGACTTTCCGGGCAAGGTCGGTGGCATTGGCCCCTAATTCTTATGGCTGTCTCCCGCGTTCTCGTCCATCCCAAACTGACCAGTCATTTCGTGAGATAGGTTCGCCTGACGAGGCTCATCAGAGTCCCGTGAAAATAAAAAGACGAAAATACCCTTCTTCATCAGAGAACAATTCCGCCAAAAACCAACTTTTCTACTTTGTCGACTCCAACTCCTCGTCCCGGGAAAAGCGAGCACATGTGATGCGCCACCATGTTCAGGAGAAACGCAGACAGCGCAAGCATTCCCATCCCCGCAGAGACCTTCTCGGACGTTCGCTTCACTATTTCCCCTGGCAACAAAAAACATTGGACTTGGAGGACGAGGACTTTGACTTCAACGAGCCCGTCGGACCTCGGGAAAGCCCAGATCGGATTGAGTCGGTGGCGGACGACAAGGCCTTGGTATGTGAAACCGCCATTCCCGTCGTCGCATTGATTCGCATATGCCGATGACAATGCCATTGAACAATATCTCTTGATTTATGATCAATGTCCTTCTGATTCGATTTTCAACTGCTAATCCTGTTGGGTCACAGGTCCCCGCCGGGTTCCCAATGCTGAAATCCGCTTCCTTCCCCACAGATGACCCACGTCCCGTCTCGCCCGTCAGTTTACTCGATGCCTCCAGAAAAGATCCTTTCGACAGCTACCCCGTTTTCTGCTCGAAAGCCGATCTTGATCTGGCCGACTATTGGATCAACCGACTCACCTACTGGTCTGGCCAGAATAAATATGTAAAAAATCAGATTTTCCGCACGGCAATGAGCCATTCGCTAGCATTCCAATCTGTGATTCTATCATATTGCGCCCGCTGGAAACTTCAATTGTATAACTTACCAAGCAGTAATGAAGCCGATAGTCATGTGAAACAGGTAACAAGCGATATCGACAAGGCTTTAACGGGATCCTTACCCATCAACGCAGACAGTCTTGCCATGGCCATGACGGGGATGGCGCTCCAGGAAGAGCGCTTCGGGACGAAAGAGAAAGCCAGAGGATATGCGGACCAGGCTGTCCAAATCCTGCGGTCGCGAGCGGGGGCCAGCAACGCTGTCGAGGTCTTCTTGCACTTCGTGCGATATCTTATGATCCCGTCTCCAAATCCCTCCGGAGGCGACGAGAATCAGCAATGGCTTACCACGTTCCTTCGCGGCGCAGAAGAACTCATGCTGGAGCACAACACAAGAGCATATCTGTCCTCCGTTCCTCAGCGCCATTCTGCTTTTCAAATGGACAGCCCTCTATTTCCTTTACTTTCCAGCGGACCGCGCCCTTCTCAGATCCCCGAAGATTCACGCATGTACGTTGTCCGAAATGCGCCAACCCAGGAACTCACCCGCACCGCGGCTTTGATCTATATCACGGCAACGCTGTGGGATTTCCAGGATTCTCCAAGCAAGACCGGACGCTTCCTCAATCATCTCTGCACCATCGCTAAAGACCACGAACTCGATCGACACCCGGCCTGCGAGACTTTCATCTGGTTGCTATTAGAGGAAAGCTATGATGTGGACTTGAAAGATCCCGAGCGAGGCTGGTCCACCGGCGAGTTGTTGAAGATGCACAAACAGCTGCGACCGGATCTACAGTTCCAATTCAACGAGATTCTCTTTAGTTTGCTAATGCTACTACCTCCCATCCGAGGCATCGACACATTCGAGGAGGAAATCTGTTCGGCATCCGACACGTCCGACCTCTGAACGACACCCCAAAAGCGCAGCGCATTGTCTATCCTCATTCCTTTTTCTTTACTCGGCACGACACGCACAATTCAGCGGTAACAAGCGGTTTGCAGGCAGCCGTATTACAATACACTTCTCTGTCTTGCATGATTGAACCTACTCGGTGCATTTGTACATAGTAGCACTAGTTTTAGACCGTGAATAAATTAATGGATTTCCCACTTTCAGCTCGTTTATTTGTTTGCTTATTTTACCCACAGTGCACTGTGTACTGTACGGTGTCTGTTCTATGTATATGCGTAAATCTCAAAGTAATCTCACACTCTCACCCCCTTTCCCTCGTCCCTCCCCACAAACAAACACGTCCTCGACTCCTCATTGGCCTCGACGCACGGGGATGCGAGACTCGAGGCCCGATATGCGATCGACCTGCATCCGTCTCCCGCGACACAGCATATGGCAGGTCTCGATGCGGTGCGGCGGGCCTGCGAATAGACACGCAGCTTTTCATTTTTCATTTTCATTTTTTTTTTTTTTTCTTCTTTAGTTTGGCTCGACCCCTTGAGTGGATAGCTGCATGAGTAAAAAAAAAAGTACCGAATGGACACGTTGACCAATAAGCACGGTCTTGTCTTGCCTTTCTGACTCGAGGGGTGGGGTTCCAGCTGGATCGTTTCCCGTATTCCGGTATGGAGCTAGATACGTTAGGCGGTCTACCTTAGATGAGGGAGGTATGCGAGTCTAGGTGGTGGTCGGGGTTTGGGGTTCTGCGCCCGGCACTAACTACGGTGTATGTCTCACTGGTGAAACGCGCGGAGCAAAAGTACTGTCTCGGATGGGGTTTGGGTTTGGGTTTGGGCTTTTTACCTAGGAAGGGGGGGAGGGGTTGTTTACGGTGACTTTTACAAGTTTGAATGAGGTTGATTGGCGGTTGGTGTGTTGTTTGTTGATTATATTTAGTGATGGTTCAAACATGTAGGTACACGATGTAGGCAAATAGGTAGGTAAGGAGTTGGTTGCTTCGAAGTGTACTTATGCGTAGGGGCTGTTGACTGTTGACGCTCCGCAGGGACCGACCGGGTGCACCGCAGTGGTCGAAACAATGAAATGAATAGATGGAGGGATACTTTGGTCAATGCCGAATTGATTGATGCAAAGAATCGGGGGTCTTCCGCGGTGTTGTCTATCTAAAAGGTGCCTTCGAGGCGTAAGCAAACAACCAAATGCTTGGTAGCTTGCCTCAGGCATCCAAAGGCCAGCACATTGCTCCAAACTAGGTAGCAAGCATGCAGCCAATTCCGTACAGACTTTCTATGTAAGTAACTTTCTTGCGACAAAGGATGCCATCAAGGGAATAGAATGCTCGGTAGGGACTAATCCCTATACTGGCTGTCTCAGACCCTCGCTAGGTCTTAAACAGTCAAGATCAGGCCCTATATGATTCGCTAGACAATCATGATCTTTAGCAAAGAAAGTAGGTCAAATAGATCTTTCCTTTTACTTTTACCTCGCCTATCTCCATTTATTATCTCGCCGCAGACCTATTAAAAACCAAATCTCACCTTCAACATTAGGTCTATGCTTAGAGCGCTTACATTGACTGTTAATTTCAGTCTGGATATCGTGCATTGTCTAGAACACGACGAAGCCTGCTAGATGAATCAACCCCAGCCTAGTTGGTCAGTTCGTTCAAAACGCCGAATCAGAAAATCACAGCAAACACAATGCCGAATGCTTCAATGGACATTGACAATCTGACCAAATAAAGAAATTTAAATTAGGTCGCAATCGCCGGACAAGGAAGGCCCTGGTCAGAAACAACATCCCTGGCAACGGAATGCCTTCTTGGCGTTTTCCCTTTCCTGCATAATGAAAGTGTCATCGGGAGCTGTAACCAGGCAGTAAGAGATCAGGAAGTGAGGAACCAGTCCGAGGGAATAAGCTCGGTTGCAAGAACGATTCTCAAAATTAGGAACAACTAAACATAGACAAGATAACATGAATCGTAAGACCAACCCCCCCCCTCCTTCCCCCATCTCATGAAGCCACTACAGTTCCACCCCGGCCAAATTCACAATCGCAAGGAGGCAAGGGGAGCGAGAAACGATATCACGCCCATGTGGTTTTCCACGGGAGAAGTCAATAAATTGGGGATGGAGCTGTGGCTTGCCGGGTAATTGCCTAATGTATGAGATAGAGCCGATCGACCCATCAAACAGTTGCCCTCCAAACCAGAACGGGGCCGAGACGGTCCTGCCGCTGTCCTGCCAGTTGATAGATCAGAAGATGAACATAACGCGAGGATGTAAGCGTCATGAATGCTGTCATCGGTTCAGGGACCATGGGTTACCCCTGTGGAGATGGACATTGAGATCAGATGGAGATGGGGAGATATGGACGGTGGACCGGATGGCTGGGCACATCGCAGTCGGGTCAGGTGCAGACCCGTTCGTGGGGAGGAGTGGAAGAACGGGGAGATAGGGCTGGCGAAGTGAGAGGAAAGACCCCATTCTAAATGATCCATCTGGGCTTTAGAATTGGTCCAAACTCCAATGGTTTTGCGTGACAGCCGGATGGGGAGATTGGATGATTGATGATTGATGATTGATTGTCATGGCTGGGATTCTTAGACGGGAGAGGCGCCGATCATCGTATGATTGGATCTGCACCGTTCCCAATCCCGTGGCAAATCTGGCCCTTTCGTTGTTGTCAAAGCCACTTTAGGGTGTACACCGTACACAGTACGGTGTATGTGGATTGCGATGCTGTTTCACGGAGGAAAACATGCAGGCTGGCAGACATGACGCCGCTGGTGATGCGGACCGTCGAACGGACCTACGGATGTGGTCATTTTGAGTTTTCGACGGATTGGACCCCAAGTGCGAAGGTCGCGTCATTCTATTCTGCTGTCCGGATCAGCTTCAGTCCTGAATTGGCGGCGGAGTGACGGATGAACGCCACCTGCTTCAGGTGTCGGGGGCGCTCGTACCCAGGTACTGCAAAGGTACCGTCGTCCCAGGGTCACAGCCTGCAATTTGCCACCCAGCACAGGCACCTCCCATGTACCAGGTACCTCGTCGTACCTCATCCTTACGTAACGGCGCTTCATGTGACGCTGCCAGCGCATCCACGGAGATTTGGAGTGTTCGCTCAATCACCTACGGAGTAGGGTTACTCTGTTCTTCCTCCTACCGTACGGAGTAGGAGTCTGCCAACACGATTCATTCGCAATACTCCCTCGTTCATTGATCTTGATCTTGTCCAGCCACCACGGTCGGCCACTGCCTTATCATTGTGGATTAATTAATCAACTAACTAACTACGGAGTAACTAGCTACGGATCCAATAATAGGGCCAACACTGCCTCCGGTGGCTGAAGCGCCCTCATTATTCCAGACGGCAAATCCGAGATCGTCGGCCCTTATCGAACTAGTCAAAACAAAGTTGAAGGGGGATCGGGCGCCTCGTCATCGCATTCCATCTCCCGCACTCTGGCGCTCTCTACCAAAGATCTCATCTTCCGATCCATGTCTGGCTCAACCCTGGACACGCCTCTGACTCGCTCTATCTCCCCGGTGGAGAGCATCCCTTCTTTTTCCCTCTATTTTTCAATTTTTTCTTCAACACTAGTTCCTACTAGCTCTCCTTCAAAGTAGCTATCCTAGTCGCAACAAGCCAAACGAGGAGTTTTCCCACGGAACCATTCTCCTGGTCGTCCATTCATTCTCGCCAGAAAAACCGGCATGTTCGCTTGGCGCCTTTGAGTTTTTGGGTTTCGGTGACCAGAGATTAACAACATTATTGAACGATTAAAAAAAATTATTCAAAAAAAAAAAAAAGCAGAGGGCATCCACCCAGCTATCGCAACCCCTCTCTCCCTTTAAGCTTTGAGTCCCTTGAACTCTTCGTCACTCTCTTTTTTCTTTCTTTTTCTTTTTTCCCTTTCTCTCTTCAACCCTGGGGTTGATCCATTCATTAATTGTGTTTATCATAATCCTCGATCGTCGTCCTGATCATAATCCTTTCATTCTCCCCCCTTTTTCGGGATTCCCGCAGATTCTGCTTCGGTCGGCGAAGCTCCATCCCGAAACAACTGCTGGTTGCACGTGATATCCGGCTCGTATCTCGATCCCTGAATAAAACGCCCACCAGAAGGGCAAACGATCGAAGCAAGATTCACGTACGCTGTGAGGGAACGGGTCTGATCCACCATCACAATGGGAATATATGATGCTGGCCTAACGGGCCTTCATCACATCCACCAGCTGACCCGCCGCGCTGTAAGTTCCCTTTACGCACTCTGCAATTGGCTGCGATCGCATCACCCTCTGGACGCTCGGAGGAAAAAGCAAAGAAATAAAGATGTTAACTGAAGTTGCTGCAGGATGACAACCCGCAGGATTCGTCCAACTCGGCCTCGGGATTGGTCGTCACCTTGGTCCCGTCCTTGGTGGTGGCCGTCGCGATGGTCCTGGTGTTTGTGATTTTGCGTCGCAGTGAGCACCGTATGTACATGCCGCGGACGTACCTGGGAGTGTTGCGCCCCGAAGAGCGAACGCCCCCTTCCTCTACTGGTCTGATTGCTTGGCTTCGTGATATGTATCAACTGCCCGACGAATATGTTCTGCAACATCATTCTATGGATGCCTACCTCCTGCTGCGCTTCTTGAAGACGGTTTCGATGATCTGCTTTGTGGGCGCCTGCATCACTTTTCCCATCCTCTTCCCTGTTAATGCAACCGGTGGCGGCAACAAACAGCAACTGGACCTTTTGAGTATTGCCAATGTCTCGGATCAGACGTACGGCCGCTACTTTGCCCATGCTTTCGTCGCATGGCTGTTTGTTGGTAAGGCTTCCACAAAATCTCCCCGCGAAACCCTGGCATGGTTTTCTTGGGGCTAACGCAATTCCCGTTCAGGATTTGTCTTCTTCACCGTCACCCGCGAAAGTCTTTTCTATATCAACTTGCGACAGGCCTACGCGCTTTCTCCGGCTTACGCCAACAAAATCTCGTCGCGAACCGTGTTATTTACCGCAGTCACTCAGGATTACCTGAGTCGCGACAAGATCCGCCGGATGTTTGGTCCCGCCAAGGTGCAAAATGTTTGGATTGCCACGGACACCAGTAAATTGGAAGAGAAGGTTGAAGAGCGCACCGATGCTGCCATGAAGCTCGAGGCTGCCGAGACCAAACTCATCACGCTTGCCAACGCCGCGCGCATCAAGGCTTTGAAAAAGCAGGGCAACGTGGAAGACGGCCCAATCGTTCCCGAGAACATCGGAGAAGACCCTGATGATGAATCAGGCTCCGTTGCTGCTCGCTGGATCAAGCCGAAGGACAGACCCACTCACAGACTCAAGATGCTCATCGGCAAGAAAGTGGACACGATCAATTGGGCACGTGCTGAAATCGAGCGTCTCAACCCCGAGATTGAAGAACTGCAAGAGAAGCACCGCGCCGGAGATGCGAAACTAGTCTCTTCCGTCTTTGTCGAATTCTACCACCAGGCGGATGCTCAAGCCGCTTTCCAGTCCGGTATGGTTCCCCATCTGTTTTTCGACACCCTTCAGAAGAATTACCATGCATTGATTTGAAACTAATAACAAGAATTTAGTGGCTCATAACCTTCCCTTGCACATGGCACCGCGGTACATTGGTCTCGAACCCACCCAGGTCATCTGGTCCAACTTGCGTATCAAGTGGTGGGAGCGCATCATTCGGCATTCCGCAACTATCGCTTTTGTTGTCGCGTTGATTGTCTTCTGGGCAATTCCCACGGCTGTTGTCGGTGCTATCTCCAACATCAACTTTTTGACGGACAAGGTCAAGTTCCTTTCGTTCATTGACAACTGTCCGGACTGGCTCAAGGGTGCTATCACATCTCTTCTTCCGGTTATTTTGATGTCGGTACTCATGGCCCTGTTGCCTATCATTCTTCGATGTAAGTAAAACCTGTCTCATATTCCTGGAAGGTTTTATGCTGACCGTGGTCCTCGACAGTGATGGCAAAACTTGGAGGTGCACCTAGCCAGGCCGAGATCGAACTGACCACTCAGAATTTCTATTTCGCATTCCAAGTGGTTCAAGTCTTCCTCGTTGTTACCCTTGCCTCGTCAGCCAGTTCGGTGGCCACTAAGATTGTTCAACAACCTCAAGAGGCCGCTTCATTGCTGGCCAACAACATCCCCAAAGTCTCCAACTTCTACATCACCTATATCCTTTTGCAAGGACTGTCTTTCAGCTCGGGAGCATTGCTCCAGATTGGCGGACTGGTTGTTGGTAAAATCCTCGGAAAGTTTTTGGACAACACTCCCCGTAAAATGTACACTCGCTGGTCCACCTTGGCCGGGCTGGGATGGGGAACCGTGTACCCAGTTTTCACTCTTCTTGCTGTTATTGGTAAGATCCTGAACACCAATCTCTCCTAAATCTTTCACTGACTTGGACTCGGAATGCAGCCATTACTTACTCTTGTATCGCTCCCCTGGTTATGGGTTTCGCGACCATTGGTCTCTATCTCTTTTACTTTGCCTACCGCTACAACATGCTTTACGTTTCCAATGCGCACATCGACACGCAGGGCAAGGCATACGTCCGCGCCTTGCAGCACATCACAGTCGGCTGCTACCTTTTGATGGTTTGCTTGATCGGCTTGTTTGCCATTGGAACCGCTAGCAGCAGAATCGCGCTGGGTCCCTTGATCCTCATGATTATCCTTCTGGTCTTCATTATCATCTACCACCTTTCCCTCAATAGCGCGCTCACCCCTCTGATCAACTACCTGCCCAAGAACCTTGAGGCTGAGGAGGAGCATCTTCTATCACGCGAGAAGGCCGACTATGGCCACTCCTCCGATGAAGCGGGACCGAGCGGCCCTGGACCGCGCGAGGGTGAAAACGGCGTGGAGACGGTCGATTCTGCCGAGAAGGGATTGACCGGCGAGGCGTCTCAGGAGGAAGGCAAAACCAACTTCCTGGTCCGGTACCTTCGACCCGACAAGTACAGTGGATACGAACAACTTCGACGCTGGGTTCCGAACGCCCATGAGTCTGCCAGCTATCCTCCCGAAGTTGAAAACGCGGCATACCACCACCCAGCAATCAGTGCCCAGGCACCTCTTCTCTGGATCCCTCGCGATGAGCTGGGCGTGAGCAAGCAGGAAATCGCGCACTCGATCAAGGTGATTCCCATCACGGACGAGGATGCTTGGCTGGACGAGAAAAACCACATCCACTGGGATATGGACAAGGGTGTCCCGCCTATCTACGAAGAGAAGGTTCACTATTAGGCCTCCCATAGTCTGCTCCGTTACTCTGCACTCACGTCTCATGAGGTCCAATCATTAGGCCCCAGTCTACGAAGTCCCAGTCCACGGGGTGTATGAGAAAGGAGGTGAATCGCATGTATGGACTATTTAATTTTTGATACCCGCATGATGGTGATGTAATGTATCGGATACTATGAGATATGTGGGGTAATTAAGTAATGTTGATTGCTATATATTAACTCCATCTGCTCTGTCGAGGAAGGTCAAACTCGGCTTTACCTTCAACAGAGATGGCTTGAATGTTTCTAAATCAAATCTACGTTATTCAATGTAATAAAATTAAATTTCATGACTGGCCTTGAATTAATTGCTCATGTGTCCAGCTCACTAACTATACATGATGAACTCGTCGCAATGCTACCTAGTCTGTGGTCTAGTTTAGTATGTTTTCGGGATACGGGATCCAGTACGATCGAATAGTTAGGTGAGAACTTTAGATAATCATTATGGTATCGGTATCATCTTGTTGAGCTACCACTCTTCTGTTGATGGCCTGCCTCTGCCTTATGTGATTCAGTAAGTTACATCTCCATTTTTACATATCGGTTACCGAAGGCACACAACTGCAAACCCAAATCCAAGTCTCCAGTGTTAGTCCGTCCGTCACGCTTACATAGCCACGGCCCGGGCAATCGATAGAGCTGCATACAGGCCCTTTGCAGCTAGATTATGCCCTGGAACCCAAAAATTCTTCAATCTACCCACTAGGTAGGGATGGGATGATCGTTGACCTTAGTGATAGCTCTGTCCGGGGTCTTTTTGTAGGGTTTGTTAGTAGATGCACAGTTGAAGTCTCTGGAATGGAGATCGACGCCGTTGGTATGATGAATGGCGTTGAACAAATTTGCCAATCAATCCCGTGGATCGGCTACTTTCGGGTTATTCTCGTCGCCGTCCCCATCCGCTAGGGCCGACGATCTCGGATTTGCCGTATGGAATGACGGCGCTTGAGCCACCGGAGGCAGTGTTGAGCTGGCTCTGTTGGATCCGTTGGTACTCTCTAGATAGCTAGCTAGTTGATCAACCCTTGATGATAAGGCAGTGACCGACCGTGGTGGCCGGACAAGATTACGGACGCGACCTGGTGCCTCTCGACTGGGACGTCTGCGGAAGACAAAGTAAGACAGTACACGGAGGGTTCAAACCACTCTGGCGCAATGACGCAGATCATTCGCATCCAGAACAATATCCGCTTCCGTTCCCTGAGGGGGTCGATCGAAAAGGGCCTCGAAATCGAGTGTTAGCGGAGCCCCCGAGACTGAAGCAGGCGTTATCACAATTTCTTGCGCAGCGGAGGCGACAGGCTGCAGCACAAAAGCAGGACTTGGGATTTGCATCTGCCATTTCTCCACAGTGACACGGCGCTGGCGACGTGAGATGGAAACAATCAGTACAAATCGAGTCTGTCCGGAGGAGTTGTGGAACCACCATTGCGCGTCGGCCCTCAACTTGGACAACGATTTTGACACACCTGTCTCAATGACAAGAGTCGGCCAGCCTTGTGCGCGGTTGGACCTGCCCTGTCTTGATGAAGGCCAGAAGCAGTCATCTGGCTGCTTCCCTGTCTTGCCAGCCAGGGCCTTGTGAGTCGTTGTGTTTCCGAACATGATGTCCTCTCTAGGAATGCCCATTTGGGCTCGGAGCTGAAAGCCGATCTCCCCCGTCATCGACCTGGCAGTGACATCATGTTGTAGGGTTGGGATCACTTTGAGCAAGCCTGTACTGCCCTCCCACAAGAATCGAAATGTGATGCCCCCGAGGCACTCTTTGTCGTTATCAAGTTGCTGGCGAGCTACTTCGGAGATGCCCATGACAACGAGAAATTGATTGCCACCCTCGTTTTCAATCAACTGGTCAAGAGCCTGCTGTGCTGCAGTCTGAATTTGACTCATATGACGAAATGTAATAAGGGCATGGTCCGAAGGAAGACCGCTCATCAGTCTCCCTTGGCTGAACGGGTTCGCCACAGGCTCCATGGTTGCTTATTCAAGTCTAAGGAATAATGGGAAGTGTAGGAAAGTAGAGAGAAGATAGGGTGAAGGGTGAAGGTAGGGTGAAGGTGGGATGATGATATGCGACGTGAAAGACGAGGATCATTCACTAGCTATCTAATTGCTAGATAGGATAACAAACCAAGCGTGAGTTGCGATGAAGACCGCAGGCCAATCTAGATCCATAGAGGGCACGTGTGAACTAACCGCAAAGGGACTAGACCGAGGACCTTCCATACAATCAGATGAAAACGAATCCATGTGAACAGTTCTACTGTAGCTAGTGTAGAAAGTCTGTATCAACTTGAGCTGAGAGAAAGAAAATAGAATGGTGTCTCATCATGAACAACAACTGTCATTGTCGTGCGATTAGTACTACCTCATGTTCTTGTATGAGTACAGAAAACAGCAGGCGGTGAGAAAGACTAGGCTCTTTTAGTCCGTGCATCACCGGCAATTCATCATCTTCCATCCATCTTCATCTCTCTACAATCCATACATAATCCCCCAACCAAACATGGACCGGCCTGAAAAACGAAAGCTGGAAAACTCGGCCACTGACGGGCCAAACACCGCCACTGACAAACGCCCCAGAGTAATTGGCCCCTCACTACCCCCACCATCAGACGCCCCTGCGGCGCAAGACGACAGCGCCTCCAACTCCGACTCGGAGAGTAGTGATGACGATGACTTCGGACCCGGGCTGCCGCCACCAGAAGGCTCGGCCCCTGCGGTAGCCGAACCCAGCAGCTACGGGCCAACCGTCCCCGCGTCATCGTCAACCGAGCAGCCAGATGACGCAGGGAATGCGGCCTCCCGGCGCGACGACTGGATGCTTCAACCGCCCGATGACTCGAGCTGGGCGACGCGAGTCGACCCGACAAAGCTCCGGAATCGAAAGTTCCAGAGCGGAAAGCCTGGCTCGAGTCGTCCTTCTGCGCCGGGCGGCGGGGTGGATGCCTCGTGGACGGAAACGCCAGAGCAGAAGATGAGACGTCTGCAGGACGAGGTGCTGGGTGTTTCGACGGCGCCGGCGGGGTCGGGTCCTAGGAAGGAGGATGAGGAGGATTCGAAGAGATCGAAGGTGATGTCGGAGAGGGTTGAGAAATTTAATGTATGTTTGCCCTCATCTTTCTTCTCTTTGTTTTAAGACCGCGGTTCAGTCGTTTGGCCCGTTGGACTGGATTGCGATGTGGATTGGGATGCTAAGAATATACAGGAAGCGCGACGGAAAGAGAAGGCCGCGGAGGGGGCGGCGCGCAAGGAGAAGAAGAAAGAAGAGGACGATGATCCTAGTCAACGGGCCTTTGACAAAGAGAAGGATATGTCGTTGGGATCTAAGATCAGTGCGTCGCAGCGGAGAGAGATGATTGATAAAGCGTCGGATTTCGGATCTAGATTTACGAAGGGGAAGTATCTTTGATTTTTCTTGTCATGGCATGATTTCCATCTATACCCTGTGGATGGGAGGATTGAGTGTATTATAACTGGATGCTTTTGTGTTGATACCGAATGCTTGGGTGATTCATTCATTTGTCTTTGGATCTAGAACTGAGGTTAAGTTTGTGGCATTGGGCTGCTAGTTAGGGTTATTTTATATTGATTGGAGAAGCGAAGGATGTGTTTTATTGACCCTACACGTATCAAGAACCATGGAACTTAAGAAAGCTATATTGTGATAAGCACAAGTATGTATTTTATCTTGAGTTGAGCACTGACCCGTAGGTAACGGAATAATTGAAGGGTTGATAGCCAGAGAATCAAATAGATAACTAATTGTAGTGAATAGCATACTTCTAGGAAATTCTTTTATCAGAGGCTAAGAATCAACATGGCAGACTATGCATGGGCCTTTTAGGAGTTGCAGATAACTTCTGTAGATGTAAGTGGCGTTCTTTACGTTATCGTTCCATGTTGTTAGTAGAGAGTAAGATAACAGGTGGTCTAATAGTACAATCAATCACTCTAACTTTTTCAGTTTTGTATTCACAAGAAGATGCTTTCCTCTGTCATCGAAGCCTTGGTCTCCTTGATAGGCATTCGTTTTACAACCGCCGCTTTAACCCCATCAATGTTGTCCAGCAATTCGACTCCATATTTCTTGCACACGATCTGCACATTTCCCCTCTTCCAATATCCCTCGGGACAGACGGCGATTGCTTTCCCCGGATCCTTCGCGCAGAGCCCAAACTCGAGCAAGCTGACGGGCGCCCGGGTAGCCGGATGAAAATAAATGACAACGATGCTGGCTTTCTCTTGTTTGTCGAGTTCCCACTCTACTTGCTCGTGGTACGGTGCGAAATCAATGTCCTCGCGCCACGAGCTATCCCAGTCAGGGCGGAACGGATTGTATATCGTCACGCTCAGGTCGGAGAGGGAGGTGGATAGAGTCTCACGCCAGTCTTGCATGTCGACTTCCTTAGTAGCGGTTCCGGCAAGAAATATGGACATCATGAAGCGTGGTGGCTCGTTCAAAGGCGCGTAGATGATTTGACTCTGCTTTTGAGCCATATTCAGGGCCGTATGCAGAGATGTTCTTGGCGGCTGTCTACAGAGAGGAAGAAAGCGAGGCATTGCGGTAGAAGAGGGGGATTCCGTGCGGGGTACAAGTCACGTTGCCTTGAAGTGTCTGGATTTGTCTTAAGAAGCGAGACATGTTGCGATGAATCATACAACAATTCAAATTTTGGAGAGAAGATCGGCCTATGAACTGCGCACGGAGGATTTCCCCACGTGGTCAGCATCTTCCCTGCATAAGTGCATTCGTGCTCAATAGTATGCATGACCCTAAGTATTCCTGCTATATGCCCTTAATCAACTGCCATAGGAATGATATTACCTTGCCCGTCCTCGCTCGCCCCAATTCATCTCGTCTCATCTCATCTCATCCACCTATCCTTCAGAATGTTGATTCCAGCCCGTCATTACCAAGGCTGTACGATGCGATGCTTGTCAGCTCATTGCATCGTATTGATTTATCGCCGAAACCGTGCCGCCCCGCGCCGACCCTTTATACCCCGAAACCAATCCTCGTAACTCGACCTTGGATCATAAGTCCCGACGGATACGGCATCAAATCTCCGTGTCCTACGGACCCTGGCACTTCTGCGATTTCCATACATAAATGCGACACGTGGGAGGGAGTTATAAGATGCCACCTGACCTGATTCGACCTCGACACGATTCCTTTGTTACTTAAGGTTCAGAATGGACTCGTACCAGAATATCTTCTTCGAAGTGCCTTCGGTTTCTGTCGCGGCAAAGATCAGTCTTGGATTGTCTACGCTGGTCGTCGCGTTGGTGATATTTTTGGTCGCACCGAGGGTAGTGCTAAATAGTGTTGCAGATGTGAGTTCTTGCGTTACTTCTGTATCACTGACAGGGAAGAAACACTTTGAACCAAAGGAACTGATCTGTGTATCTGATGAAGGGCATCCTATCAACCATCTATCGTATTCCCACGACGGATAGGAAGAAATCAATGCCAGGGCCAGCATATACCTTCCCCAATGGCCAGATGGTCGATAAGTTCCTGGCAGCGAAAGCGAAGAGCTGGGAATGGGAGGAGAAATATGGCAAGACGTATCGCATTTGGGCGGCGAGTATCCCTGAAGTGTATGCTCTATCTACTATTTACTGGCTTGCATGTCCATGTCCTTTTTGATTGTCCTCGTTTTCTTGGAAGGTCGGTTCTAACGAGTAGCAGAGTCATCACAGATCCCAAAGACGTCGAAATCCTCTACCAAGATTCCGCAGACCACAACAAAGCGCACCAGGCAAATGCCGGCTGGCTGCTCACCCAACTCCTCGGATCCGGTCTAGGTCTCATCAACGCACCCCGCTGGAATGTGCTCCGCAAGACCCTAGACCCAATGTTCTCCCATCGCACGGCCGTACGTTTCCTGCACGAGAGTTTCTACAATGGGGCCGAGGAATACGTCGCGGGAATCCATCGATTCGCACTGCCAGTGTCCAACCAGGAATCAAAGCAGCAGAAGGGCGTCGTGATCAACGCTACGCAGGCATTACAGCGATACCCGTTCTTCGAGGTGGCGTCGATGTTCTACGGCAAGATGGGCGGCGATGAGCAAGAACGATTGTGGGATCTGGGTCGCCAGTATTCGCAAGTTTTTGCGGCCATCGTGGCGGGCGGGATCCATCGGACGAAATTTACTAAGTATCTGGGGACAAAGGCGTATCAGGATGCGCGGGATTATCAGCGTTTGTGGAAGGGGTTCAATGCCGATGTGTATGAGGCTAGGAAGAGTAGTGCGCCTGAGACGCTCATCGTGCTACTAATGGAGGCGGCAAAACGAGGCGAGCTGACGGGGAACGAGGTATGAAACTTACTGTTTGATAGCTCTTCGTTTTGGTCTATATTAACATCCATGGTTTGCTCCAGGTGACAGATACTATTGCGGAGTCTACCTTTGCGAACTTGGATATCGTCACGCATGTGATTTCTTCCTGTATCATCCTCCTGGCGGACTCGCAAGAAGTCCAAGATAACTTGTTGGCGGAGATGCAGAGGAATCAAAATGGAAATGAGGAATACATCGCCCGGAAGGATACCCTGCTGCATTATTGCCTTCTAGAGTCGCTTCGTCTGCGACCGGTTCTATGTGAGTATCGCAGGAACATACCATGATCGTTTATTCCAGAGATACTGTATACTAACTGCTCCTACAAGCATTCACCTTCCCCGAGAACCCTCCCCGACAAAAGATCCTAGGCAACTTCATCGTCCCGAAGGATACCACCGTCATTGTTGATGCATTTGCCATCAACATCCGGAATCCCTTCTGGGGACCTGATAATCGTGCATATCGCCCGAGTCGGTTCGAGGGAATTAAGCAGAGCCAGGTAAGAGTAGCACACAGTCAAAATATATAGAATGAAGTTAATCAAAGGAACTATAGTTGCGTTATAACCTCGCTACATTTGGCTACGGACCGAGAAAGTGTCTTGGGCAGCATATTGCCGATAAAATCATGAAGTCGGTCGTGTTCCATCTCTTCAGCAAGTATCGGGTATCGCTTCAACCAATGCAGGCTATTGAGGGGGATTTCAAGGTTGATAAGACGAGCTGGGTGGCGTTGTATGATGTGGATTTGAGGTTGGAGAAGAGAGGTTCCTGAGCATCATAGGAGATTCCTTTGGAGCAGTAATTGAAGATAAGGGGTCGTTGAGGTTACCATTCCAAGGCAATAGGCTGCTTCTTAGACTCGGGTCGCAAAAGACTTAGGTAAAATGAACGTCGAAGTTTATGACCATGTTCTTTGTTTACAATCCCAAGTAATAACTAAGGGGGCGTCCAATCAATACCAAACGAGTTCCAGAATCAAAAAAGAACTCTTCCGGTAGCACCATGGAAATAGGTGAGCTCGGCCCAACGGCGTGTAAAAATCCTCGCGAAAGGCAAATCGGCGAATAAATAGCGCTGATGCCGCCACGCACCGAAGCCGAGTCAGCCAAAATGCGGGACAGTGAAAATGTAGATATGGTACATGAAATTAGAAAGGGATGCAATTCCCTAGAAAGAAGATCAGTTTACGCTAAAAATCCAGAATGGCCGGAAATATCAAAGCAGAGCTAAACACGCGCTTGTCGGCATCCGATGTGATTGTGGAGGGCGATGAAGCGTGGGAAGATGCCCTCAAGCGGTGGACGAAGTATCGATCTAAAGTCCCTGCTGCTGTGATTCAGCCAACTAGCGAGGAGGATGTGATAACAGCGGTGAGAAAGTCAGCTACCAATATACTTTCGACTGCTAACTTTATCTGGAGGTTTCTTATGCCGTGCAAAACAACAGACCGTTTGTGGTTAAAGGCGGAGGCCACAGCAATGGATTCTCGACTATCGACAGTCCTGGGATTGTGATTGACCTTTCTAAGATGAGAGAAGTCAATGTTGACGTTGAGAACCTGCTGGTGACTGCGCAAGGAGGAGCAACCATGGGCGATGGAATCAAGGCCGCCGGGGCAGCTGGGCTAGCTATTGCTACTGGAACGTGCAACGAGGTGGGACTGGTAAGAGACAAATCGACCCCAGTCTCTCGAGCAGTCTTCCTAATGGTAATATGGATAGATTGGCGCCACGCTCGGAGGAGGCATTGGCCGATTCCTTGGGCTTTGGGGATATGCCATAGACACTGTTGTCTCCATGCGGGTCATCGTGGTGAATCAAAGCGGCACGGCCCGCGCAGTTGAAGCATCACGCGAAGTCAACCAGGATCTCTTCTGGGGACTACGCGGAAGTGGCCATCTATTTGGAGTCGTGGTGGAGGCTACCTTTCGAGCACGCCCCTGGCACCATGACACCTGGCACAGCTGTCTGGTATTCAGTCCCGCGGATGCAGGGATCGTCGCAGAAGCCATAGACCGCGTCCACTATGAGGGAGGAATGCAAGGTCGGCTGGTGTTTTGCGCACCGAATAAACAGGTAGGGAAGCCATTAGCCCCAGTAAGTGAGAGCTGCTGAGCTGACTCTGATGGAATAGCCGGCCGTGCTTCTCCAGCTGTGGTATGTTGGACCACCCGAGGAGGCCGCCAGCAAGTTCGAGACCCTCTTGTCGCTTCCCAGCATGAGCGAACACGCATTGAATTATGTAGACCGCCTTATCCCCTACTCGAACCTCAACGACTCCAGTGACCGCATCTGCGGCTACGCTGGACGAAAGAATCTGGCGGCATTCGGGATGAAGTCCATGTCTGCTGACTCGTGCACTGCTGCGCTCAGAGTGTACATGAATTTCATCGATAGATATCCTGATGCAGCCCAGACACACATCTTGACCGAGTTCTATGGCATGGAGGTGGCGAAACAGCTTGACCCCGACGGTCAGCAGACCTCCATGAGCAGAAAGGCTCGGCAAGAGGTCAAATACTGGGTCATGCCATTGGCTTGGTACGAAGACCCTGATCTGGATGGACACTGTGCACGTCTAAATCTGGACATTCGCGAGGCATTTCTGACCCAGTCAGGAGGTGAGCGTGCCAATAGTGTAGGGTACGTTAATATGCCGTTTGAGGATGATACTGCGCGTAGCATTTTCGGCGAGGAAGAACGACTGGACAGACTTCGGGAGATGACGGCAAAATGGGATCCTCTTGGAGTATCTCAAGGCTTGATAAAGTTTTGGTGATGATTGGGACATGGTTGAATATTAAATAATATGCTCGTGTAGAGACAAAGAAGACGTTTCTTTGCGTGGGAGCCCAGGCCATGTGGGTCTGGGGATCGTCGTTGATGTGGATCTCCTGAATGCCATCTGCTTTAAAAATGCACATTATGCAATCGTATCTCTGGAACAATGCAAGGATGTAATCCCGGTCTCTTTTCTTCATTCATTGACTTAAATGTATTGCTCCAGGATCTCATTTCCTCGCCCCCTTTAGGGTTGTAAAGCAGCCTCAGGCAGACTCTGAGTCAGCAGGATCAGGGTGATACGCGCTAACCCCAACGCGGCTAGCGGATCACCGGTCTACAGGCATGCGCATTTGGCGACTTCCTTTCGTATCTCACTTCGCCTCTTTGCTCCTTCCAAGACCTTTGCAGCTATTAAGTGAAGCTCTTCGTGCGTACAGGCTGAACCTGACCATCTGGAAGACAACAGGAAAATCCCCCCACGACCCAGAAGAGAGGACATTGATACCCCCGTTCATCGTTTGATGGACGCTACGAAGACCAACCCCACGGCGCCATCCGGGGGCATTCAGAAAGGCCGTCTGCGGACCATTACTGCATGCCTGACATGCCGTCGTCGGAAAGTCAAATGCGACCATGCGCAACCCGTCTGTTATCCATGTCAGCGAGGCAATCGAGTTTGTACATACGTAAATCCCCAAGTGTCGTCGCAGGCGCAGCCCCCCTCCACGGTCAACCGTGTGTCGCGATCTAATCTGCGCTCGGGGCAAGATGAGATCAGAAACCGTTTGGAGAGGTTGGAAAAGCTGCTGGAGAGAGCGATCGAGGGTGGTGTTAATGCTAACCCCCCGCCACCGTCGGATGCGCAGGCTTCTGGTCCCGACGCGGCGCAGGATGGAGAACAAAAAGGTGTCGCTAGCAGTGCGATGCCAAACCGCGGGAACGAAACTTTGTCTGCTGATGGATACGATGGAGCTTTGCTACTAGAACCGGAAAGCGGCCAGTCACGGTGGGTCTCATCCCTGCACTACGCGCTGCTCGCGGACGAGGTATGATTGCCTGATACAGCCTGAGCTATCAGCGATCATGGCTAAGTCGACTAGATTCACGATGTGAAAATGTTACTCGGGGACCAGGCTCGGAGCGTTCCTGAGGAAAGTCCATCCTCCGAGCAGGATACCACCCCATTTCCGTTTTCCAACACCGGCGTTGACAGCCTTACGCCTTGGCTCCCTAGATCCGCAGAGGATTGCTTTGAATATTTAGAGATATTCTTTTCCAATGTTGATCCAATGACGCGTCTGGTGCACAAACCGTCTCTCCGACGACGCATTGCGCTTTACGTCAACCAAACATACGCCATGAATCAGGACGCGGGCGAAGAAAGTGAAGAATCTGTGCCGGATCCCTCAATCCACTCATTTGAGCCCTTAGCCTTGGCTGTTTTCTACTCAGCTGTCAACAGCCTGCCACCAGAAACTGTGCTCGCGCGGTTTTCTGCAGACAAAGAAACGCTGTTGGCTCAGTTTCAAAGGGGAGTGGAACTAGGACTTGGGAGGGAGGGCTTTTTGACAACCCCAAATATCGAAGTCCTGCAAGCGTTTGTTCTGATTTTGGTAAGTTCAGGTATTGATTTCATATCTATAGCGGAAATGTACTCATAAGCCAACCAGACGTGCCAGTCACGAGAAGATGATATGTCAAGAACATGGACTTTACTTGGTCTTGCTGTTAGAATGGCACTCTCGCAAGGCCTGCACAGGGAACCTTCTTTATTCCCTTCCAAAAACATGGATGTCGTTCAGGTGGAGATTCGCCGGCGATTATGGCATCAAATATGTCATCTCGACTTCAGGTCAGCTGAAGCCAGAGGCCAGGAGCCAACCATCGCCGACGAAGATTACACAACCTTGTTACCCAGGAATATTGATGATGAAGAGCTTGTCGAAGGAGCACACCTCACTACCGATACGTGTTCGCCACCGGGATTTACAGACATGACCGGACACCTCATTCGATTAAACGGAATACACTGCTTCAGGAGAATCGTGCGAAGTACCTACCGCTTGGAACGACGGCTAAAGGCTTCGGCCGTTCAAGGAAATGCCAGCTTGTATCCAATTGCGGAGCTCCAGGCCCTTTTTATCGAAGTTCGTAATATGGTGGGCGACATGGCCTCGCACATTGAAACGGAATATCTGCAGTTCTGCGACGCCAATATACCAATGCAGCGCCTTGCGCTTGGACTTTCGGCTGTAATTGAATGGAGGTGCTGGTCGATCTTCTGGCTACGCACCCCGAAGCAATACCGGGAGGCGGTGGTCACCCCAGATATCCGACAAACGTGAGTAAACTGTTGTTACAAGAGCAACCGTCCCCTTAAAGGTGATGTGCTTACGTCTGACCCTGGCCTGTCTAGCGTATTGGAAAAGTCCGTGAGCTTGATGGAAAGCATGAATATGATTCCGGACGACAAAGACGCTCAAAGATTTCAATGGCATATCGGAGGTCACTCCTGCTTCCAGGCAATAATGCATATCGTGTCTGAGTTAGAAACACCAGAGTTCCAGGCGGCTGATCACAGTATCCTTCGCTCTCGTGCCCTCGTCGTCCTGCGCGATACAATGAACATGAAGGGGCGAGAAATGAGCTCGATATGGAATGTTATCAACCGGATAATCTCAAATTGTTTGGCCAAGAACTCTCAACAAACATTCCCTTTAACACCATACTCGACTCTCTTCCCTCCTAACAGAACAATACCCAACTTCAGCAAAACAGTAACCATGACAACCCCTCAGACATTCGCAGAGGTGCCTGCAATACAAGGGAGCTCGGTAATAGGTGCCCCATTGCCGGATCTTGGTGACCTAGGAAACCTCGATATGCAGGATGTATCCATGTCGTTTGACTGGGTGGGTGATCCTAGAATTATTTGAGGAGCATTGTGCTAATGTTAACTGGTTTTAGGGATTTTGGAACTTTGATCCAACTGATATTAACTCATATTGATGTCTCGCTGGACACATTGCTTGCAAACGTTTCCTTCTATTGGTAAATTCAAATTGTGTCTAACGATTGATCAAAAAGACAGGCCTCCACATCTTGGTTGTGGACTGTGGACCAAGGAAGGCGCCAACGACGTGATCTCATTTCATAGAACAACAAAAAACAATGGAATGCATTAAAAAAGAAAAAGCTTCACTCAAAAGAAGGACTCTGCGCCTCATACACTGTATACCCGGGGACTATAATACATAGTCATATAGACGCCTTTCTGCTTCTTATAAGAGAATGAAAGATATGTGTGTGTGCCAGTAGATGTGGACAACGGGTGATGTGGGCTAAATTTGGTCAGTATTCCTAGGCTTTCTGTTCAGGGGAACGGGCGAACTTACAACAAATCTTCAAGATCTTTGGAATATCCTCGCTCCAGCTGATTCCATCCCAGCTTTCCAAAGAATCCCTGCAGTCGCCCAGCAATTTGTATATCATTTTCACAATAATGCCTGACAGGCAGATACACCTTGGGCTCCGGAAACCATTTGCCCGGCCGCAGCTCGAAATTGAAGATTGTTCCCGCTGTCCGGTGGTCGTTCTGTGGAAGCTCTTCGTTTTCGTCCGCGACGTCAAATATTGTTCTCCACAGCTCGTCCAGCAGCTTTACAGCTTCGGTGGTGTTCTCGTCCATCAAGCGACCCCCAAGGCAATATGCCTCTTTTACCTCCCGCAACGCGGTGTGAGGGATGCGCACATATATCTTGATTCGAGAGTCAGCTTCATCCACACAATCCACGCTGATCATCTCTGCCTTAGCTGCTCCATTAAAGCTCGCCATCCACGCCTCAAGCACGGATAAAGCTGTAATCGCTTGAGGACCCCAAAGACTGCTTTTTTGTGCCAGCCGCAGAATCGAGTCTGAAATCACTTTCGTTGTGCTCTGCCCAGTGATCAGCGCCTTCAGAATGGGAAAGAAATAGGCTTTGCTGGTCACGCCACCGGCGTCCAGGTCGAATGCAATGAAGCTTTGTGTGGTGTGTTCGCCGCCTGGGAGTTTGTCTCGTAATTGAGGGTGTACATCGGGGGACACGAAAAGCTCGGCACGGAAATGTTCGAACATGTACAAATTCGCACCGACTTCTGCTGCGGCATACGAGTGCATGAACCGCATGACCGCGGCTTGGTTAAACGGATCTGCAGCCGAGCCTGCATCGAAACCGACGGGCTCAATACCAATTCGAATTGTACTTTGGGACTCGGCATTTCCATTCACATTCCAACTGGGCTCGAGTGGGGAGAAGTCGTCAGTCAGGAACGATCGCCAGGGTGCGTTGGCCGGAGACGGCTGGGCAGAGTTTTCGAGCGGTGGGCGTGGCCCAAGTAGGGGCAGAATGTGGGTGTGATAAAGAAGCAGGTACTTGTAATGGGTATACAAAGAATAGTTTGCCTTTGAAAGGAGCTTGCTCATCAACGGACCAGTTTCTCGCCACCAGAATGCCGTGGAAGAAGTGGGAGCAGGCAGTGGAAGGGCCGCGGTGAGCACGTCGTATGGAGTAAAAAAAGCAAGCGACAAACTGTCTCTCGTGTCGGTGTCACCATTCGTCAACATCTTCTGCGTCTTGGCCGGGTAGCCGTTTACGCCGTTGAGCCGAGTGAGCGTCCGCGGGGATGAAGGACACAATGATTCGGCACTAGCAGACATGTTGAATGGATTCAAATCAAGTTTAACACCGTTGCTATCCGGAATATCTCTGAGCCTCTTTCTACCACACTGCAATGGGTGCATGCGAGGCTAAATATACAACTGCTTGGATGTCATTGTGGTTCACAATGCTATTTTCAGCCCACCATCCAGAGGCTCCCAGTTACTCGGGCCACGAGTGCTCCAGGTGGCCTTTGATGGCCCGAATACGGCTTGACATGGTGCAAAACACCGCAGTTACGGGGAATTAATTTTCGGCGTCCGAATCCATAGAAGGATCCTCCGACAGGGAAGGCTGTAGCCGCTGAACCTAATACGCCTCAGCCGTGCTAGGAATCGAAGACGGGGATATTTTTGACGACAAATGAGCCTCTTAGTGTGGTGAGCCCGTTCGGAAAAGGCAACAGAAGGGCCGAAGAACTCGTTCCATTCGTTTGACTAACATCTCTTTCGAGCACGAAACAACTAGCAAAATACACCGTGTGACCTAGACGGATCCGACCTTCACACCACGAGCCGCTAATTGTCCGATACTGCCAGCCACAAACACGTCACGGAGGCTCAGCTGAATCCCGCGCTCTTCACAAAGCTTCTGCAATCTGATGGCGTCCATACTCTGAGCGCCCAGTTCCCAAAAAGACCTTTGCCCATCGATTTCCGGTTTTTCAAGATCAAGACAAGCACCAATAGCCTCCGAGACAATCCCAATCCCAACTGCATCCGTTCCCTCCGTGGCATCGACCCCATTTCTCAACTGTTCCTGCTTCTGCAGCTTTTGTTCGCCCGACTTCTTGACTTCCTGGGCCGTCGTATTCGTGCATCCTGCCCCGCTATTCGGTGCAGGCTTGAACGATGTTGATCCCAGATCTATAATCTCACCAGGCGTGGTTTCCAGAATCATGAGCTGCAATACAAACGTCAGAGCAAACTCCAGCCGCTGCGCAGCCTCTTCACTGATACAGCCCATATCATATTCCATATCGATCAGAATGTCCTGCTGCGCCGTCTCCGTAATTTCGACCGTCAAAGGGAACTTTGAGCCGCCCGTATTCCTACATGGAATAGGCTGAACATCTGCACATTTCAGTTCCAGTAACGGTCGTCGGTCAGCCGCAGTATGATACGTGACCATAACTTTGAAAAGGGGCTCAGAAAGGCTGGGTGCACACTGAACCAGCTGACGCAACGTTTGGAATGGAACAATATTTTCCAGAGCCTGTTGGCTACTTTCCCGAACGGATGCCAGGAATTGGAAGAGTGTTTCGTGTTCCGATATATCCCTCCGAATACGAATTAACAAGCGATCAAGGAAAAGACCGGCCATGTGTTCTGTCCCGGCCTCCGTGCGATGAGTGAATGGCGCTGCGAGGAGCATGTCATCACGTCGGTCGACGCACTGTAAGCAGAAGAATACCCCTGCTAGCACAAGCTGATGCATTGTTATCGACGCTTTTGTGGCGAGCTGGGACAGGCTGCGGAACATGGACGGAGAAAGGGTCCATGAACGTGTGTATCCCATGTATGTGGCTGGCGCTGGCTTGGGGCGGCCGAATGTGACTGGTGTAGGGAGGTCAGACAGATACGAAGACCAGAAAGAGAGAGTTCGTGGGATTGGCTGTACCGTTTGAGACCAGTGTGCCCAATCAATGTATGTTTTATCAGGCGTTGGCCTTCCGGGTAGAACGGTCCCAGGCCCAGCTTGAGGGCTTGCAGCCAGGAAATCATATGTTTCTGAGACCTGGTTGAGATACGTTGCCATTGTGGTTGCGTCACCGACGACGTGTGACATGACGACCACTAACATGGCCTGCATCGGCGTCCCAATGACGATAGAGACATCGACAGGTGGCTCCATGGAGAGGTCAAAAGGCTTGGTGACTCGGCCGTGAACAAAAGAACCCAGATTACCGGTCTGAACGACACGAGGTACTCCAGGGGTGCCAGCCACCAGTGATCGGGAAAAAATTCCCTGCAGAACCTGATACCTAGAACGGAATACTTCGGTATCGGCTGTCACCATCTGAAAGGCACCCGCTAGAGTCTCGATGTTGATGTTGCCTTGGATCTTGCAGACGTAGTTCATGCTCCCGGCCGGAGAGCCACCTGAGACAAGATGATTGAGCAACATTTCCTTCTCCAGATAAGATAGCGGAAGGTCACTATCTCGTGGGATGGAAGGTGTCTCTAGGAAGGATGCCACGGGGTCGTTTGTGTTGGTTGAATCGTTGGGAAGTTCCTCGATGGCAAGTGACAAGTCCTGAAGAACGGGATGTTGAATGACAGTTTTCAGCGGCAAGGGGCGGATGTTCCATTGTTTGGATATAGCCTGGGCTACTTTTATCTGCAACAAGGAGTGACCGCCGAGCTCGAAGAATCGGTCTTTCGGGCTGATGGGCATTTTATTGAGATCGCGAGCGAGAACTCCTGCCCAGATGGCCGCAACGGCACGTTGGGTAGCAGTCTCTAGCTCTTCATGTCTCGTGTTTTGATTGTGTTGCTGAATCAGGTATTTCTTCAATGCACTGGTGTCAACTTTATGGTTCGCAGAAGTAGGCAGCGTCGCAAGGGCGATGATCTTGTTTGGAACTGCATACTCCGGTAGTTGCGACTCAAGACGCCTCGCCAAATTGGTGACATTGATGGTCTCTGGCGTCACGAAAGCGATGAGGTGTCCGCTTGACACGACCAGCGCGACGTTCCTAGCCGCAGACGCCATTTTGGAAATCGTGCTTCGGACTTCGCCAAGATCGATTCGGAACCCACGAAGTTTGATCTGATTATCTTCTCGGCCTATGTATTCGATGTTCCCGTTCTCAAGCTGTCTGCCAATATCACCGGTTCGGAAGATAGCTTGGCCAGGGTGAAAGGGGTCGCTTAGGAAGCGCTTGATTGTTTCTTGCTCGTTGTAAAGATATCCAGGGGTGACTTGTACTCCGGCAAGATAGATCTCTCCGCTGACACCAATTGGGACTGGCCGTTTCATCGCGTCAAGAAGATAGCACGATGTACCAGGCAGTGGCTTCCCAATTGACACACTCTCTCCTGAACGCAGCCTTGCAACTGTGGAGATTAAAGTGCACTCTGCAGGACCGTATCCATTCACCATGATGCGGTCAGCGGACCATCTGTCATTGAGAGCCTGGGAGACTGCTTCTCCCGCGACAGTGATAACTTTCAAATTAGGGTAGTCGGACGGATCGAGCGTTGCAAGCAGGGACGGAGTTGCCATTGTTGCATCGACTCTTGAAAGATGGGAGATGGGGTTCTCCGGATCTTTAAGGACGAGCGTTGCTCCAAAGCACAGGGTCGAGAAGACTTCCTTGATGCAGCAGTCAAATCCGAGAGAGAGCATCTGTGCGTTACGTTGTCCTGGGCAGGAGTGTAACCTTCCTTCTGGCTGGGAGATCACGTTCAGGATGCCTTTGTGCTGTAGTTGGACAGCTGGATTGTTGTTAGCTTTTGCATGGATTATGCTCACAGAGAAATTTGGAAAGGGTGAACATACCTTTGGGTAGACCCGTGCTTCCAGAAGTGTATATCAAACAGGCAACATCGTCACCACTAGCTATGCTGTTGACAGGGGCGATGTCTTCAGAGGCAGGATCATGCGCCATAATCGACTCAACGTTGAGAGATGGAACGTTACACGGGACTGTGTCTTGCTCGGGATTGGTGTATAGCACAAGGGATGCATGGCAGTTTCCAACCATGTATTTCTTTCTCTCAGTCGGAAGCCTCTGGTCAATTGGACAGTAAATGGCGCCGATTTTGATGGCTGCGATCATCGCGAGAACCCACGAGAGGGAGCCGTCACTGATGACGCAGATTACATCACCTGGTTTTGTGTGCTTGGAGAGTCGCTTGGCGATCTGGTCGGTCATTTTTCCGAACTCGTGGTATGTGAGGGTGCTCGCTAGACCCTCAACGGCGCATATGTTTGGGTGTGCTCGGATCACGTTGTTGATTGCCTGCGCCAAATCCTCGACCTCGCCGGGAATTCCAGCCAGCTGTGCTGAGTCTGAAGTGAAGTTACCGATTGCAGTGCCGGCGAGGATGGTTGAAGTTATCTTATCTAGATTAGAGTCCGGAGTAGCTTCAACAAGTCCTGTGAGGATGCCGTCAAATTGGCGCATCATTCGTTGGACAACTCGATCGCCGAAGTGAGATCTCCGATAGAGAAACCGGACATTGAATATCCCTTCAGAACTATCTATTAGGACAGTCAACGGGACTTGTGTGGCCTCGGTGTAACGTATATCCTTCGGCGCGGAGACCAATTTCGATTCCCAAGAGAATTGAGGAAAATCATATTGAAACGCGAAAAGCGTCTCGAAGAGGTCTGCCGGTTTGCATCCTGAGGCCTCCTGGATGAGGGAAACGGGCGACCACTGGAAGTCGAGGATACCACATAGACTTTCGAGTACGGACCGTATAAAACGTTGCACAGGCTGCCTATTATCTGTGTTCACCTTGAGAGGCAGAGTGTTGATCATAGGTCCGATGACATTTTCAACTCCTGGGATTGGGAGACTTCGACCGGAAAGAACGGCTCCTACGATTATGTTTTCGGCGCTGCAGTATCGGGACAAGAGAAGGCCCCATGCAGCGTATAGAATCGTCGCTGGAGTGACTGCAAACTTCTCTATTGCTGCGGTCTCAAGAGCTAGTACGCTGACTCGGAGTTGATAGGAAAAATCTGCTTGTGTGTAGTCGTTGATATCGGATGGCGGAGACAATCGAAGTCTTTGAGCGGGAAGGTATCCGTCCAGGTACCCTTTCCAGAACATGACGGCTTTGCCTGATGACTCGGATTCCAACTTGCCGATTGCATGAGAGACTTGAGCAAACTGTGATGCAGGTGGCAGCTCTTGATTGTCGAGACAGTCGGCGAAGTCGCGCATCAATGTTGCCATGGACCATCCGTCAACTAGACTGTGATGGACTGTCCAGATAAACCGAGTGTGGCGATTCTGCAACGTGAGTAGAGTGACCTGCGACAATGACTTTTGATTCTCTGCATCAAATTCAGGAAGGCCATTAAAATCCAAAAGTCTTTCAGATTGACTGGCGGAGTCCCACTCGGATTCGCTGACTGATCGTTGTTTCCAAGCAAAGTCAGTGTTGTCGGATATAATCTGAGCACCGCGTGAGGCAGTCAGAACGAAAGATGTCCGTAGAATTTCATGTCGCCGGTGAAGACGGTCCCAGGCAGCATACAGAATAGGCGTCAAATCCTCTTGCCCAGGATGTTCGAATGTAAAGGACGTCTTGATGAATGAATGCCCAGGATTGGAAAGGCTAGCACTTATCATTCTGGTTTGTATGTCGGTCATGAGCGATATTCTTTGGTTTTCAAGAGACCTGGTCATTGATATCTCTTTTTTCAGGTAGTCTAGTGAGACTTGGTCCGCGTGCGAAGAATAGGGGGCATTATCCAGCATGACCCGGGCGATTTTGGCTAGCTTGCCCACATCGTCTAGCATGAGAACCTCAGCAACACCTATATCAAACCCCATCTTTCTCAACATTGACACTAGGATGACAGCGGCGAGAGAATGTCCACCCAACTGACGGAATGAGGAACCCTCATGAATGTGAGATTGCGGCAACCCGAGAACGTATGAGAAGCCCCTTTGCACAGCTTCTAATACGGGTAACCCTTTCTCCAATTTGCTCGAGTCTGCACCCTGCTCTGCCTCATGCATATGCAGTAACGCTCTTCGATCAACCTTCCCGTTGCTAGTTGTTGGGAACTCATCCAGGGAGTAAATCGTATCCGGGATTAGAAATGAGGATGTAGTTTGCTCAAGGTACTCTCGAAGGCCTGCTGTGGCTTCAACAGGGCTCACAAATGCAATCAGTCGCCCTTCTGACATGAACGCGGATGCGCGCTTTACCTTGTCGAAAGACAACAGCACAGGCTCAACGTCACCCTCGAGGTTAATCAAAAAGCCTCGGTTCTTTACCATGCTATCCTTTCGACCACAGAATTGCATTCCGTGGCCCGTAGACTTCCCATGGTCCCCAGTCCTATAAATCCTTTCGCCATTCCGGGTTACAAAGGATTTTGCAGTACGATCCGGATCTTGAAAATAGCCGAGAGCTAAACCCAGCCCAGCGATGCAAATTTCTCCCTCGGAAGACTCGTTTCCATTCTCGTCGAGAAGAAGTATAGTGCTATACGAGACTGGAAATCCTATTGTAATCGGTTTCCCAGATAGTAGCTTCCCCATGAGCGTGGTGCAAGTTGTCTCCGTGGGTCCGTATGAATTGTAGAGCCTTCGACGAGGCGATGACCATGCTTCAATCAATGATGGGCTTGGACTCTCACCACCCAGGAAGATTGACTCGACAGCATCGAAGCCAGCTGCTGGATCAAGTGTCACCAAGATGCTTGGAGTTAATGGCAGCACCTGACATGTTTTGGCTGCTGCTTCAAGCGTTGTGGGATCAGCCAAAACAAGAGTGCCACCGTTGCAGAGGGTGTTGAACATGACACCCGTACATACTAAACGAAGTACATCAGAAGAAAGTCTTATGGTCCAGTTGTAGAAACTCACCATCAAATGCAATTGAGCATATGAGTAACACTCGTGTGCCGGTTTTCACGTTCAGGTTAAAGGGAAGTTCACCACCTTCTGTCACATAGCGCGAAATGGACCTTTGGCCAACCATGACTCCTTTCGGCTTCCCTGTCGTCCCGCTTGTGAAGATAATGTATGCCAGGTCATTGCCTCTATCTGACGTATCCGAGACTTTGCTCAACACCGGGACTTCCTTGGTGGTCTCGATATCCTCAACTCCAGTATTGTGCAGTTCGATCCGAGAATACGGGCAGGAATGAATTGGGGATGCTGAAGTCGAAACAATGAGATGTGGATCAACGGCTTGAAGGACACTACTTATTCGATCTTCACCCCACGACTCTAAGTCAATTGGTACGTAGGCAGCACGAAGTTTGAGGATTGCCAAGATAGCTGCAACCATTGCAATGGAGCGGGTAGAGAGAAGAGGCACTATGCATCCTGACCCTATTCCAGCTAGACGCAGTTTTTCGCTCCATCTCTCTGAAAGAATATCGAGCTGCGCGTAAGTGATATTACTCGGGTTGTTCTGGTTGGCAGTCTGCGTTACATCCTCGACAGCGACAGATGAAGGGTGATTTCGCAGTTGGGCGTAAAAGTGGTCAAGCAGGCAGGTAGCGCGATAATCCATTGTTGAGAATGTGTCAAAGATGAGTTGAATTGTGTGCACAATGGTTCACGCTACCCAGGTCTTGGGCATCTGAAATTAAGAAGCTCTATCGATCTCGGGTCCGAATGCTATGAGCTTACTGTGAAGCTTCTCGGCTGAGTGAGACAAAGAAAAAGCGGAACTGCGGCGCCCGAACGGCTTCGGCGAGTTTGGCTTTCATGCTTTTTTGATATCCTCCGAGAACAGTCAGATCGGCGTTGAGCCTGCAAATCGAAATCCATGGGGTAACTTGTCGGTTTATCTTCGCGTGTAAGGCTCGAATTTGGATGCAAATTAATTCCCAACCGTTCATACATCGTTGAATAGGCACCTTGGCTTTCTTCCCGCTCTGAAGATCGGGCATCCCAGAAAGCACCCAACACTCGAACACAATGGAAAACGAACTGGACCATCTGAATTGGAAGATCAAGCACGCTTTGTCGCAGCTTGAAGGGCCTCTGTCGCAAGAGCTTGACTCGTGCCTCCAAGTCTCCCCGACATCAATGAGCACGTCGTCCAGCGGGGTCTACCAAAAGCTCCTGGACACGGTGCAAGTGTTGGATAAGCTTCTTGTGACTTTGACCCCGCCCCATATGACGCTGGTAGATGGCGTATTCGGTAATCCTTTCCGCAAAGTCATGCTCTACCTCCAAGATGCCTAACTGACCAAATCCAGCATTCACGAACAGCAAAGTTCTATTGTGCGCATCAGAGTATGCGCTGGCTGACCATGTCCAGGGTCTCCAGCCCTGCAGCATCTCCGATCTTGCTAAATCCACCGGTCTGCACGAGCAAGGTCTCTTTCAAATCGTTCGATACCTCCGTGGAATGGGATATTTCCACCAGGACCCGAAAACCGGCAGACTGTCGAACAATAGGCTTTCGGACCTGCTTCGTAAAGACCACTGGGCCACTTGGCTCAACTGGGTCGACTTCTTTCCACGGGAGTATTACGACCTGATCTCACATCTGCCTGACCAGCTCAAGAGCGACCAGCCCAAATCCGCCACAGAGCTCTTCTACAACACTGACAAGCCCATCTACCAATACCTGGCCGAAACAGGACGAATCGCGGGTTTCCACAAAGTAACCGGCACCGGAAGCGTCGTCGAGGCTCCAGGACTGCTGGCTGACTATCCCTGGAACGAAGTCAAATCCGAGACCGTTATTGACATCGGCGCGGGTGTCGGAGACTTCATCCGTTCGTATCTGGAGCGATTTCCGGACGCCACGGCCGGTGCCTTTGAGCTCCCATCCACCGCAGAGATTCTGCAACAAAAGTTTCCTCCAGAGGATCCACTGACAAGTCGACTTGTCTCCGTGACTAGAGGGGATTTCTTCAAGGACGAGATCCCAAAATCTTCGGTCTATTTGCTTCGATGGATTTTGCATAACTGGGGCGACGAAGACTGCGTGAAGCTTCTTCGTCGGATTCGAGACACCATCATCCTGACTCCCGGAATCAGTCGAGTATTAATTGTGGAATCCGTTCTGTTCGATGGCCGTCTGGGTCGCGGAGCACGGTACGCGGATATTCGTATGCTAGCTCGGTGCAGAAACAAGGAACGCACGCTGGAGGAATACAAAAGACTGGCAGAAGAGGCTGGATGGCGCCTGGACAAGGTTGTCTCTCCGCGAGGTTGTCTCACACAGGTTCTTGATTTGCGCCCGGTGGGGGCAAGCTCAGTGTCGCCAAAACTAGACGGTAATGGCAACGGGGGATTGAAATGGGAATTCGAGTTGAGATAAGGTGTTGCAGAATGATCCATGTTTGGGGGTGCGTGATTGTGTGATAAAAGTTCATTACGAAATTGCAACTTGGACCTTTTTTATGCTTAGAATTGTGGGAAGGAAGAGATTGAAAGAGTACAGTGAGAGGACTAGAATACAGAGAGAAAATTGAACAAGCCATGAAAGAAGCGGAGATTAATTAGTTCAACATTAGGTATGGGTAACTTCTAAGTTAAGCCACAACGCAACAAAGCAGGATCACACTGTCTTATGCGGTCAAACCCTTTTCAAGATTTGAGGACCACCTTTGATAACCCGGGCAGCCGCCGTACATACTCCTCCAATGATCATGGTTGCTCCCGCAAAGCACATTAAGCCCGTGAATTTGTCTTTCTCTCTGTCCTTGATGGCCCCTTCAATAGGGAGACCTGTCAAAGCGCCAAGAGCAATTCCCAAGCAAAATCCTCCAAGCTTAACACCAATCTCGTCAACACGATCTTCCGCGAGGGCGACAACACAGGGGGGTCCCAGGCTGACGAATCCGCCACTGACAAAGCCATATAGCAAGGCAAAAACGATGATTCCAGCGAGAGACGTGTGAAACTCTAGGGGAAGCCAAAATGCCAGTACCAAGATACCGGACAGGGTAGTCACCAAGCACATAGTGTTGAATTGGCCGATGACATCGCTTGCCCACCCTGGCACAATTCGACCAACCAGCGATCCGGCGTTAGCGATAGCCAAGCTGTACTGGGCGAAGTCCTCGTAGCCATGAAGAGAGACCATCTCCGGCAAGTAGTTCAAGGGTGCGAAGAGGCCCCACATGGTAAAGAAGCATCCTAGGACGAAAAATGCCCAAGGCCAGCTCTTGAAGCCACGGATCCCACTTTTTGGAGCAGCGTCCTTTTCTGCCGGAGACACTTTGTTCAATGGAGGAAATGGAGAGGAGCAAAGAAGATTTGCAATCAATAGGAGAATGCCCTGCATCAAAGCGGTCCATCGGACAGCGGATGCAAATCCTACTTGTTGTATCAGACGCGGCAGCATGCATGGATAGATAACGCCACCTGTGCGTCCAAAAATAGTCAGTAATCACAGAACTTTGAATATACGAGAGTCGGTTCCCTTACCTAAACTGCTGCCAGAGGAGACAATGCCCACTGCTAAACCTTTCTTGGTCGAGAACCATTGTGTCGCAGTAGCCATTGCAGGGAGAGACAGTCCTGCGGCGGCGAGTCCGAACGCGATACCTTGAGCCAGCATTACCTGCCAGTATTGCTTACACAGGCTCAACATGCAAACCGAAAAGACCGCAAAGGCACTGAATGGTGGCAGCAGCTTGCGACACCCGTAGACATCAATAAGCTTGCCAACGGCGGGTCCGAACATGAACAGAAGGAAGATCTGGAGAGTGGTGATCCAGGCCAAGGAGGACGAGGTCTGATCTTTGAACATGGTCTCGGAATAATAGAGTTGAAAGATACCGCATCTAGATGATCGATAGTGAGCAGGATTCATGGATTCGGGGCATTGGCAGGGGAGTAGATGATACACATACGCGTTGACATAACCGAAGGAGCAGAACTGCAACAGAAACGAGCCCGCCACGCACGCCCAGGCTTTGGTACCGCCATTAGGTGGAACACGCTCAAGCGGCTTAGCATCCGCAGCCCTTTCCTCCTTGTCCCTCGTGTCGTTCGAAGGCCGCTGGCCCAATGAGGTCGACATGGTGACTGAAATAGATTGTTGACAACTAACGAACAAGACGTGTGGGAGAGATTAGAGATGTCTCGAGGCAGGATCTGTGAGGAACCCCCATGCTGTAGGGGTCTATTTTATGATAGCCAGCAGTCATGATGCGAGAATTGCTCGGTCTCGGGGGGTATGCAAAGGCTCGGCCTCGATGAGAGCGAGAGCAGCAGCGACTCCTGAGGGACTACCGCATTAGGCAATCTCTCGCCTGAGGCAGCTCGGCCGAGGACACGGGACTGCGAGCTCGGCCGAGGTGGCTTGTCCCCTGACGGGGCGGATCGACGCCAAGACCGGCGATCTCTTAACTCCTCTCCTCTTAAGAGCCCTCACGCCATCCTCACACGGGCCCGAGCCTGTCAACGCGCGAACTCATTGGGAATCGGGTTGGCGTCCGATCTAATACAATAATGATCATTACCAGCCCGTGTTCGCCAACGACAACAACCGTTTTGGTTTAAGGAAGAAAAGAAATCATAGAATGGTCGACCACTCAACGTCCATGGTAGCGATCTCGCACAGAGTCACCGACAGCTACGCCTTTTACGAGGGCTGAATCCCCGGTGGCTGCTTCTCATGCCGCTTGTTTCTTACAGAGGGTGCGAGCTGACCCCCAATACGATATGGCGACGGTTTCGAAAACGAAAAAGTTCTTAGCTAGCTGTCTACACTCCCCCTATCATCCTAGGAGATTGCAAGGCTATTCCGTGTCATTGAATGAAACTCAAGCCCATCATATCTCCGGATCAGGCCAAACGTTTGCTTGAAATAAGCATGGGGAATGAGCCTTGGAGAAATAGAGTATTTGTAGGCTAACTGGATATGGGTGCATGGTTTCATTGCATGTCTTGGGTTTCGCCCCCTCAGACTTCGTCATCCTTTTTGAACTCCCGTCAGGGGTCTTCTTTGTATATTAGAGGCCAAGCTTCCTGGAACAATGCTGTCGAACCATAGTCATCTGCAAGAGAAACGGTCATTCTTTTGTTTCTTTCTTTTGGCGCTATCATGACCACGACACTCCCCTTCTTGACCAGCCCGCCAGAGCCACCGCAAGACAATCCGGCCCACAAACAAAAGCTACGATCCGCCTGTGACTCTTGCCATCAGTGCAAAGTGAAGTGCTCGGGCGGTTCCCCTTGCTTCCGTTGCGCGTCTAAAGGCCTTTCGTGTCGCTACGGCTATCAGAACCGGGCCGGCAAACCTAAAGGAAGCAAAAACCGGAAGACATTGGAGAGAGCACATCAAATGCGCATGCAGTGGCTTACAGAGCAGTTGCTGGGGACCAACAGTGAACTTGATGAAATGGCTCTTGATCTTACAGATCCTTCATCACTTTTACCAAGTCCAGCACTCTCGGTCCACCGCTGGAAACCGGTAAGTGATCCAGAGTAGCCAGTGTGCCCTCTTGGATAACAGCTTATTCCAGTCCAGGCTCATACCCCGCGATCATCTTCAGGGTCAACGCCTCTTAATCCTGTTCTGAAACCTGTCACCCGAGATATCATAGATGATACCCTCCCATCACCAGAAGACCTTCATGCTTGGACGAAGGAATTGGGGTCCATCATGGATACGACGCACAGGAATCAGTCCGTTAGTATGGAAGGCTTCACAACACCATCGTCGTTCACAAATGGGGCCGGCTATCTAGGACAGCCTAGCGAGCCCACAACGCCCTTGACATTTGACTTGCCTTCGCCGCTTCCCAACATAAGTGAAACAGGGACTGCTTGCGCTTGTGTCCAGATGCAGGCCAACAACGTCACCACATTGCATCATCTCACGTCTCACGAATCATTAGATCGATTTGATCTCGCAATGAAGTCTGTCACTGCCACACTTGATACCTGCGACAACTTTAACGCCTGCCTGGAATGCGAGAAATCCTTCTCGGCGGTCCTCCTCACACTGTCCGCGATGGAAATGATCTTCAAACTATTTGAGCAGCTTGTCATCGGCAACCAAGGCTTGCTTCCGCCGGAGGACCAGCGGTTGACCTTCTGCTCCCTAGGTGATTACAAAGTCAGCCAAGAAGAGGGACAGGCTATTCAGAATGTCCTGCTCAAGATGACCTTGTCCAAGGCAAATCAAACGCTGGATTCGTTGCACAGCCTCATAAACGGGCCAACAGGTTCACTAGATGAACTCGAACGATACGAGCCGCTTGCTGACCAAGGTACAAAACAAACTTTGGGGGGTCTTTCCACCATTGATCGCAATTACATTATGCAATGTATCACCCGCAAGAAGACAGCATTAGACGTTCTGATGAGGACAGTCACTGTCTAAAAATAGTACTACCCTACACGTTATTCAAAGCATGAAACACAACTTCTTTCTCTTTATTTCACTTTGCTGCAGAAATTGCCCGCTTCTGGCAATCGGGTGTTCGTTTACCTCCGACACGCGCCTCCATCGGTAACATAGTGATTGCAACTAAGCCGCGATGATACAAGCCACTCGGCAGATTTGGTGAATAAGATACGTTCTGATGTGAGCAGTAGGATCCATTGTGGGTTGGTCGGTTCGTATAGAGTAAACTTGTCGTTGGCTTGGTCATGGATCCCTGGCTTGGCAACCCATCGTAGCATCATTCGATGGATTTACAATTCCATGTCATCTCCTCCCGTTCTTATGCAATGTTACCTGGACATGGTGAGATTCATCACGATCGTCCTACAGATAGCAAAAGCAACGGTTTCTGACACCAAAGAATGCGGGAAAACCTCCGGCACATGGTATATTCTGTCTAGCTCCCTGTCCCTGCGCTGCGTAGACCCTTATGTCTTGTCTCTAGTATCGGGTAGGTCAAGAAGAATCTCCTTGTCGTCTGCAACATCCCATTAAGGTGTTCGCTGAAGGATTCTGCTGTCAGCCTAAACCAGCCGCGGGTGATCAAGGGTGATACTAAATCCTTCAACTGAAGCAATCCCACGTTAGAATTTTATGACTTGGCTATAGTGAACCAAATGATCCATCGTATTGCGAGAGGCTCGCTGTTGGGTTGGTATCAGGATTTAGTGTCAGACCATATAGCTCGGTTGTCTCGCATTAAACACTTTGCTTCTAACGTTGTTCGAGGCTTCCCGCAGATAAGTGCTATCCTCACAATATGACCTCTGATATGGATTTAGCTTAGCTATATAGGCATGTCAAAAAAGTAAATACCCTCTACGGACTCCAGGCAACATTCTCTGGTCACATGACAGACCGCCATAATCAAGGCCTTCCAGTTCCTGAGAGCTTCTTGTCCGTAATAAACAACCCACCTCACAACCTACTCTCCTAGGACGAAGTTGACTATGTGGCCGTGTGATATTGAAAATTTCAACAGACCTGCCGTACGTTCTGGTGGAGAATGTATTATCTGTGACCGCCATTTTTGTGTCACCACTCTAGAACCATGGTCTATGAGCGATCCCTATTTTGTTTAGCCAATTTCATGGTCAGCTAGTATCTGGGCTTTTCAAAGTATTCTGGGCTGGCAGGTGATGCGCAATGATATAACTGGTGACTCAGTTCGGGACAAGGTCACCCTTCTTGCCACACTTTGCTTTTCTCATTTCGTAGAAAACCATTGATACTCTCATTAAAGGCCTCTTGTGAACGACTCTGGATTTGAGGCTTTTGTTGGCAAAAATGGCGTGCATTATGAGGGACAATGAAAGGGATTGACAGCAAAGTCGTTTCGCCCAAAAGGTAGAGGAGATAGAAGGGATAAAATCCTGACTACGTCCGGAATTATGATACTGGTGTAGTTGGCTCTGAAATAAGAAGTGTTTGGGAGACCTACCTGGTGCCAGTGCAAATGACTGAATTGACAAAATGTATCTCACATTCCTAGCATAGCATACCGGGACCTCAAATGGCCTTAAGCATGAGAGATCCTGTATGTTAGTTGCTGTTTGAACAAGCGGAACATCTTTACCGTTCAAGGCAATTGATTGAGAGGGGTATCTTGAGTATAATACATGAGAGTTGAGTTTCCTATCTTACAAACAACCACAGAGCACCCCATCGCACTCAAAATTGCATCCACCGCTCATCGACTTGCTTGAGAAATGACCCATGAGTAGCCCATTCATCGTGGAATGGCTCAACTACAACGCCGCGCTGCTCAACAGCGCGGTAAAACTTTTCGCACTCATCCTGCGCATCTCGAAGCGCGTCCTCCGGAGCTGTGATAAGTTTCTTTCGGCGGTATGAGTTTTTCTCTGGATCCTTATAATGTAGGTCGAGTACAAAGCTAAGTCGTTTCAAGTTTGGTAGAAATTCGGAAGAAGCGAAGGACTTCATCCAATTGTCCCACTCGCTGGTCTTTACAAGCGACGTCGGACCTCTAAAGCGTAAAGTTGAGAGATTTGAGGGGAGGATCGTGTAGAGAGTGGAAAGAAGGGATTCACTCTCGAAGACCTCGCCAACTGAAAGAACGAGGGTTTTCAGCGTTGACAGCTGCGGAAGGATACATGTAAACAGGCCTTCCTTGGTGAAATGGAAATCCAATCCGTCTGTAGAGCGAATGTTGAGTGTGGAGAGCTGCTCCACGACATGAGGAAGCGCAACGGTCATTCGGTTGAAAGTGTCGATGGAATCATTTTCAATGATCTCCAGTTTGGTCATCTTGCTGGGCACTTCTTTAGGAAGAAGCGGTAGGTCATCATTGCGTGTGGTTGGCGGCAGCGTTGGTTCAATCCCCACCCATCGCTCTTTGATGTTTTCAACGACCAGTTCTGGAATCGATACTATCTGCAATCTCTTCTTTTCGCTGGCGTACCTGGGTGCCTTTTCTCCTCGAGCAATCGCTTCCCTGTTCGCTTGAAATAGCTCATTACTCGTCGGGCCTTCGAATCGTAGTCCTGATGTTAGTAGTAGAGCGAGATGCTTGACTCTTCCTTCGAGAACGAATGGACTCCGAAACACTTCTCCGCAGGCGCTACTAACACAAAGCCGTTCTAGCGGCCAATGTTCCGGTAGTTCCGCGTCGTTCAACTCCTCGTTGAAACCAGTGCACATCTCCAGGTCCTTTATCCGGTTGAAATGGTTTTTAAGCAGCTCCCACTCAACGTTCGAAGGTGTATCTTCCGTTATTTCGAGAAACTGAGTACCCCGAGGGATCTTTTCCAGTTGCGCAAGGAGTAGGTCTCGGTGGTCATCTTCTTCGGTTCCGTGGGGTCCTTTAACCTGGACTGTGAATCTCGTACTATCTGGAGGGGATGCCTTTGTAGTGAAGTGCTTTTGTGTGAATGTATCCCGAAGTGGTGGAGGATGGATGGCAGTGAAGACCGTCCGGCAGACGTTCGATCGCGTTGCTGCCAGGCAGGTATGATAGCTCCCCGGAGGCGAAAGGAGGCCATGGAAGAGCTTTCGACAGGACACTAGCTGCTGCTGGGTGAGAAACATGCTATAAAGACAGGGACTGGTATAAATGCCATAGTGTCTGACCGAAGGAAGTGGGTTTGTTTACCTGCCGCCGTCACCTTGGCGCGTATGTACGGAGTAGGCACAGTGAGTCATGCCCCTGCTGTCTCACGTGATGGCGACTCGAAGACACGGTGAATTGCAGGCTCCCACCTCCGCCTTCTCATCGATGGATCGAGATGTCAATGATTGCCTAGTTACGGCGGGGAATTGACCTTGCTGGTCATGGTCATGGACATTGAACAACCCAAGTGGGGATCGGGGATCGGCCATCCCCACGCCTCTCCACAATTCCCTCTCATCTCCGAGAATCATCACTGATCGACGAATGACATTCTGGTCTAGGCAATCTATGTCAACCAGATGCGTCTCAAGGTCTTTCGATGCCTCAGAGAAAACAGTATGTATGAAAAACGCAAATTGTTCCAGTCTTGGTGCTCGCGGTCGACTAGGTATATATTTCCCTTCCCACCCAGGCTCGAATTGTTTTACTCCATTTGTTGAGACAGAAAAAGGCTTGATCCTTTTGCACTTCTCATCATGCATTCAATCGAAAAGCAAGGAAGCGAGAACGGAGTCCAGTTCTCTTCTCCAGAGGGTACAGTCATCACCCCCGGCCTCTACGATGAGAGAATCGAATGCTTAGAGAAAGTGGAAGAGAGCTGCTTTACAAATTCAAATAATCTATCGTCATTCCACCGCGAATACCTTCTGAAACGTCACGGTACACTGGATTTGGACCCTATCCCCAGTCCATCGGGTGCAGACCCATATAACTGGCCGACATGGAAGGTAAGGTAACCAGAATATGAGAATGGATGGATGTGGAGTTATACTAAAGATTTCATACAACAGAAAATTACAAATCTGATTCTTGTTGCTTTTCATGCATGCATGGCAACATTTACAGCTTCAATCATCCCTGCATATGAAGATATCTCTCTCGACCTCGGCATCTCTCTGCAAAGAGCCAGCTATCTCACTTCACTTCAAATCGCCATCCTCGGCGGTGCACCTTTATTTTGGAAACCACTTTCTAATAGATACGGTCGTCGTCCTATCTTCCTCTTGTCTACGGTTCTGAGCTTAGTTTGCAATGTTGGCTGCGCCAAAAGCCCGACGTATGCCTCCATGGCCGCGTGCCGAGCTCTGACAGCTTTTTTCATATCTCCGGCTGCCGCTATTGGCAGTGCTGTAGTGGCTGAGTGCTTTTTTAGAAAGGAAAGGGGTCGCTACATGGGTATCTGGACGTTAATGGTCACTCTCGGTGTCCCAGTTGGTTTGTGCATCACTCCTAAATGCGAGGTTGTAGAAGGACTATGCTAATCATTCACCTTCTAGGGCCGTTGGTATTTGGGTTTGTGACAACGCGTGCCGGTTACCGTTGGATTTTCTGGGTTCTCGCAATTACAAACGGTGTCCAATTCGTCTTATACCTTTTCTTCGGTCCTGAAACCCGGTATCTGGGCGGAAATACCGAGGATTCGTCCTCCAATCTCAAGTTTCAATATTTCTCATTTCGTCGAATTGACCCGGCCCCGCTGACATATGAAGAGTTTGTACATCCGCTGAGTATGGTTGTAAAGCCAAACATTATGGTCCCCGCTGTGGTGTACGCCATGGTATTCTTATTCGGCAGCGTTCTGATTACCGTGGAAGTGCCTCAGCTGTTACAGGAGAAGTTTGGTCTAAATGCCGAGCAGCTCGGTCTCCAGTTCCTAGGCGTGATAATTGGCACCGTCTTGGGTGAGCAAATCGGTGGATCTGCATCAGACTACTGGATGAATCGGCGGGCACGACACACACAGGAAACCCTGGATCCCGAATTCCGACTCTGGCTCAGTTACCCTGGGATCATTCTCACCATCGTCGGAGTGGTCATTTTCCTCGTTTGCACGCAGGAAGCGGAGGAGGGACGCTGGGTGGTTTCGCCGATTATAGGCACCGCGGTGGCTGCGTTTGGTAATCAGCTGGTAACCACAGTCATGGTGACCTATGCTGTCGATTGCTATCCGCAAGACGCAGGTAGTGTGGGTGTGTTTATCACATTTGTCCGCCAGATGTGGGGATTTATCGGGCCTTTTTGGTAAGTGTGACATGGGGCACTTCCTGGGGGCTTGTTTCTACTGGACGTGTCTAACCTAGTTTAGGTTCCCCGATATGTTTGACAATGTTGGCGTTGCTGCTAGCTCGAGCGTGACAAGTGCTCTCATGTTTGCCTTTAGCTTTTTGCTTGCCATTGTAGTCCACGGCATGGGAAAGAGATGGCGTCGTCGGATCTAGTATTTTAGCTGCTACTGGTCTTCAGATATCTGTATGAACTCAACACGAATAGGAGCCTGGCCCAAGTATCACTCTCAGACAAGCATCGTAACAGATTGTCAATCGAACGTCATCATCCGTCCAGTAAGACGAGGAGGCGCTAGTTCGATGGAGTCAGCACTAGGTACTCGTACGCCAACCCTAAAGATCAACACTCATACCTCCCCACACCCCACGGCATTTCCCACTCCCAACAATTTGATCTGGAGGCATGCCTTCGCCTCCGCATTTGGATTAAGGAATCACAGAACCCATACCCCGCTGCGGATTCGTCATCGCCAGCTGGGGATCCAATAGCAGGAGGTACTAGTGTCGCAGGATGGATGTGAAATTAGTACATAGCTAGCCAATCGACTGCTCAAAGGCAACAGAGCACTTCACTCATCTTGTATTATCCATTTCACTCCGGTCCTATCGCCATAACCATACATTGCTTTGATTAGGTCTCTGGTTCGGAGTAGTCTGTTATAGAGAGTGCGTGTGGATAATGGCGCTTGTTTCTGACGAGTCTTCTAGTAACTCCGGCGTGCGACAGGCAGGACAGGAAGATAAGGTGGACGCCGAACTCCGTGGTGAAAAGGGAAAGGCGGGGAGCGTCGGGCGGTAAGGAAAGGGGATTCATCATTCTGCTGAGGCCCCGCCGGCGTTCTCGACTTTCCTTCCCCCTGCAAACCCCTCCGACGATCTTTTGCTACTTCTTGGACCTTGGCAGATTCAACACAATAGACTTTGATAAGATTGATTCGTATAGACTGATCGAGCAATATGGGCTCATCTACTGTGCAAGATGGGCTATTCAAGCCCTATGATCAATTCATCATTTTCGGTGACTCCATCACCGAAATGTCGAGTATCCAAGACACTGGATTCGGGTTAAACGGAGCGTTGCAAGATGGTATGCCTTCGATTCCTAGCCTCCCATAAATCTCAACTATGCTAACTGCCTGCCAGCGTACCGTCGGCGCCTCGATGTCATCAATCGTGGATTTAGGTATGCTCAGTATTATCTCCTTGATTCAGATCCAGTGACTATCGGGAACACATTCTCATCGCTGTCCTGCTTTTAGTGGCTACACAACAGCCCACGCCATCAATGTCTTCCCTAAATTCTTTCCCACACCAGAGCAAGCCACTGTTCGATTCATGGTAATAACAGGCTCTATATTCTTCCAACCCTCGATTCAAACTCACTGACACCGATCAGGCAATATTCTTCGGCGCCAATGACGCCTGTCTCCCCGGCACCACGCAGCACGTCCCTTTGGAGGAATACAAACAGAACCTCAAAAGTATCATCCAGCACGAGGCAACAATTGCCCAGAAAACCAAGATTCTAATCCTTACTCCAACGCCTGTGAACGAGTATCAGCTGCAAGGTTTCGACGAGGGTAAAGGAAATTCCCATCCAAGCCGAACCGCCAGTTTTACGAAAATGTATGCGGACGCGGCTCGCGAAGTTGCGGCTTCGACTGGGGCGGTGGTTGCCGATGTTTGGACGGCGTTTGTTTCTATTGCGGGGTGGAAGGAAGGCCAGCCGCTGCCTGGATCAAGGGACTTGCCTGAGATCGAGGCCTTTAAAGCGCTCTTCACGGATGGTATATTAACTTCCTCTATCTTATTTTCTCTTCATTCCATTTCTGGTTTCGGAAATGTGGTATGGATGATCGTTGAATCAATATGCTAACACTGTTTCTAGGACTACATTTGACTGCGGACGGGTATCGCGTGGTCTATAATGTACTTATGAAGACCATTATGGAGAACTGGCCGGACCAAGGCCCCGAGCAGCTTCCCCTCATTCATCCCGGGTGGATGGAGGCCCCTAAATGATGGGCACAGGATGTAGATACGGTCAGTCAGTTTCTCTTAGATCGTTATATGACATAGAAGCGTCCGCATTAGTCTTCCATATATATTTACATCAGCGATTGAGATGTCCGGGTCATTGATCCCTTGAACACCGCTGTAAACGCTTTATCTATTCTTGCCGACGTGATTTTGACTCGCATTTCGCTGAGAATAGCTTCTGCAAGGACTAAACAATTACCCAACATATATTCGACGTTTAATTGTCTATACTTCGACTCAAAAACAGACAAAATCTTTGCTTTGGAAACTTGAAAACACGAGAAAGGTAGTGAATAACATCTACAACCCACCGCTTCGCCCTCTTTATTATCACCAAACACTCACTCCCGAGAGTACTTCATAGTCGGACCATTCCACTTGTGCCGTCCGCGGACCACCCAGTCACCACACGCAAAGAGCATGACAAAGCCCAACACCGGGCCGGCATAGTTCATATTCTCTGCTGTCACAGGTATCTCAGCCGGGAACGGCAGGAAGATGACAAAATACGTCGCGAACAGAATCGCTACCAGATTCACCGGCAGTCCCCATTTGCCCATCGTGAACGACCCCTGCGGGATCTCGCCAGGAGCAGTGAACCGCTTGATGATCAGGAAAATCAACGGAAGAAGGTAAGATATGTACAGGCCCATGGTGCTCAGCGACAAAATGGCGTTGAACGCGGCTGTGGAGCCAATCTGGATGAAAGACAGGGCGATCACGCACGACGCGACGAGAAACAGCGCCCGGATGGGGATCTTGTACCGCGGGTCGACCTTGACGAAGAATTCAGAGAACGGGAGACCGTTGTCTCGCGCAAAGGCCCAGGTGAGACGCGTGACGGAGGCGAGGCCGTTGAAAAGCGCGATCCACCCAGGCAGCATGCCCATCGCCATGAGTATGTAGGTGGCGGTCTTGGAGCCGGTGGCTTGGTAGGCGATTTGGATGATCGGGTAGCCGGTGGGGCTGAGGAGGGCTTCTTCATAGCTGCCCATGCAGTAAAGGGTGGCGATGGCGTAGCCGAAGGCCATGATGGCGTTGATGAGCGTGCCCCAGATCATGGAGCGCGGGATGACCTTTTTCGCGTTCTTGACCTCTTCCGACATATGGATTACGCCGTCAACTCCTGTGAAATGATAGGTTCTGGGGTTAGAAAGGTTTGAACAACCAAAGGATCTATTGAAAGGGATGAGACACGTACCACTCAGAGGTGTCAGGACCCCTAGGAGTCCGACGGAAAAGACTACGCCCGGATTCTGCCAGCCACTGAGGCCACTGACAAATGTGTCCCAGACAAAAGCATCGGGATTGCGAGGGGCAAGGATGACAAAAGTCGCAATGGTCACCGGCAAGAAGACAACATGCATGATGCCAGCCACGACTTCGATCACGGCAAGAACGCGACGAGCGAACACGTTGATAACGATCGGGATGAGAACAACAGCCCACATCAGCAAAGTGCCATGCCATCGTTTGGCTTCGTATTCCGGATGACCGAGAACAATCATGCCTTCAATTTCGGTGCCGATGAAGTAAGGTGAAATACAGACTAGAGCAGCCCAAGAGAAGACCTATCAAAGGGTGTCAGCATCAACGCCCTAAGGAAAACACTAGACAGGAGCATCCTACGGTGACCCATCCTGCACGTAGGTAAGTCAGTATAAATCCAACCTTATCGCGAGCCGAGGAGATTCACTGACCTTGGAAGAAGCTGAGAAAACGAGGGTAGCACGGCGCAAGAACGTAACTCCAGTGGTATTGTGCTCCCGCAGTTGGATGCCTGTTCCAAAACATGAGCTTTCTGATTTGGCGAATGACATGGGAAAGATGATCCTTACACTGAAGCTAGCTCAGCTAGAGAGCTCGCAATAGCCAGATTGCCTACAGCACTGATGATGATACCGTATACAATGACCGCAGGACCTCCGTTGGCGAGACCAGCCAGCAAACTTCCTCCAGTCGCTTCCCAGGAAGCAAGAAGTGTGGCTGAAAATGCCAGGGACGAAAAGAAATTCAAGTATCTCTACAGGGGTACTGTGTTAGGAGACAAAGAAGGGTAAAAAAGTGAAAGAAACCATGGCCTACCTCCAATTGTTGTCTCTGGCGGTAGTCTGCACTGGCGTTTCCATGCGCATTGACTTCGGCCGGTGCTGATCGAACAGCACTGCCGCTCTTCATCTCAACCTCTTCGTCGTACATTTCTGATTTTCCAGTGATAATTATAGATTTCCTCCGATTTCGATAAAGAGTGGAAAGACATGGAGGAGACAGGAGAGTTGGCTCTCTGGGAAAGACAATCCTTTTCTCCTCCCCTGAAAGGAAAAATCTAATTACCGCGTCACATATTAGACGGACAAGTGTCTCCGGTGAAACTCCCAAAAGTGGCAAGTTGACACTGCACCCTGGACCAGATCCATGTCGCCCAAGGCATGCGAGTATAGCGGGATGCAACCGTTATAATATGGACATATGAAGTCGCCAATGAGAAGACGGCACTAGATAACTTAGCACGCTAGGGCTTGCCAGCATTGGCATCGAGGCTGCCGGCCAAGAAGTTTAGCGGGACTTAGTGACAGACTTAGGGATCGACCGTCCCCACACCAGTTTAATCTCGGGCAAATTTGAGGTATCCAAGCCTCTTGATCCTTTCTTCCGACGTGCCGTGCTAAGCCCATGGCGGTCTTAACTTTTCTTGGAAGGCTGCAGTGCCTTGGGTCAAGTGTTGGTGGTCTGGCCAGGATGCGGTAGTGTTTGGGCCTTCTCGCGCGATTAAATCCGATCCTGAGTTGGTCTATTCTTCTTCGCTAGAGAGGCACATTGCTTGCGACCAAGGCAAGGCAGGGATCCGGAGCGGTGCAGTCCAAATCACTCAGGAGTTACAAAGAACCCTGGCCTGTATTAGCCGCCATGGGTGTATCCCAATGACAAATGTGGGAAGCTGTGTCTTCCCTCAGTTTCCCCTTGGACTTTCAGCGTTTCTTTCTTTCTCCCTTTTATTTCCTGCTTGTTTGTCTGACTATGATGCTTCATTGTGAGAATGTCCGACTCATTAGCCCCTTTCCAGGTCCTTTCCGATGATAATCATGGCCCGCTCGTTACCCTTGTGTCTGTGGCCTTCCTGATTGCTACGATCATCTTTGTCGTGGCGAAATTTGTGTCCGCAATATACTTCAAGCAGCGGCAGACAATTGTCAATATGCCGACATGGATAGGCGTTGTAAGTAGCTCGGTCGACAGACCAGAAATTTGTGGAATACTGACACACATTACTTCGCCAGATACTAGCAATTATCCAAGTTGTGCTTATGCAAAAAGCTGTCGATCACGGATTGGGAAGACATATCTCTACCCTCAAGACACCTGCTCTCCACAAAGCGAGCAAAGTAAGTGGTGAATATGCATTTTCTTCCTCACAATACTCATTGATACACTCGGCGCATAGTTTCTTTACGCTGCCCAATTGATCCAGATTATCATCCTCTCGTTGTCAAAAATTTCCACCACTCTCTTAGTGTGGAAACTGACGCCTAACAATCACCTTCGCCGGGCTTGCACCATCACCATCGGCTTGACTAGTGCATGGACCATCTTCGCGCTCTTTGGAATCGCTTTCCAATGTGAATTGCCACGACCATGGCTCTACAGTCCTGATAGATGTGCCGGAGAGGTGTGAACCGAACCCATCGGGTTGAAAAAACAACTTACTGATAGCGGCCATCCTAGGGCGTCATTATCTATCCGATCTCGGTGTTTCACATCCTTCTTGAAATAATCATCATTGTCATACCCTTTTTCATGATGCGCGACGTTCAGATGGCGTGGCAAAAGAGACTGAAGATCCTCTGCTCTTTCTCAGCGCGGTTTCTGTACGTGACTCCATCCAACATTTTACATCCCTTAACCTAATACTAAATAGCATTGTCTGTCTCGCGATCTCGCAACTGGTTCTTCTGCCGTCATTTCTACAATCGTCCGATCCTACTTGTACGAGACCCTTCCTCCATTCACTCCTTCATACTCCCTCCAACTCTAACTGCATCCACAGGGGACATCATCTCTCCCGCCATCTGCGGTCAAGTCATGATGTGCGTAACCATCACCATCGCCTGCCTCCCTACCCTTTACCACATCTTCGCCGGTCTACACTCCGGTCTCATCACAACCCGACTTCCCGACGAGGTCGAGCTCTCCCACCCGAAAGGAAGCGCATACATCAACCAATCCACGATCAGCGGCAGCAGAGCGCGAGAGAACTATATCTATACGGGGTCGAAGTGTCGCAGTTTCCTCGACGTCAGGAACTCGAGGAATACGAATTCGGCCATAATTACCGACATAAGTACATCTGGGCATCAGGAGCGGAATGGGCAAAACACGATGTGGCGATCCAGCGCCAGCGAGAGCACCGAGAGCACCCGACATTTGACCGAAGAAGCCAGGCCCGATGGCGTACTTAAGACGGTGGATTTTACGGTGGAGGTGGAGGAGCATCGATCGGATGAGCAGGGTTCTTTGTCCACTCGCTAGAGGATAACTATTATAAATTAATTATCCGGTCAGTGCTAGATTCCCGTAATTAAGCACTAGTTCGTTCTTCGTAACTCTTCCTCGGAGGGGAAGCAGAAAACAAAGTACGGAGTACTACCCACTCCACCAGCACAAATAAATCATTCAATTAATAATTCCTATTTACGAATATTCGCCGACAGCTGGTAACCCAGGGACTAAGAGCTTCGAGACACGGCAAATGCTGCGCCGCAATATAAACGGCCTGCGGGACATGACTCGCACCCCTGTATACCACGGAGTAAACCCCGATCTTCCCTGTCGTCCACCATTCTTAGCACGGATAAGTCGGTTGATCTTTTGGACTTCCGTGCTTTATCCGAGACAATAATATCGCAGGGGTTAGTAGGGTTAGATAGTACTGTGTAGTATCGGGCAGCAGTTATTGAGTTTGGAAGGGGGATCTGGTTAATTAGTAATTAGAGCACAGTTGGATAGTTGGATAGCAAGACTTATCTACCTTGTTATAATAAAGTATTGATATTGCATTAGTTAGTATGTAGAGAGAGATTTTAGGCCAACATTTGATGCAGGCATTCAATCCTAGACCTTTGTTCTGTGTGTTATAATCTATCTACAAATCAACTTATCATTCCGCTCCCATGTCAGTATGTGTATATCACTGGATATATCTGGAATTACTCCATTAAACAATAGGACAACAGGAAGTCCCGCGCCATATGACTACTCTTTGTCCGTTGGGGTACGGACAGAAAGCTGCATATGATCCTAACTACGTTTTGAGCTAATTATGTAGTTGCTTGTCGAGGAAGAGGTCTTCCTGCGTATACGGAGTAGAGCGTGAGAAAATGCGATTACTTGACATGTTGCCTCAGGCACACAAAAATTCATGTAAATTCTGGTGGAAAACTGCAATCTACTGGGGGGGGGGGGGAATCATGAACACCTACTGAAGTCACCGCTGCCATGCATTGGATGTATGTCTGCTTAGGTTCCAGAAAAGAAGACAAATGAGAAGGAAAGAAAGGGAAGGCGGAACCATGGGTCAATATGTTCAAGGACCAAAAGGTGCGGATCCTGGGCCGTGAATTGAGCATAAGCAAGTTGGGAAGCCCTGGTCGCGAATGTCTCATCAGATGAATATCGAAAAGCACGATATTGCCATTCGAGGCAGCAGATCCAGGACGGAACAGAGCCACGTGATTTAGGCGACCGTCAGGCTATGTCGTTAATCAGGCGAAGGATTCGATGGGATGATGGTAAATTAACTCTTCATCTGAACCCTGAAACCAAGAAGCAATGGCACAGATTGCTCGCAGCCAGATGAGAGACCTCGTCTCCAATGTATCAAGAATTCCTCGTCCGCTTTGGACTGTCGGACTCGGTACAATTGGCAGTTTCATGCTTCTTCGCTGGGCGAACTCTTATCTATCCAAGTGGGGGCTAAATAACAATGTCAAGGACAACACGTGGGACTGGAGCCGAGAGATTGTCGTTGTAACCGGGGGAAGCGGTGGCATCGGGGCGAAAATTGCCTCGTCTTTGGCCGGCCGTAACATCAAGGTTATCATTTTAGATGTGGTAGAACCTAGCAAAAGTCTAGGTAAGTGAAATGATGTCATTCAGAGCTGCCGTTCTTCCTCTTTGCCAGCTGGCTAACGCTTTGACCGAGAAACGGTGGCTAATAAACTCGGAAAGTCCGCAACGTTTTCTTCTATAAGGTCGATATCACCAATGTCGAAAACCTACAAGCCATCGCGAAACGCATCCGATCGGAACACGGCGATCCCACCGTTCTCATCAACAATGCAGGAACAGGGTCCGGCAGGCCGATCCTTGAAATTCCCGCGGCACAAGCTCAGAAGGTCTTCAACGTCAACATTGTATCGCATTTCTCGTTGATCCGAGAGTTCCTGCCATCAATGGTGGCCCGGAACCACGGACATGTAGTCACCATGGCAAGTACGGCCTCATTTCTCACGCAGGGCGCCAACGTGGACTATTCTTGCACCAAGGCCGCGGCTCTATCGTTCCATGAGGGACTCGGCCAGGAATTGCGATTCGTCTACAAGGCACCTTCTGTACGAACGACGTAGGTTCTTCCCCATTGCGATGTCAGTTATCTCGGCTTGGCAGGTTGACTAAATCATTGCTTCATTCAAGAATTGTGCACCCCAGCTGGGTTCGTACGGCTATGATTCAGCGGTTTCTAGACAAGGGTCTAGTCAATAATGCGGCAATTGATCCTGAAGACGTCGCGGAAGCAGTGGTTAATCAGATACTGTCTGGCTATGGAGCCCAGATCGTGCTTCCGTCTAGTTTGGGGTGGCTTTCGCTATTTCGGGGTCTACCATCGTGGTGGCAGGAGAAGATGCGTGGCTGGTTGACGGTATCGTATTTGCAAGGGATCAACTGAGGATGGCGAATGTGAGGGTATAACATTAGAAGTATGTGTAATTGGTGAAAAAAGGAAGATGAAAATGTTTGTTTGTACTCCAAATCCGGGGAGGAAAGCGGTCTAGACGGACCCAATCGGTTGACAGGCGGAATCCCCTCATTTCTTGTCCGACAACCCAACTCGCTCTCCTTCTGCTCTCGTTCTTTAGCTAGCCTTTTGCCTGTCACATTGTTTCTTTGTAACTTTCTATCATCATTCTCCATCATTAACGCTTCCAGTACTCCTTACCTACTTAAACATCCCGCTATTCTTCAACTATCTCTAACACTCTCGTCGGAGAAGAACCTACCTCCTTTCCGCGTCTTGAACTCTCTCACCCTGCACCAGCAGAGATTCCCTTCACGCTGGTGCTATCTCGTTGAACCTGGCCTTTATTAATCCTTTGTCGCTTCCTTCCTCTGCTTTGGTATTCTACTCGCTCAATTTCAGTTGTCGGCAGGTAGTCGCTCGGCATTCGTTCTTGCAACCGACACTCGTTCCGTATCACCGTCCATCCCTTCTGCCGCTTCCTTCCGACCCTTTTGTCCCCATCGCCTAAACCTTTAATTCTATCATCCGTTTCAATATTTCTCTTGAGTCCATCTCGTATGTTTTTGGAAAAGGCACCGGATCTTCATATTTAGTCACTTGGGTGGACGGCCGTACGGCCGTCTGTCAGAGCAGCAGGGTGGAGGAGTTTCGAGGAATCAAAGACGGCCACGACAGTACCGGATCACGACAGAATACCTGTGAGCAGGAAGATATATTTGCCCAGTCCTAGAAGGGTTGGCGGTGCATAATCATTCGAACAGAACGTCGAACAGGGAGACTGGTCTTGCTATTTCTTTGGCTTTACCACGTTTGCCACTTTGGCAGTCTCCTGTCAGTGCTGTTCCACGTTTTCGGATATGGACACTCAGTACCCCTTTGCCTCCCGCGACGATATTTGGCGCGTTTTTGAAGAGCTGAAGGAGCTTCATGCTACTCAGTTCGAACAGGCGGAGCGGATCGCGAGACTAGAACGGCGAAGAGACGAGGATGCGAGACTGAGAAGCGTCTGGGGTCCTTTGTCGCCATTTCCCAGTTCCGTTGGAGGTACAGTATCCACAGGTATGCAGAAGCTTTTCATTTCGAGATCGCTTTGTGTTCGAATCTGATTGGGCTGACCTTTCCGTCTTTTCTTGCCGCAGAACCTATCTTTCATTCACCGGCCGACGCTTTCAAGGGGTTTGACCAAGGACACCATTCTGGCGCGGTGACCACGATGGGTCTTGATAATGAAGATGAGCCACGGCGCGGGACATCCAGGGCAAATAGCGTTCGTTTCGATGAAAGCGCCATCCACGGATATTACGGACAAACTAGTCGTTCCAGCAGCGAGATTCCGCTAAGGACTGGAAGCGGTATGGGGGTCCATCCGTTGACCGAAAGATCCTTGTCACACCGGTCAGATGGAAGGCAGAGTTCATCCGGCCATTCCCATCACTCCGCCAGGGCCAACAGCCTGGGCTTGGACACAACTAGCAAAATGATGGGTCTCTCTGCCAATGGATCCCCTCTTATCCCTCCCCCAGGGCTTTTCCTGCTTGGACCTGTTCCTTGCATTATCCGGTGCTGGTTGACAACCAATTTTTCCAATGACTCGCTCCTTTACGCGGCCGTTTGTTCGGGGTCGTATGTTTCGTCGCTGGGGACCACGATGATTCGGAAGCTTGGTCTGGAAGATTTAGTGATCCAAGAAGACGGCCTGCAATTCATCAAGCTTCCCATGTATCTGCCTGAAGCTAGTGTACATCAGGCATCGTCACGGTCCAGCAGCCCAGAACCCCAGGTTCCATCACTGGCCGTCCGGTTCCTCGTTCGTGAAGTCGATCCAAGTGATCCCTCTATTCAAATCGCCATTGGAAGCGACGTCCTGCGCTCTCACAATGCTGACGTGCTTTTTTCTCAAGACAAGATAATCATGGTGGATGACGAGAGAAACAAGATATCCATTCCTTTAGTTCGGCCGGAGGATGACTCGGCCTTCAAATCTCTTCGCACGGTGTCGGGTGGGTCGCTTTTTCCGCGTATCGAATCCCACCAGGGCAACGAGATCAACGGACACTCGAACGTCGGTCTTATTGGACAACCAATCGGTTCCCCATCCCAGACCAGATCTGCCAGATCTATGTCTGCTTCCGCCAGTGGCTCCATTGAGGAATCCCAAGAGAGCCGAAAGGCCCAATCTTGGGATAATCATGAGCTTCCTGGCGCCGAGAATCCTCAAGCTTCGAACAAGCCCGCTGGATCATCGGAATCTCAAGCCGCAGGGTCGACCAAGGTGGAGCCTGTCGGAGTTTGGGGTTCGTGGAAACGCGACTCCAAACTAGATGCAAGCGCATCTGCGGCAGGTAGGGCATCTCGAGGTCGCCCCATGAAGGTGCTTCGACCCACCAAAGCGTCCTCGCGCACTCCGCCAGTCGGCAGTGCTCCTAGGAGCTCCAGTGCCGATCCTGGAGAGACACCGGCCTCATCTCAACCGGCCTCGTCTCGCGCTTCGCCTGACGAACCGCGAACCGGAAAGCCATGGGGATCTAATCCGATCGGGGGAGCCTCTGCTTTTGGGTGGCTTAACTCCGCTCAGCCGCCCAGCCGGGCCGTTACGAATCCTAAATGAAACAAATTAGGAATGCGACGGCGTAAGTAGACTCGAATTCGGTCCGTTTAATTGCCTGGGTTACGAGGAAGGTCTGGTTATGATTTCTCAATAGGCACATCAGGCTTGGGCATGTACTATGCAGTAGCCGACTTTATCCGCGTAGTAGCAAAGCATTCTCATACTGGTGATCATTAGTCGTTGGATTAAATTGAAAAATGTATGTCAATCTTTGGAACCTTATTTAACCCATGGTAGTCATCCACAACATTCCTGCCCCGAACGCAAACAACTATCATCTAGACCTAGCATGCACAACATCCAAGACCCGGAGGGAGACAGAAACAGATCAAATCCTCGAAAACACCTCCAACCCCCCCTTCGTCTCCTCCTTCATCTCCTTCACCAACCCACTCACCCCCCGAAACTGCTCATGGTTCGCATCCCCCAACATCTCAAACAAGATACTCTCACTACTCGTCACGATCGCACCCGCATCACGCAGCCTCGCCAACGCAATCCCCCTCTCCTCCGCATTCACGCTACTCACCCCATCCACAAGCACATATACCCTGTGTCCCCGCTCCAGCAGATCAAGTGTCGTCTGCGTCACGCAGATATGCGTCTCGATGCCGACGATGATCGCGTCGAGCGGTCTATTCGCCCCCTGGGCGTCACTGAAGGGAGCTTTTGGTAACAGGGCGTCGATCTCCGGCGTGATCATCGAGAAGAGGGTTTTGTCGACGTTCGCGCGGATGTGGGGGCCTTCGAGGTGTGGTTGGAGCTCGGTGATCGTGTCGCCGAGTTTCGAGCGGCTTTGCGTGGTGATGAAGGTTGGAATTGAGAGGGCTTTGCTGGTCTTGAGCATTTTGGTGGTTGTGGGGATTCTGTGGGAGATTGTTGTTAGTATGTAGGTTTGGGGCTTGGGGTTTGGGCTTTGAGTAGGAGGAGGAAGGGGGAGAGGTACAGCTTGGAGAATTCGTAGATCGGGGTGCGGAATTTCTCTTGGAGATCGCAGATACTGGGGAGTGAGAAAGATTATTGTTAGTATGTCGGCGGAATGGTTGGATTCGGGTTGGGATCGGTTTACAATAGTGCTGGGTTGCCTGGATTGTATCGCCGGGTTAATTCTATGACAGTCGTGCTATATGGGGAGGGAATGCATTGAACTCACGGATGCGAGCTGCTCGTGAAATAGACGCCATTGTGAATAGGTTGATATGCGCAGTGTATATAGGAATACTATATTCGGGCGATATTTGTGTTTTCCGCTGTATAGGTAGGCCTGGTGGCGGACGAAAGGAGGGAATGGTTGGCTTGAAATAGTCGAGAGTTGCAGCGGAGGAAGTCGGGCGGGGAAGTCCGCGAGGAGAAGAATCGCCGTGCGGGGAAGAACATTTGACACTTTGGTGCCTGAGGCATTGATACCATTGATGTCTACTTTTGCTATATCCATGTAGTCCGTGTGTGGACTCTTTTTTTTCCCTTTTTTATATATCCATTCAACCTTTTCGCCTTACTGACTACAGAATGATTTCTCGCACCTTAGTCCGCCCAGCAATCCAGCTATGGTCGCCCTTCAGAGCGGCCTGGCGGATGGCATACAGCTCGTCGAGGAATGCAGGCACGAAGCTTCCGGGTCCGCGGACGTGTTCTTTGAAGCCTGCATTCTCGGCTGCGATTTCGTACATCAGAATACCGGATAGGACAGCGAGGAGTTTGTCGGTTGGGTGGGTGGTTAAGAAGCAGCCGGAGACGGTGCCGACAGCGCAGCCAGTCTATGATTTGTTAGCGTGATTTCTCATCTTAAAAACAGAGCGTTTCTGTTCGGCTTTAAGGAGGGGATTGTAGTTTGACGTACTCCCGTGACTTGTCCAAGCAGCTCGTGCCCGTTCTCAACGGCAAGGACTCGCTCCCCGTCGCTGAGATAGTCAACAGCGCCGGTAAGAAGAACGACGTTATCTATTATCATCAATTAGCTCCCTTTTTAAAACAACAAAAACATCATTAAGGCAGGGAATTATTACGCTCTCTCCGAGCTAGATCCCGAGCCAATGTAGCCTTCGCTTGGCTATCAAGGTTGCTTGGTCCGCTGTCGACGCCGCGCTGTGCCACGCCACTGCTTCCATAGACCTGTCTAATCTCTCCTTCGTTTCCTTTGATGAGATCAAAGTATCCGCCTGCCATGAGCTGCTTAACAGCTCCGCGTCGAATGTGGGTGGCAGCTGCTCCGACAGGGTCATAGACGACGGGGTTGCCGCGAGAGTTGTAGGCCTTGATAGCCTTGAGATAATTGGGAATGCTCTCGCTGGTCAGGGTTCCCATGTTGATGAGCAAAGCGCCGTCGAACTGAGCGAGATCGACGGCTTCATCGCCGTAGGGCGACATTATCGGTGATGCGCCCCTGATTAGGTGTTAGGGAATGGAGGATGATATTTTTATTACCAGGTTCGGACGTACATCGAAAGGGCAACATTGGCCACGAAGTTCGCTACAACAAAGTTGATCATGTTGTGTACTAAGGGATGAGCCTGAACAACTTTTTGGACGATGTGTGGCACATCTTCGACCAAGGCAGAGACCTCCCGAGCCTGAGGTGCCGGCCCACGCACGAAGGGTGGTGGAGTACCAATGTGTTTAACGAAGGCCTCGGTGGCAGCTTTAGGGTCATCTGCCGCCATAATAGCGCTGACAATGGCAACACCATCCAATCCCTTCTTAGGGGACCTGGATTGGTAGAAGACTCGCTGCACATTAGAGAGGTTGATGCCGCCAATGGAAACGGTTCCGACAGAGCGGCCAGAGTCTGCAATGGCGTTTAGAATAGTCTGAGTGCCAGTCGTTCCAAGAATCTGTTTCGTATTGGTTTTCCTAGTCGAAGTGAGTGTTTGATACAAAATATTTGAAGGAATCAGCTGCGACATCTTCACTTACGTGGGAGTCGCGAACATCGCTCCTATTCCGAGATAATCGGCGCCAGCATCAACGGCTTTTTGGGCTTCTTCGACGTTACCCGCGCTAATGCCAATGATGGCATCTTTAGGCAAAAGTTTCTTGGCCTCCTGGATAGCTATAATTGTTTAGTGTCAAGGCTTGCACATGAATGAAAGACACAGTGACATACTCATATCATCCTGGCCAAGGTGAACTCCTTCAGCTCCCGCGGCGAGAGCAACATCCACTCGGTCGTTGATCAGCAATGGAACCCCATACTTCTGAGTAATCTGATGCAGCTTTCTAGCCGTCTGCACCTGTTCCCCGGTGTCGCTCGTTTTCTCTCTGTACTGAACCACCGTCACACCTGCGCGACGCTAATCAGCTGGAAGAAATACCCGGCAACCGGCAGACCTTACCTCCTTTGAGGGCCTCTTCCACCACGGTGCATAGATCACGACCCTTGAGGATGGCAGGGGTCGAGTCCGTGACCAGATATAATGACAGATCCAACGGCATTATCTGGATGAAACAGTAAGCTCTTCATGGTCTTGATCCAGGTGGGATGGAGATGATGGCGATGAGGGGCAACGTGGGGCTCAACGCGACCCAGCAAACAACAACGGATTGTGCATGAAATTCACGGAGAATGCAGTAACCTACAGCAGGAGGGCGGCCAATGGGCTACTGAGCCGTTTACCAGGATAGTTGATGCTGCAGAAAGGTGCGCAAGTCTGGATAAAAGCTTCCAGTGACGTTGGGGATCGGGTGGGGTTTGCGCCGAAGTTAGTCATACTGCGCCTGTAGGCCGACTGGACAGACAGGGCCTGTTTCTACCTTGAATCGTCGGATCATTAATCAGTGAGTACGACTAAGGAAGTAGAATAATTGGGGGGTACTAATCTAAAATTGATATTGTCATCTTATCAAGCAATGGAGCCGAAAATGTGGTCAATGTAGGAATGCAGCAGCGGATGTCCCGTAGACATGGCGATATATATGCTTCAGCCGCCGACGCAAGTGAAATTCTACAATTGGCGTGCCTTTCTGGTACATCAATTCCCTCATACAAATTGATTGATTTACTAGAGGACAGCACTGTCTTTGACGACAGTGGACATTGTTACAAGGCTGCAGGAGCGCTAGTTTACCGGTTGAGTACGCGTGAACTACGGAGTAGATTCGAAATGAGAGCTATACTCTGTTCTGAACGATATCCTAGAAGAGTCAAGTCCTCTTTTAACCATGAAACTGATTGCATTTCTATGAGACCCGATCGGCGAGTACAGCGAGAAATAGACTCTAACCATCTGATCAAGTCAATCGGCCTTGGGGTTCAACCGGAGGGTTGCGGGACATTCCTGGATGACCGAGCAACGCGGTGCAACTGGAGGTGGGGGTCATGCTAAATCCGAGCAGGACAGACCCCGAGGACTACTCCGTGTACTGTACACAGTAGCAATTGCTGAGTAGCAACTAGCGAGTCAACAGGAGCAATTATCGAGTGTACGAACAACGACAATAGAGAGAAAGCACGTGCTCTCGGAAGCGGACGGACCGGCCTTCCGGCGGGAGGAGCTGAGTCAGCACGAACTTTTCACGGGTCTTGGCGGCCGATTCGGTTCGGTCCCTTTTTTATTGTTTGGCACCGTTTTTTCGTCCTTCTTCCTTCTTCCTTCCTCTTTCCTTTCTCTCCCACCCACTTTTCCATCGATCGCTCATCGCAGTCAAACCATCATCAACCTCTCAGCCCTTGGTGCTGTTATTTCGTCTTCCAAACTTGCCAGGCTGTTAAATACAGCTTTAGGTACTCGCCTCGCGTTTTGGTCGCCTCCCACCTTTTCACTCTGGTTAGTCGTGTACGGTGTTTTTCTTTTGAAGTCCTTCCACCACGGTGGAATATCCGTTCGTGCGGGATCTGACCTGTTGTCCCTTGCCTCCCTTTTCCAGAAAAACCATCCGTTGGTTTCTCTCTCTACCTGCCAGAGAAAGCCACAGAATCAAGTCGCTCGAGAACTTGTCTATGTATTCGTCCTGCGTCAGATCTTTCGAACACCACCTGCCGCTCAAGCTGCAAACGTTTCGCATCGCGCCGAAACCTTGTAGTATACACCAAAAGTCCTGTGGCTGAAAGCCTGCCTTATTCGCTGTGACCAGTCGTTTCGTCGAGACGAACTCAACCGCCACCATTTTCTACTCAAGGAAACCAACTACGCATGTCTTGTTATTTCAAGACATCCCGAGTCCCGATTTCTTCCCGTCCTAGACAATCCTTCATCTAAGAAGATCATTCATTTTTTCTTGAAGAGACTTTCTACTTCGTCATCATGGCTACTGTCAACATTCGTCGGGATGTCAGCGATCCCTTTTACCGCTACAAGATGGAGCGTCTGCAGTCCAAGATTGAGGGCAAGGGCAACGGTATCAAGACCGTCGTCGTGAACCTGAACTCGGTCGCCCAATCTCTCAGCCGCCCTCCATCTTATGTGATCAAGTACTTCGGTTTTGAACTCGGTGCCCAGGCCAACGCCAAGCCAACTGATGATCGTTGGATCATCAACGGCGCTCATGACGCTGCCAAGCTCCAAGACTACCTGGACGGATTCATTTCCAAGTTCGTTCTCTGCAAGAAGTGCAAGAACCCGGAAACGGACGTTATCATCAAGGATGACAAGATTATTCTGGACTGCAAGGCTTGTGGCCAGCGTTCCGATGTTGACCCCCGCTTGAAGCTGAGCACCTTCATTCTGCGGAACACTGCCACCGGCAAGGGAGGGAAGAAGGACAAGGCGGCCAAGAAGGCTCGTCGTGAGCAAAAGAAGAAGAACGATGACACGGCGAACGGAGAAGAAAATGGCAGCCCAGGAGACAGCAACTCCGACAATGGCGACGAGAATGGCGACGAAGCCTTGGCTGCAAACAGCGATGATGAGCTTACTCGTCGCATCCAATCCGAGGCCAAGGGCATCGAGGCCGACGAAATCGAGGATGATGACTGGGCCGTCGATGTCTCCGAGGAGGCTGTCAAGGCCCGTGCTAAGGATCTCCCCGATGACCTGAAGCGTTCTCTTGTCCTCGAAGATGCGGAGGAGGATGGAGCCGATGGTCCTTCGGCCTACGACGAGCTTGGTAGTTGGATTCTCAACGCAGCCACTGAAAAAGGTGGCATTACCAAGGTTGACGATGTGGAAATTTATATGAAGGCCAAGGAGTACGGCATTGAGTCCAAGCACAAGACCGTTGCTGTCCTTGCTCAAACCATCTTCGATGAGAAGATCGTCAAGCAGATTGCTTCCCGTGCCGGTCTTCTCAAGAAAATGATCACTTCTGAGCGCCACGAGAAGTCTTTCTTGGGAGGTACTGAGCGATTCGTTGGCAAAGACCGCCCGGAACTTCTCAACCAGATCTCTCCCATCTTGCTTGGCTACTATGAGAACGACATCGTGTCTGAGGAAACCCTCAAGGCCTGGGGCTCTAAGGCCAGCAAGAAGTATGTCGACATCTCCACCAGCAAGAAGGTTCGCAAGGCTGCCGAGCCCTTCCTGCAGTGGCTCGAAAACGCCGAGAGCGAGGAGGAGGAAAGTGATGACGAATAGATTGCTGATCCCAAGATCCGTCATTCAACTCTATTAAACTTTCTATGTTCGTGCCGTTACTTTCTTAAGACCAACTATTATTCAGTCATTCACTTTGCCGAATATCGGCTAAATCACTCAAGTGCTTTATTTCGGGCAGAAGAACAGAATCAGTACTAAAGACCAAGGGAATTGCTTAACTAGCCATTGGTCAATCAATCACTTCTCTTGAAATCTATTTCTCCCATAACTCATGTAGCAGGTTTACCATTGATAACCCAAATAAGGCAAATCAAATCTCGATACGTGATTCTGTAGTATGTATGCGATCATGCCTTACAGAAATTGAAATCCAGAAGCGAATATCTATCCTTTGATAACCGTATGGCAACTTAAAAAGTCAAGCAAAAGTTATACCTTCGCAAATATATGCTCTCCAATATTCACAACAGGTTCAAAACGCCAACGTCGCAAACTTCAGCCCACTCCCCGGCATCGACCAGCTCTTCAAAGGCTCATCCTCGACCTCCATAATCATGGGTGTCTGCATCTGGCGCGTTCTGGTTCTCGTAGTCGTCGTCGTAAGACCAAGCACCTGGGCTCTCTGCTTCTCGAAAACAAACCATGTGAGGTCCGCGTTCCATGTTGTCATTGCTAGAATGGCTTCTTCGATGGACTGGATCTCTGCTTCTGGTGAGGTGTTTCCCTCGTGGCTCTGTAGATGATATACACTGTAGTACTCTGGTCCGGCGAATCGGGCAATCCATGCGCCTAGGAACTCGCAGATTTGGTCCCCTGTTGAGAGAGGTAGACGTACGTGAGTCAGGAGGGTCATGAAGAGGGAGAGGAGCGAGCGCCAGAGGCTGTGGTGGGGTGTGAATGCGCGGGTGCCAGAGGGAGCGGACCCTGTTGTGGAGAGGGAGAGGGATTGCGTTAGAGGGACTAGGGTGGTGGGTTGGGTCTCCAGGTCTTGTTGTTGTGCTGCTCGTCGCTCGATGGCTCGTTCTGCGTCAGCGCTGACTTTCTCCCAGGCTCGGCGGTAGAGTCGTTCCCAGCGGGGATATTCGGTTTCGATTCTGGATGCCATGAAGTCGCCTGCGTTCTTGCACATTTGTTCAATGGCTAGGCAGGCTGTTGTGGTGACGTAAATTTCTTCTTGGAAGTCGAGTTCTGAGGGCCCGGTTTTGGTTTCGGGGGTGGTAGTCTCGGAGCGGGTTTTGTTCACCAGGGCGTTGGAAGAAGATGTGGGCCCGAATGGGGTAGGAAAAGTGATGCGTGCGGCTACAGAGGGCCATACGTCGTTGATGAGTGGCAGGAAGCTGTTCTCGTGTGCTGCGAGGATAGGCGAAACCTGGATGAGAATGGAGAGGAGAGAACGGCGGAGGTAGGGAGAAGGAGAGGATAGATGAGAGGGGATTGATTTGACGATGTGAAGCAGTAGATTGTAAGACTTATTCAATGGTTTCTCTTGATCGTCAGGCTCACGCGGCGGGGGTAATGACTCGTCGGGTTCTTGTCCCAGTGCGTCGTCCAGGTTGATGTCTTGGGCCGACTGGTCGGGATTCTTCGATTCTGTGGTCCACGGCTGCTTGGGATGTGGCATATCGTGTGGCTCTTCGGACAGTTCTTCGGAATGCTTTGCACGCTTTGCCTTGCGGTTCGCTATGTCTTCCGCGAGGGTAGAGATGTGCAATCTCTTGTAGTGTTCCTTGCGATGGATAACAGATCTCCCCTGACCATTCTCGATTGCGAGGAACGTGGGATTTCTGGTCCCCTCCTCAACAATAGCAGCCAGTGTTTTGAACATGATTTCTACCAATTTTGGATAACCATGGTATAGATCCAAAATTCCGAAAATTGAGTCCACCAGGTCATCAAGGTAAGGAATCAATCGCACGCCGCACAGCTTGACCATCATGAATAATACTTGAGGTGGATAAGGCGAAACGTCAAACGTATTGAGTTTCAACGCCACAGAATTAACCAGGTAGTCGACGTTATCAATGATCATGGTGCTCGTGCTTTCATATTTGCAGGATGTTGTTAAAATGTTCAGACAAGTCATGGCATGTGTCTGGAGGTTGGAATCGCTGGAGGCTAGAAGCTGGAGCACAGGATACAGTGCATCCATTAGCTCCGGGCGAAACGCTTCTTGAAGTTGTTGTGCTTGCAGTGCTACCACTTCCAAGGCTAGTGCCGAGACTCGCCAATCTCTAGTCTCATTGGCAAGCGGCTCATTAAGTATTGGGAGTGAGATGTAATATAGCTCTTCAATCATACTGGCCCTACTAGAAAGCAAAGAAGAAGAGCCGACATCGTCAGATATGAAATCGTCAAAAGCTGCTGATGCTTGGGTGTTGCTTTTGAGGAATGCCAATGCCAACCAAAAAGGAGCAATTTCGACAGTACCACCCCCTTGATGGATGCGATTGATGACCAAGCGCGTAATATCACCACCGGAATCGGATTTATTGAGGCGGAGAATCATAGCCTGTAGGTCTCCTAGAGTCTTTTGTTGACTCCTATGTTCCAGTAGCACAGGTGCAAATGATATTGATTTACTGCCATTATGGGTAACATCCAAGGTATGATCACTCGATGTTTCATAACTCAAAGTTTGGGGGATATGTGTCGATTGATTCACTGCAGCAGCGACGCTATCACATAAGCCTGATGCGAGACTGCTACTGAGAATATCCGATCCCGATTGCAGTTGGGACAGTATTTGAAACGCGGTCGATATTTGTTTGAGGGCCCATTGCTTGGCTGTTTCGTCGTTATTTCGCATGGTCCTTGGAAAGGCAGTAATCCAAATATGCAGGGAGTTTTTCAGGGAGTCCAGCACGACCGAGTAGACGGTAGCAGTGTGGGAGAGTGAAGAAAATGCTTTATTAGGTATTTGGCCCTCTTCGAAGTCTGACAGAACGACAAGGGTGTCGACAACGATAGGGATTGACTCGTGTAGAGTTTCCTGGCATTCTTCCACTACCATCAGACACAACTCCAATAGTGACTCTTGAACCTCTTGTCTTTCGTGCCGCCGTATCTGGATGATGTTTGCAAGTGCAAGTTTCATTTGAGTGGCTGTAGCTTTCAACCAAGATTGATCAAGAATAATTCGATCGCTCGTCTTCTCAGACTGAGTGAGTGACTCTGGTTCGGCGTTTGCGGCCACGTCATTCAGGACTATTCTCAGCATACGAGTGAGGATTTGAAGGCACACACAGAGCAGCTTGTAAGAGCGTCGTGTCTGTGTCGATGGCTTCAGGACTTTTACCAAAGCCGAAACAGTGCGTGGCATCACGCTAGCAAGGACAACTCGGTCGGTGATGCGGCTGTAGAGCGCATCAAGCGCATGCGCAGCAGAGATGCATACCTCGTCAGACTTAACGTCGACAACGCCTTCCAACAAAACGTACACCGTTTGGTCTACAACCGTTGCCGTACCGATCTCGTGGTAAATAGTCCGCTCAGCGATAGGGCCCTCCAGCACTTTGAATATAGCCGAAAGACATTCAAATCCTGCAAGGGCCAGTTCCACGGGCTGGGACTTTGAAGCCTCGTCCGTGCCGGCCTTGCTAGGTGTGCCGCCCACGATCAACGTTAATAAGATCATGAGCTGCTTGCCCATCTGCGGGGACAGGCGCTCGCGCCATCCTTCGGCAATGAGGAGTCGCAAGCATTTGACAGCCAATTCCAGGCAGTTAGCGGGGATCCTCTGGGTTTCGTTGAAAATATGCGATAAAGGAAAGAACGCATATTCTGCTAGCTTCTCGTCGAGTGCATTTTTCTTTGCAAGATCATTTAGAACATCATGCACTGGACGAAGGGCCTGGAGGACCTCATTGGACGATGCTTGCCGACCGCGAAATTTGAGACCAACAGCACTCAATTCGACACATGGCGCACGAAGCTTATGATCTTGTTAGAATGGCTTCTCCAACTTTGCAACTTGAATCGGTTACATACCTGCTTGAAGTATTCCTGCCGCGAGCTGTCCATGGTAACAGTAGTAGAGCTGACAGGACTTCTCTAGTACTTGAGCATCAGGATTGTTACAATGGCCTCCTAGACAATTTGGGCCAACGGGCTTTCCATCATTCTATTTGATGCCGAAGATGTCAAGAAGCTCTACAGTCCTGACTAATGGAATTGACGTAGAGCCACCATCCCCGAATGAGAGGCGGTCAACATATGTCCCGCAATACTGCCGGATGGTGTTTGCACTGTTGGCATCGATCAAAGCACGTGACTTTAATTGATGCGCGTCACGTCGCGTTCCCGCACAGGCTGCCAACCGGGCAGGTGGTTGCCTTTGGCCGGACATCCAATTCTCGACGCCTATAAGCAGCACTTATCCTCTCTGTTGGTTTCACCGGATGCTTGCTCAGGGACTTACGAAAACGACGTTTTAGACAACGTCTATGTCAGCTCTGCGCGATTCCGCGGCAATTGCGCTTCATCTACACTGTCGGAGACCTGTGACCTGTATCCCAACACAACGAGGTGGATTTCGGACTGCCTGTTGTGATTTCGCCGACAGAAATAGTAAGTCTCTTATAAGACTTAATCAGAGACATTCGGCAGCGTCGTTCTCGACCACTGCGCTTTCGGTTCATCATCCATTTGCGCTCTTCACCATGTCCGAATCCAATAAGGGTAGGAGGCAAGCTACGCTGGGGTATGTTCGCGATTCTCAATTATCTCTCGGGTGTGTGTCTGTGTGACTGCGGCAAGGATGTCAATTTGACAGATTCTGTACGATTTTGCTAACTTTTGCTTCCGCTCGTAGGAGGTTCTTTGGTTCCAATGCAGACCCGAAGGAGGCGCCCAAGAAACAAACAACATTGGCTTTCTCTGGGAAGAAAGATAAGGCCGCCAAGACCTCTGCGGAAGACTCCGCGGAAGTGAATGGATCTGCTGCGAATGCGGTTGACGCTGATGAGGTTGATGCAACGGAGTCTTCGAGCCGGAATACAAACACCGAAAAGACGAATGGAAAGCACGAATCGAATAACCTGAAGAGGGAGAACTCCAGAGATAATGAAGACAGCGATGGAAGCGATGTACAGCCTGTCCAGAAAAGGCGCCGGAAGAGCCCCCGGAAATCCGAACCCACCGAATCGCCAAAGAAGAAGTCTCCTTCACCCAAGAGTCCGAAATTGAAGGAGACTAAGGCAAAAGAACCGTCCCCAGTCACCGCTAAGAAAGCGTCCGGGGAGAAAACCCCAGAAGCGGAATCCGAGCAGGAGTCGCCATCTGCCAGCGAGGAGGAAGACGAGAAACCGGGTGCCATGAAGGAAACTATGGCGAAAGTACAGGCTACATTGAAAGCAAGCGGGAATGAACCATACCCTGATTGGAAACCCGGCGACCCCGTGCCCTACGCGGCGCTGTGTACGACTTTCTCTCTTATCGAAATGACTACGAAACGCTTGATCATTTTGGCTCATTGCTCTCTGTTTCTGCGCCAAGTCCTTCGCTTAACTCCCCAGGACCTTCTCCCTACGGTCCAGTTGATGATCAACAAGCTGGCCGCGGACTACGCTGGCATTGAGCTTGGAATAGGCGAGTCTTTGATCATGAAGTCGATCGGCGAGAGTACGGGCCGGAGTCTGGCGGTCATCAAGGCGGACCAACACGAAATCGGAGACTTAGGTTTGGTGGCTGCTAAGAGTCGATCGAACCAGCCGACCATGTTCAAGCCGAAACCTTTGACAGTTAGAGGCGTCCATGAAGGATTATTGGGCATCGCTAAAGTCCAGGGCCATGGATCTCAGGATAAGAAGATCTCTGGCATCAAAAAGTTACTTTCCGCCGCCGACGCTGCTACAGCAGGAAAAGGCAGCAAAGGCGTTGATATCACCAAGGACAAGGGCGGTCCTAGCGAGGCTAAGTTCATTGTCCGATTCTTAGAAGGAAAGCTGAGACTCGGACTGGCCGAAAAGACGGTTCTTGTTGCGCTTGCTCAGGCTGTGGTCGCACACGAGTCAGCTCTTAAGGGCGAGAAGGCCCCTTCCGCCGAGAAGATGGCGGAGGGAGAAGCAATTTTGAAGACCGTGTATAGCGAATTGCCTGCATACGAGGTGATAATTCCTGCAATCCTTGAACATGGGCTACTCAAATTGGGTGAAGTTTGCAAACTCCAGCCAGGTATCCCTATCAAGCCTATGCTTGCTAAACCAACCAAATCTATTACCGAAGTCCTTGATCGATTCGAAGGCAGGGACTTCACGTGCGAATACAAGTATGACGGAGAGAGAGCGCAGATCCATTATGTTGCCCCAGATTCTATTGACCAGTACCCCGGTGCCACGGCTACGCTACAAAGAGATACCAAGGGCCTTTCTGCAATTTTCTCCCGAAACTCCGAAGACCTGTCTAAGAAGTATCCTGATGTGCTTGCCAAACTGGACGGCTGGATTAAAGATGGCGTGACGAGCTTTGTGCTGGATTGCGAGACAGTTGCTTGGGATACCGAGAACAAGAAGGTTTTGCCCTTCCAGCAACTGATGACCCGCAAGAGAAAAGATGTGAAGGCGGAAGACGTCAAGGTCAAAGTCTGCGTGTTCGCATTCGATCTTCTCTTCCTGAACGGAGAGGTAATGAGATCTTCCCCCACATTGTTTGACATCCAGCGCTGACTCGAGGTGCCACGGATTCTAGACAACCGTTAAGAAGTCATTGCGTGAAAGACGTGAGCTGCTGCACCAATCTTTCCAGGGTATCGAGGGCGAGTTCCAATTTGCCCAATACGGCAACACCAACGTCGTCGACGAAATTCAGAATCTCCTGGACGAGAGTGTCAAGGCGTCGTGTGAAGGTCTGATGGTGAAGATGCTGGATACCGAAGAGAGTGGTTACGAACCCAGCAAACGGAGTCGAAACTGGCTCAAGGTATGTTTTATTCGAGACGTGACACACGTGTCTGACTGGGAAATTGACTGTGAGTGTAGGTGAAAAAGGATTACCTCAGCGGTGTTGGCGACTCCCTTGACCTTGTTGTTCTTGGAGCATATTATGGCCGCGGAAAGCGCACGTCTGTTTACGGCGCGTTCCTCTTGGCGGCGTACAACTCGAGCACGCAAACTTACGAGACGATTTGCAACATTGGCACCGGCTTTTCTGAAGCCATTCTGGAGGAGTTCCACAAAGCTCTCTCCCCTCTCGTCATCGACCGACCAAAACCCTTCTATTCGCATTCGACGGTGCCGAAGGATCAGCCCGACGTTTGGTTCGAGCCGCGACTGGTCTGGGAAGTGAAGACGGCCGACTTGACTCTCAGTCCGCGATACCAAGCCGCCGCCGACGATTTCGTAGGAACGACGGGGGGCGGGAAGGGTGTGTCTCTCCGATTCCCACGATTCATCAAATCCCGGGATGATAAGAAACCCGAGCAAGCCACGACCACTCGCGCTGTGGCGGAAATGTATCGAAAACAAGAGGCGGTCCTGAAAGAAAATGCCGGCAAGGGTGGTGTGGACGATGATTTTGAGTATTAGCCAAGATGACAGGATTGGCGTCCCCGAATCGACTTTACCATTGTATCCATATTCTAGATAATCTGTTATGATGACGAGCGTTGATTTTATTCTCAATTCAGCTCCAGGATGAGGGATTCGAGACAAATCCCAACGGCGACCGACCGGAAGAGCCTGTTGGAAATTAAACGATAGAATCGCGTAAGCCGCGATCCCGGTGCGACCGTCCGATTAATCAATCAGCGAGATGGGCCATCATAATGCCATCATGTCAGCCGGGAATTTTCCCAGACATTTCAACTTAGTGCATTGGAACGAGGGCGGGATAGCGCTTATCACCGGCGGCGGACTCCGCATCGGGCGACGGATGAGGCTTCTCATATCAGCCGGGTCTGTCGTGAAATGATGCCATCTGCAGACTAGGACCACTAGATATACCGGACTGGCTTGGCATTGCAACCCAAGACGTGGGGAAATGAGGGCAAATGAGGGCTAAAGAGGGCTAAAGAGGGCAGAGAGGACGATGTAACCTGTTTATCATTGCTTGTCCGGTGGGTCACGTTGTCTGCCCGCCTTCCCCCTTTAGGCAGGTCGCCCTGCCGTTCCCTGCGGAGTCCGGCTGCTTTTCTTGCCCATAAAAGCCTCGCCGGGGGTCCCTGTTGTGCTTTCTGACCAGGCATTCGAGCTTCGGAAGCTTCTCTTGCAGCCCAATTCTGTGAGCGTTCACCATTTCCATTATGGGAGCTTTTCGTTGGCTCTCAATTGCGGCCGCTTCGTCGGTCGCTTTGGCTCTGACCCCGGAGTATGTTCATCCCTGCGAACCCACCCCCCGTACCATGGGCGTTGGCCCCCCGTTGTGGAGCTTGCTGACCGACTCGATCTACACAGACAATTGCTCAGTGCACCCCGGAGATCTGAGGCGGTTCCCAACCCTTCTGGTGTACGTTATTTTTTCCGATCAATTGACCTCAAGGTATCAATTGTGCCCGGGAAGCTAATAGTCATTCTCAGAAACTCGCCGTATTCTCGACGTCGCAATACTCGTTCGACTCGCATAAGGGCAGTTCCTGGTGGAGCTTGTTGGACCTGAAGTCTGGCGACATCAAGCCTCTCACCAATGACAGCAATGTCTCGGAGATTGTCTGGCTAGGCACCGATGACTCTACCGTGCTCTACGTCAATGGTACCAATGCGGAGGTCCCCGGAGGCGTGGAACTGTGGGTGTCGAAGATTTCGGACTTTACCAAAGGGTGAGTGACTTTAGTCATGTCTCGTGTAATACTTCAGCTTCAATGGCTCATGAAACGGTGTGATAGTTACAAAGCCGCATCTTTGCCTGGTCCCCTATCGGGCTTCAAGACCGTCACCACTCACTCGGGTGATATCAAGTTCGTTGCGTACGCTGAATCATACGCCAATGGCACTGTGTACAATGAGGAGCTTGCGGAGACCGCGCTGAGCTCTGCCCGAATCTATGACAGCCTCTACGTGCGTCACTGGGACTTCTATCTCAGTACCAGATTCAACTCCGTGTTCTCCGGTACTCTGAAGAAGTCTGGCGGTCAGAAGTCTCAGTACAGCTTTAAGGGAGGACTGAAGAACCTCGTGTCCCCCGTGAAGAACGCTGAGAGTCCCTACCCGCCTTTCGGAGGTTCCTCGGACTACGACATTTCTCCCAACGGCAAGTGGGTTGCCTACAAGAGCAAGGCTCCCGATGTTCCTCGTGCCAACTACACCACGTCGTACATCTACCTTGTCCCCCATGACGGTTCCACCAAGGCTGTCGCTATCAACGGACCTGACAGTCCCGGAACTCCTAAGGGCGTTGCTGGAGACTCCAGCGGTCCCGTTTTCTCCCCTGGAAGCGACAAGATCGCTTACTTCCAGATGACTGACGCGACTTACGAGTCTGACCGTCGCACTCTGTATGTCTACAGTATCGGCTCTAAGAAGACCATTCCTGCTGTCGCTAAGGACTGGGACCGTTCTCCCGACTCCGCCAAGTGGCTTGACAAGAAGAACCTGATCATTGGCAGCGAGGGCGAGGGCCGTCAGCGTTTGTTCTCGATCCCCGCCAATGCCGGCGACGACTTCAAGCCCAAGAACTTCACGAGCAATGGCGCTGCCGGCTCGTACTATGTCCTCCCCGATTCCACCGTCCTGGTCACTGGCAGTGCCATCTGGACCAACTGGAATGTGTACCTCGCCAGCCCCAAGAAGGGTGTCTTCAAGACTTTGGTGTCTGCCAACGAGATCGATGCCGAACTCAAGGGACTCGGACCCGCCGATGTTGACGAGTTCTACTACAAGGGTAACTGGACTGATGTAAGTGATCTTGCGCTGTTAATTCCTCGGGTATCATGCTAACCGTAAGAACTTCAACAGATCCAAGCCTTCGTCGTCTACCCCACGGACTTCGACAAGAGCAAGAAGTACCCCCTTGCTTACTTGATTCACGGTGGTCCCCAGGGCTCGTGGGCCGATTCGTGGAGCACTCGTTGGAACCCCAAGGTCTTCGCCGACCAGGGCTACGTAGTTGTCGCACCTAACCCCACCGGTAGCACTGGCTGGGGTGATGAGCTGACCGATGCCATCCAAAACAACTGGGGTATGGATCTCGCTTTTTGGTACACTCAGTTCAAGTTGCTAATAGCATTTCGCAGGCGGAGCTCCCTATGATGATCTCGTGAAGGGCTGGGAATACATTCGTGACAACCTTGACTTTGTTGACACCGACAACGGAGTTGCCGCCGGAGCCAGTTACGGAGGTTTCATGATCAACTGGATCCAGGGAGGTGACCTTGGTCGCAAATTCAAGGCCCTGGCCAGCCACGACGGCACCTTCGTGGCCGATGCTAAAATCTCCACCGACGAGTTGTGGTTTATTGAGCGCGACGTGAGTCTTAACCTGCCTTTACCACATATAATCTGAGCTTATGCTGACCTTGCTTTGCGATCAGTTTAACGGTTCCTTCTGGGGTGCCCGTGACAACTACCGCCGTTGGGATCCTTCCGCCGTCGAGCGGATTCTCCAGTTCAGCACCCCTCAGCTTGTCATCCACAACGACAAAGATTACCGTCTCGCCGTCTCGGAGGGTCTGGCCCTTTTCAACGTCCTGCAGGAGCGTGGCGTTCCTAGCCGCTTCCTCAACTTCCCTGACGAGAACCACTGGTAAGTGCCACTCTGTATACACACCATAAAATGCCCGAGTCAATTGCTAATCAGTAATCAAAACAGGGTTGTCAACCAGGAAAACAGCCTCGTGTGGCACCAGCAGGTCCTTGGCTGGTTGAACCGTTACTCTGGCGTCGAGAAGAAGAATCCCGATGCCGTCAGCCTGGACGACACTGTCATCCCGGTTGTTGATTACAACCCTTGATTACTGTTGATCGTCTCGATTAATCATATTCTAATCTGAGAAACTCGGACTGTCGATTTCTCGATAGGCCCTGTACAGGTAGACATTTTTTAGTTCTTCCTTGTTATGATACATGATGCACATACCTAGCTTAACGTAATGCATTACTGGTGTTTTCGTCTTGCGATTATTTCTGTTACTTGTTGAAACTGAGAAAGTGTGTGTGATCTTTCGGATGATGTGATTCAATAACGCATATCTTGCAATGCATACTTAATTAAATGACAAAGGACATGGAATAAATGCAAATCGTCAAGACGTAAGCAAAATCGTAAATCGAAAAGCAGAGACGGCTTCCCCATAGACATTTCGTCATCAGCGTCATCTTCATCGTTAGGATAGAGAAAAAAATTCATAAAGCAGAAAGCAGAACTTTTTGCAGCATCCTCCTCGTTGGCATTTTCGTCAGCAACATTGTGCCCATCATTTACTTCAACGTCATTTCCTCATTTGCAATATTCGTCATTTTCATTTTCGCCATTTAGATTCTATTCGTCTTCGGTATCTCCATATTCGTCGGATCCATCTTCAGAAGTCACCCCCTCATCATCCTCGGTTTGTTTGTCCTCATCAGGGTGACCACCGTCGTGTCTAGAAGCGATGAGCTTCTGCAGCTTTGTCTTAGTCCGCATGTGAGCACGTTTCTCGACGAGGTATTTCCGGTAAAGATCAACATTGAGCTTCTGAACTCGATAAGAGTCTTGAATGACCCGACGCATTTCCTTGCAGATCCGATCATTCATGTCGACCATCTGGTGAGCTATTTCAAGAATCTGTTCAATTGGCTTGCTGGCACAATCAAGTGCCTCGTAGAACAGGTTCATTGCTTTAAGGGTCTTTTTCGTTTCTTCCGAGAGGTTTGCAGGCTGATTGCTGGTGCTGTCTTTGGTTCCAGTTGAAGCCATTTTGGTGGGCGGCTCGGATTCGGGTTCGCATTCAGTCTTTCAGTTTCGAGTTCGATGTGAACAGGTTCAGGAGTAATCAGTCTAGGCTGATTAGGGAATTGAGGATGTGGTGGCTGACGATCAGATTGGTCAAATTGGGGCCTATCTGGTGATGAAGACTGTGTATGAAGAACAGGGAGATAAAGGCCTCCTTTCACCTTTCAAGGTGAAATGATGACCAAGGTGATTGATCAAATGACAAATTCAGGTTGAATTTGTTTCAGCAAGGATTTGTTGGACGATGGCCAACGGAGAGATGAGAGATAGGTCAAGTTGAAGAGAAAGGATGGAATGAAGAATTGATGAGACGGCAGGAATAAATGGAGATCAAGATGGTTAAGTAAAGATAGATGACAGTCAAAGTAATGATCAAGCACATAGGCACATGTCCATTCCTGTATGGGATTACTTGTATTCAGCACCTTTTGGAACAAGGTGAAGCTGGGATTGAAGTGGTTATGTGGGTCAGAATAGACAGCCTTGAAGCTGAAGACAATCCTCGATAAATCGTGGAAGAGAATTTGGAATGCCAGTATCGAGTAAGATAATGGGTTATGTCGTAGTCTCTAAAATAATACTACATTTTCGAGCTCTGTCTTTTATGTGAACTCTCTGGGGTTGACTTATTGGAAATTTTACCAGCGGTGTAAGAAATTTGAACTATACTATACATATAATATGCCTTGCGAACTCCATGAACCTTGTATAGATCAGTAACAACGAAAACAACTGTTTATATATCGGGATATTCACTTGCAAATGGTCTGACGACTAAATATGTTGGTGTGTGAGACCACCTGTGCGCGGGTCATCTATTTTGGAAGTAATAAGGAAATGTAATTCTTTATGCAAGCTATCTCGCCGCCTGTTTCATGCAGCTAATGAGGTTTGGTAATAGGCGCCGCGAACTAAAGGCAACGGCGTTCGATCGGGCCAAAGCGTGGCGGCGGCGGCCTTAGCAGCTTCGCACTGTTTCAGATCAACCAACATTCCGACTTGGGCAAAAAGATCTATCTGGTTCGTGACCCAGTATCTGCATCCCACACCCATTGAGGTGAACTCGTAGCGGTGGCGTCCATGCTCGGTTAATTTGTGCAAGACTCCCGCCACCGTAAGCCCGGGAATCACATCGAGCGGAAATGCCATTACGGCGTCGGGTGGCAGGGCCGACTCTAGCTCGCCGACGGTCAAAACCGCCTTGGAGCCTCCGTCGAGGATGGTACTCGGGACGACGCCACTCGCTTGACAGTCCACGGCGACTGAGATACCCTTGGGGGTCAGGAGATAAAAACACCAGTGGTTTGTCTTATCGAATTGAATGTGCGGCGCGGCGTAGATGCGCGAGACGGGGATTTTCAAAATCTGGGCTTCATGCGACGCCGGAACGAACCGAATGGGCTCGTAGTCGGGCATGGCTAGAGAGTGGATAGACACGAGGAAATTATTAGCTGCGCCGGGGGGGAGGGGGGTGAGACTCGTCTCGCGGAGCGACGAAGCATTCATCTGCTCAGACTGCTCCATAGCAGATGTACGTACTTTGCTTCGATTGAAGCCTAACTTCCTTAGTGCTTGTTTGAACCCCACTTTCATAGAGAAGACTTTTCCGAGGGGCAAGTGCTTTCCGTTGGCGATCTAGCTTGTTTTGAGCGTGAGTGACTCAGTTTCCGCAGCCATTCCTCTTGAGTAGTGATGGCTAGTGAGCATGAAGACGAGGGAAACCTCGGGATTATATGCAGCAAATGTGCCACGGCCATTCGGAGGCTCCCGGATTGATCACTGCAACTCCCGTGGTTCTCGTAGTATCTTGCGGGAGAACCCCATCGAGAGTTGGTCTTCGACGTCATGAAACCGGAGGGCTTGCCGATGCAACGGATGGTCGTAACTCGTTACTCGTAGGACAAGCAGGATCCACCGGCGACGAGCACATGGTCGAGCGAGTGGATGAGAGAGCGAGAGAGCGACTTTAGCGGCTGTCACTTCCCGCGCGGTGGGGAAGGCGGTCACACCAATTGGCAGTACTCTGGGAGCTCTAGCCTCTCTAGACTCCCGTAGCGTGCCTACTCAGACACTACGCAGTACTCAGTTACAAGGTACTGCTATCTATCGCTACCTCTCAATCGCCGCTGCCCTGCTCCACTGTCTCTTGCGCCCATATTTCTCCAGCTGATTGTTTTGCTCTTTCTCCTTGTCCTTTTCTCTCGATTTCCCACCCTCATAATGCTTCGTGTCGCCCGCGCGACCATCTGCAATTCCTCTGCCTAATCAATCCCTCCTTCAATCCCTGCGAATCCCTTTCGACCAAGTCTCGACTTCCCTGTTAATCCATTTTAGGGATTGCACTGTTACTCCGCCCAGAATGAGGTAAATCCCAAATCCACCCTGCCTCTGTATGCCCGCGAATGCTCATCTTCCCCCGCCCGCAGGTTCGGCGAACACCTTGGTTCGTCGATGATCAAGGAGTACTACTGGTACTACATCGCCTACGAAGACCTCAAGAAAGCGCTGAAGACGGGATACGTGACCGAGCCGACCCCCGAGAACACGAAACCCGATCGCAAGCCATGGACGGAGGATAACGAGAAAGACTTCGTCTCCTTGCTGGAGAGCGAGCTCGACAAGGTGTTCAACTTCCAGAAGATCAAGAGCGAGGAAATCGTCCGTCGCATCCAGGTCAGCGAGACGGAGGTCAACAGCGTCATCTCACGTCTCGAGAGCTCGACCGACTCGCGTCGCCAAAGCATTCGTCCCGGCGCTGCTCCGCCATCCGATGAGGATTTCCTGACGCTCGAGCAAGTCTTGAGTGACATCATCGCCGACGTCCACGACCTGGCTAAATTCACCCAACTGAACTACACCGGGTTTCAGAAAATTATCAAGAAACACGATGTAAGTCATGGAATCAAACTTTTATTATCGAATCGGTCGGGAAAAAAAATTCAAGAAGAAGCGCTTCGTTCATCTATTTTAACACATGAGTTTAGAAACAAACGGGATGGTATCTCAAACCGGTCTTTGCCGCCCGACTCAACGCCAAACCATTTTTCAAAGATAATTATGACGCTTTTGTCGTGAAGCTATCCAAACTGTATGACCTCGTCCGTACGAAAGGAAACCCGGTCAAGGGAGATTCGGCGGCCGGAGGCACTCAACAGAACTTCGTCCGTCAGACCACGAAATACTGGGTTCACCCCGACAACATCACGGAGCTCAAACTCATTATTCTGAAGGTAACCAATGATCGCCCCCCCTTTTCACTGTCCTAACTAACTAGAACAGCACCTTCCCGTCCTTGTTTTCAACCCGCAAAAAGACTTCGAGGAGAAAGATACCGCAATTTCGTCCATCTACTACGACAACCCTGAGACATGGGAGCTATATCAAGGTCGCTTGAAGAAGACCGAAGGTGCGGAGGCTATCCGACTGCGTTGGTATGGCGGCATGGAAAGCGATCAGATCTTCGTCGAGCGAAAAACCCATCGTGAGGACTGGACCGGAGAGAAGTCGGTGAAAGCTCGATTCTCTCTCAAGGAGAAAAACGTCAATGCGTTCCTCTCTGGCCGGATGACGGTAGAAAGTATTTTCGATAAAATGCGACGGGAAGGGAAAAAGAGCGAGGACGAGATTAACGACTTGGAGCAACTGGCCCGCGAAATCCAATATCGCGTCATTACTCGCAGATTGATGCCCGTCACGAGAACCTTCTATCACCGAACTGCCTTCCAACTTCCTGGCGACGCAAGAGTCCGTATCTCTCTCGACACGGAGCTGACCATGGTCCGGGAGGACAATCTTGACGGTCGACGAAGGGCTGGAGACAATTGGCGCCGTATGGATATCGGCGTCGATTTCCCATTCTCGCAACTTCCCGCTGAGGATGCTGAACGATTCCCCTACGCCGTTCTCGAGGTCAAGCTCCAGACGCAAGCCGGCCAGGAACCGCCTAAATGGATCAGAGAGTTGACGGCCAGTCATCTCGTGGAGGCGGTTCCCAAGTACAGTAAATTCATTCATGGAACGGCGACGTTGTTCCCCCAACGCATTCACCTTCTTCCTTTCTGGATGCCGCAGATGGATGTCGACATCCGCAAGCCGGCGACACGCCAATTCGGTATCCAGCGACCCCTTCAAAGCACATCTATATCTGCCAATGAGACGCAAGAAGACGACGACTCGGATGACGAAGAGGACTCGGAAGGTCAAGGCAATCCCAGCGTGGACCGCCGCCGACTAGAGTCAAATGGGGAAGAAAATGGTCTATTTGACGACGCGGATGGAAATGCCCTGGATATTGAGGAACGCATTGCCGCGCAGCCGCTGCCCGGTGATGAGGATTACCCGCTATACGATTCTGACGAGGAATCGGTTGACTCTGACGAACTGGAGGAGGCCCGACGAGTCGGAGGAGCTTACTACTACCAGCAATTGATGAAATATTACACCCACAGGGCTGGAAAAGCATTGTTGCACGGATGCAAGGCACTTATTCCACGTCCCAGGCCGACAAACCTGCCCGCTCCTGAGCAAAATGGTATCAGTGTTATCGGTACCCAGCGAACTCACCAACGATTTGCGGCTCCCAAGGGCAAACGTAAGCAAACCCCCTACCTCGTTTCCTGTTCATTATCATGTCATCGAATAGTAGAAATACTAACCAACCGCAGGGATTCACGTTCCCGTTCGCGTGGAACCGAAGGTGTACTTCGCAGCCGAAAGAACCTTCCTCTCCTGGCTGGAATTTTCGATCTTACTGGCTACGATAGCAGCCACCTTGCTGAACTTTGGAAACGATTATATCACATTTGCCTCGTCATGGGCATTCACTATCCTGGCCGCCTTGGCTCTGGTATACAGCCTCATGCTGTACATCTGGCGCGTGGATAAGATCCGCAAACGACGAGACGTCAAGCGCGTTTACTACGAGAAATGGGGCCCTACTGTCGTCGGAGTTGGTCTTGTTGCCGTGGTCATGGTCAACTTTGGACTGCGGATGCGACAAGTTGGATTCACCTCCAAGGTTGTTGACATTCAAATGGGCCGAGTATTGGACGGCGGACAACTCCATGCGGACGAGCTCTGATGAGACCATGCCCTTTCCCCTGACCCATCTCCAATTCTTCGAGCTCTGACATACCATTCGTCCTATTCATAATCTTCCTTTTCGCCCACCATTCTTATGAACTTTTTCGGTCCACATATTTTGAAACATCTGGCTTATGCTTCATTCCCCTTTCATTTCCCCCTGTTATCTTGTTCCTGGCACGTTGGCAAAGGCGCTGACTAGACTGAGTATATGAGCAATCATGGCGCGTACGAAACGAAATTCCCTGTACAAAAAAAAGCGTTCTCTGAAATTGGAAAAATGTGTTGGTTCTTTGGTTGTTATTATATGTTGAGAACTCGAGTAGTTAGTGAACATGGCCGCTATTGCTTATGAAAGTGAATACAAATTAAGGTGTTATGGAAAATTGTACGGTAACTGGGGCTTGAATTTGTTCCTTTCGCCAGAAGACCACGGGAGTGCAACTAATAATCCAACTATCGCATATACACACAGATTACACAAACACCGAACACCATTCCTCCCGTTATAAGTTGAACCCGTTGTGATTCGACGCGACTGACTCATCCGACATGGGGGGTTCGCAATCGCATCAATCTAGATATTATGTAGTCCGTTGCATCGTAATCTCATCAACCAGCCTTTCGCCTCCATATCAGACAAGCGTACCCCCGACGCGACGAATACTTCTCCGCGCGCCGTCGCCCAAAACATTGACGTGGCCTTCAGTCTCCAGGGCCCGCACTGCGTCCGTAAACTGGGCCCCGTCCAAGGCGTTGTTTTGCTCGTTCAGCACGCGGAAAACCTCCGCCCAGCGCGCTGTGCCGCCGCTGCCAACCTCGTCGACGGCCGATAGTACGCCGCGCTTCAGAGTCTCGCGTTGACGCCTCTCGCTGGCGCTGGTGCCCTCCGTCAACAGGCCCATGTCAATCAGTCCAGTGCGAGAGTCCGTGGCAGCCTGCTTGATGGCCGACCGTATCAGACGCACCGCCTCTTCCACGTCACCGGCGGTCACCTCGGGGGACAAGCGCATACGAGCGTGGGCCTCCGACAGACGGATCATAGACTCCAATTGACGAGTCGTGGCAGTGATACGTCGGTCAGCAGAGCGGATGTCGTCTCCCAGCTTACGCATGTTGACATAGGCGTCGGAAAGTACCTTGCCTGCGGCAGGCGTCAAAACCGGGTGGACCTTGTTCTTGGCATAAGTGATATAAGCCGTAAGGAATTCAACGGGCTAGAAGATATCACCGGTTAGTTACGTATACTGTATGACGCGGGAAGCCATTTGAACTTACCAGAATCTCTTCCTCGCTGGCGTTGTCCGGTCTGTCCTCGAGATACATGTTGACAAGATGCTTTGCCAGACGACGATCTTCTTGTTCATCCACGCGATCGAGCACAAGGTAGACCAAGTCAAACCGAGACAGGAGAGTGGGAGGCAGATCGATGTTCTGCGGCACCGGCAGGTTGGGGTTATACCTGCTCCCAATGGGATTGGCAGAAGCCAGAATGCTGGTTCGGGCATTTAAGGTGGTGATGATACCGGCCTTGGCGATCGACACGGTCTGCTGCTCCATCACTTCGTGCAGGACGGAACGGGTTGATTCGTTCATCTTATCGAATTCGTCAATGCAGCAGACACCGCCATCGGAAAGCACGAGGGCACCCGACTCAAGAACCATCTGACGAGTTTCGGGATCGCGAGTCACATAGGCTGTGAGACCGACGGCGGAGGAACCCTTTCCGCTCGTGTAGACACCGCGAGGTGCGATTTTGTGGACATATCGAAGCAGCTGGGACTTCGAAGTCGACGGATCACCGCAGAGAAGCACGTTAATATCGCCACGATAACGTGGGTTACCGCCCTTCTCGAACGACTTGTTTGTTCCTCCAAACATCTGGAGTAGAATTCCCTTCTTAACGTCGTCCATTTCGTAGACACTGGGTGCCAAGGACCGGGACAAGAGCTCGTAGATGTCGGGTCGCGAAGCAGTGCGCTTGATCCGTTCTTCCTCTTCGGCTGTGATTTGGCGAGTTTGCTCGGCATTCCCGGCAGCTTGATCAGAGAGTTCTTCCTCGACGGTCGACACGTCGACGCCCAATTTCTTGCGATCAATCTTTTGCACGTGCTGAACATCGATGAAGGTTTTGAAGAGTGCCCTCTGGGTGCGCTGACGCGGGTTCACTCGAACGGGGTTGCTGCGGAAGATACCGGTGACTTCAACACGATCACCAGCCTTGCAGACGTCCACCAATTCGTCATACACGCAGAGAGAAACCGAGTGCGGCGTTTGGCCGTCGGGGATGCTATCGGGGGTCTCCTGAAGTTTGATAACTTGTTTGTCGGAGAAAACGCAACGGTTGTGAATAAGCTCCATCGAGTTTCTTTCCTTGCACACTTGTCTAGGACAAATTGTGGGTTCCGCGATCCTTCCTCGGTCGATGTCGACCTGAACTCCGTGATTGCAAACTTGGCAGCGGAAGAAAGCTAACAATTGGAGGCTAGGATTAGTACAGAGATACAACTGTCGGAGGAAGGATCAAACAAACCTTCTTTCATATCTGGGATGATGGGTGTAGCTCTAATCACCAATCCCTTGATGCTCACCAACTTGTCCATGTCTATATGGATTAGTAAAGGGACGGAAAACAGGGAAGGCTATCCTAATACATACCTGCGGGATCGAGTTCACGCATGTTCACGGATGAATCGAGTCCAAACGGCAGAACCTTGAACATCTTGGTCTCTACCTCGCCAACAAGATCTGGGATCTCATTTAATGGCATATGACCAGTTTCGATCATGGCGTCGGAGCTGGGGACCGCCGGAGCGGAGCTCAAGTCACGGGAATGCGTCTGATTTCGCTGGCTCTTGGTTCGAAGGCGCTCAACTTCCTTGATGGCAAGCTCAACCATAACTTCCTTGATAGTCTGATCCATCAAAGGAATGATTTCATGAGGATAAGCCTGCAGTTGATGCCACAATTTCAGTGTTGACGGGTATGACTTGAGGTTTTTCACATCAAGGTTAAGAAGGTGGACACCGAGTTGACGCATCGTGTTCAGGGTGTTGATATATTCTTTTTCCTCCGCCGCATCACCCATACGACGAGTTTCGTCTTCTGTCGCACCTTCTGCCCACAGGCGGTACTTGGTTGTAAAGTTGTAAAGGAAGCTTTTGAAAGCAGACATGGAGTCCTGGATGGAGATGTTCGTACCCCAGATCACAAGGGACGAGGCACCACCGAGGGCCTCAGCCTCCGAGGTACCGGGATGGATGTTAGAGAAGGTCGCATCTGACTGCGGCTCTCCATCGGCAGCAGGCATCCCATTAGCATCGACAAACACCCTACGCCGGCGACTAGGGGTAGATCCAATTCCGAGATCATTGCGACGGGGGACACGTTGTCCACCAGCAGACGGCCGCGACGAGACAAAGAGGCCGCTGCTGCTGCTGGGGATATCAGATCGGGGTTGGCGGCTATGGGCACGAGTGGGACTAGAGCTCGACATGTAACGAATCGGGGAAGAATCTATCTAAGGTTAATTCCAGAGCATAGCCGTCAGATATTGTTTGACGAACCTCTCATGGCAGGACCGTTGCCTCGGGGGGTTGTTTCTCCTTCATCCATCGCCGAAGACGCTCTGACGGGCGAGCTGGGTTCGTCCATTCGGGCATCTGGCGTTTCGGCACTGCTATTGTTTCCTTTTGTCGGAGAAGATTGGAAGAACAGGGGAGACGACGACGGGACTGCAGCTTCGCCCCTGAGGCGCCGAGACGCACGAGGAGTAGTCTGTAATTGTTCATCTGCTCCTCCCGGAGTCGGACTGCTAGGCGGCTGCTGCTGTTGCTGTGACCGAGTGGAACGAGTTGACCGGGCGGGGGACGAAGTGGCCGTGTCCTTGGTCGGACGACCCCTACGGCGAGAGGAGGCGGGGGAAGACATGACGAGCTGGCCCTACAAGGGAGCAGTCCACAAATGAATGGACTTGACAGAACCGATTGAGATCAATATTGAACCTAACGGCAGGGAAGCGGCTGGGGTGGAGGGGGTGGACGTGGTGGTGGTTACGATATTGAAGGGCGGCAGCGGGATGGCAGATGGAGTTTGATGGACTTGATTTTCTTTTCGTTTCGTGGACTCCCGGGGCAACGCGTGCCGACGCGACCGACGCGTTAAGAGGTTTCCTGTTCGGGGCGACGCGGGTCATCAGCCACTCAGTCACGTGCTTTGACTGGAAAGGGGCTAGTCATCCTAGGGCTGGTGGCTCGTGCTGCGCCACAGAACCACCCGGGGGAAACCCGAAAACCTCAGGCACGCCATGCCCGAAGGAGCTTAGGTTAGGGTAGGCATCGACATTTCTTGGATCCATCCATGATCCATCCCTGCCAACAAAGGGGCACTTTCTCCATCGTCATCGATCAGGGGTTCTATTGTTATCTCCCCAAAGAACAGAATTGACTTGAATGGAATTTGATAGAAATAAAACCACGCTATAGTCGCTGACATAATTCCCCCATCATTTTTTTCCGATCGATCCTCTTTCCTCCCCCAGGTCTCACAAGACGAGAATCGTCAACGCCGGTGAGACAACAGCAGGCGCTGTGGAGCCTTAAGGCGAAAGTTTGGTTTCAGCAGGCGCTTGATGTCATTGCAGAGCAACGATCTGCTCATCCCCAGCGCATTTCCCAGCTTCCCACAAATCGCGGCGCTTCTGCCCTGCTGACTTGGCACGCCGCTGAAACATGAATGGTCCATTTCTTTAGCAATCGGTGCCACTGCTGTCATGCCTTTATTTACTTTCTGCGTCGCTTCATTGATCCCTATTCCGCCCTCTTTAAACGCCTGCCCTTTCTAAAATCAGTCCCCTCGTGCTGCTATTTTCGACTCCTCCCTTACTTTAGTTAACGGTCCCCCGCTTCGTCTATCGACATGCCACTTTGATTTTCAATAAATTGAACTCGTTATGCCCTTTGCAACCCCGTCCGTTATATCACCGTTCCGCCCTCTTCTGCGCCGCGTTATCTCTTCTGCAAGTCCGGTCGGCTTCGGCCTCATACCAAGCCTTTAGAACGTATCCGCGGGGCCTTCGCTGATTGCCGCCATGTCCAACGATCTGGGGAAAGCCCTGGAGCACGCTGGCGGTACTGGGAAACAACGTGAAGGTATCGGGATCAATACCTTCCTTGCGTCTTTGGGTACTGCGATCGTGATTTTCGCGGTTGAGTTTCTACTGTTTTTGCTTCTCAAGGGAAAGCTTACTCGCATCTAGTGAGTGCCGCCATAGTTAAGTGTTTTATGGCTGAGAGCATCGCTAACACCACCCCGATTAGCCAACCAAGAACCTACCTTGTCCCTGATAGAGAACGTACCGCGCCCTCCCCGCCCGGATTTTTTCGATGGATCGGCCCTGTGTTTCGAACCTCCAGCTCTGAGTTCATTCAAAAATGTGGTCTCGACGCTTATTTCTTCCTGCGATACCTACGAATGCTTCTGAAAATATTCGTGCCGCTGGGATGCCTTCTACTGCCAACCCTCCTACCTCTGAATAAAGTGAACGGGAAGAACCAGAGCTACAAAAATGGGACCGCAAGTGGAGGCCAGTGGAATGTTACTGGTCTCGACCAACTAGCCTGGGGAAATGTCACACCTGAAAATACGAGTCGTTACTGGGGACATCTAATTATGGCTTTTATAGCTATCGTTTACGTGTGTGCCGTTTTCTTTGATGAGCTCAGAGGATACATTCGCCTTCGACAGGCGTATTTAACTTCTCCGCAACATCGGCTTCGCGCATCTGCCACAACCGTTCTAGTGACCGCCATCCCTGAAAGCTGGCTTTCGGTGGAAGCCCTTGATTCGCTGTATGACGTATTTCCTGGGGGTATCCGTAACATTTGGATCAACCGGAACTACGACGATCTCAACGAGAAGGTGAAAGAAAGGGATGACCTGGCTTTAAAGCTCGAGTCTGCCGAAACCGACTTGATTGTCAAATGCAAAAAGGCGCAACTGAAGCAGGCGAAAGCTGAAGCCAAAAAGGCTGGCAAGAACGCGAAGGTGGTAGACAAGCAAGAAAAGCAGGAAGCCGATAGGAAAGCTTCCCAGCTAGCGATGGATGCCGGTGTCAGTTCCGGTGACCCACATCAAGCCCATACGCTCAATCAACTACTTCACCGTCGCGGCTCGAAGAAAGAGCAGGATGAACAAGGGCATTGGAAACGACTTAACCCTTTCGATCCGGCCATGGAGGCTGCCGAAGCGGTCGGCCAAGGAGTTGGAAAGCTGGGGAAATCTGTTCTGGGTGGTCTCAAGAAGGTCGAGGACGGAATTGATGGAACCTTGACTCGTACCGGTGGGTTTGTTCCTGAAGAGAACCCACATGAGACGGCTGGGGATCGGGGACGTGTTTCTGGCGGCGATGGACCGCGCGAGTCTCTCTCGTTGGACGCAAATCACAGAGACGCAGGCCATGAGAATGGCTCGAATTACAGAAGCCCGAGGAATCAAAGCCCCAGTGCTGCGGGTCTAGGCTCATCTTCTCAACCCAAAAGACCGTTCTGGAAAAGTCGAGGGTCAAGCAATTCTAAGACTAGCAGCAAAACTGAGCCAGACGAGCTTCCTTTGACAGCCCCCGAAAGCCCCGTTGACGGGGGGGAAGCACTCGACTCTGACCCTAATGTCTTGCCGACAGGAAGAGAGGACAGTAAAGCCAGTAAATCTGGGGGTCGCCAAGAAGGAGACAAGGTAGACGGAGAAGAGTACCCAATCGCTTACAACGAAGATTTCGACAACGAAGACTTCGGGGAGCCATTGTGGAAGAAATACATCAAAGAAAAAGACCGCGACACCATGCGATTGCCGATCTTTGGCTGGAAATGGATGCCGTCTCTCTGGCTTATCGGAAAGAAAGTCGACACCATTGATCACTGTCGTAAAGAAGTGGCACGGCTAAACTTGGAAATCGAGATTGATCAGCAACACCCGGAGAAATTCCCGCTGATGAATTCTGCGTTCATTCAATTCAACCATCAGGTGGCAGCGCATATGGCTTGCCAGTCGGTCAGCCACCATGTCCCCAAACAAATGGCCCCTCGCATCGTGGAAATCTCGCCGGACGACGTCATATGGGACAACATGTCAATCAAGTGGTGGGAACGCTACCTTCGTACATTCGGGGTTTTCGCTCTTGTCTGCGCTATGGTGATTGGGTGGGCGTTCCCTGTAGCTTTCACCGGTTTACTTTCCCAGCTATCGTACCTGGAGGATGCTTTCACCTGGCTATCGTGGATTTCAAACCTACCAGAATGGTTTGTCTCAGCCGTACAGGGCATCTTGCCGGCACTGTTTTTGGCCATCCTTATGGCCATATTGCCTTTGATCCTTCGTTTCCTCTGCCGAACTCAAGGTGTTCACACAGGCATGGCCGTGGAACTCACCGTTCAGCATTATTATTTCGCCTTCCTGTTCGTGCAACTTTTCCTGGTTGTGGCCATTTCGTCTAGTTTTTCCACTATCATCAACAACGTCACCAACGTCACCAGCTGGCCCGAACTCCTAGCACAAAATATTCCCTCGTCCAGCAACTACTTCTTCTCGTACATGATCCTGCAGGCCATGTCAGTGAGTGCTGGTGCTCTGGTTCAGATCGTCAACCTTGTCAGCTGGTTCATTCTTGCCCCCTTTCTCGATACGACTGCAAGAAAGAAGTGGGCGCGAACAACCAATTTGAACCAAATGCAATGGGGTACCTTCTTTCCTGTTTACACTACTTTGGCATCAATCGGTAAGTTTGTCTTTTGATCATTGGAAAGAAACGGCCGGAGACCGAAGCTAATATCAAGATTAGGTCTGATTTATTGTGTTATTTCACCGCTCATTCTTATCTTCAACATTCTTACGTTCGGCCTATTCTGGTTCGTTTATCGTTACAATACCCTCTATGTCACCAAATTTCGCTTCGATACTGGCGGATTACTTTTCCCTCAGGCTATCAATCAGCTATTCACGGGATTGTACGTCATGGAAGTTAGCTTGATCGGACTGTTCTTTTTGGTCCGTGATGTGCAGGGCTCTGTTGCCTGCAAAGGTCAAGCAATTTTCATGATTGTGGTGCTCGTTCTCACGGCCGGGTATCAGATTTTGTTGAACGAGGCTTTCGGGCCTTTGATTCGTTACCTCCCAATCACTCTCGAGGATGATGCCGTCCGCCGCGATGAGGAATTTGCACGCGCTCAAAGAGCGAGACTAGGTTTGCCAAGCGATGACGAGGATGAACCCGACTCGGTTGAGCATCAACTGGCGGAGAACGAGCGCCGAGAACGCCAGGCTGATAGGGCATCTCACGACATTGAGTTGAAGCAAATCGAAGCCAACAAAGAACAGCATAAGCATAAGCATACCGCAAAGCGTCCTGGGATGACGCCCAAACGTCCATCGTGGGTCGATCGACCCTCAAAAGGCCGGTCATCATACTTTGGTGGCAAGTCCGACAACTCTGTTCCCAGTGTACAACGCATGCGCGAGAAAATCGCCGAGGACGCCGAGAACCAAGGGCCCCCAGCCCGCCACCTTGGTCAGGGAATATTTGCTGGTATCCATGATGAATTGGAGGATCTGACTCCAGACGAGCGCGATCAGCTGGTGCAGCGCGCTTTCCAACATGACGCCCTCCGGGCCAAACGCCCGGTGGTCTGGATTCCGCGAGACGATATTGGTGTCAGCGACGACGAAGTCTATCGTACCCAGCGATTCAGTAAGCATGTCTGGATCAGTAACGAGTACCAAGCCTTGGATGGCAAGTGTCGCACTATCTTCAGTCGCAGCCCCCCCGATTTCTCTCAGGTGGATCTGATTCAACTGTAAATATGGGCAACCCTGTGTAAAAAGCAAAGAGAGAAAGGACAAGGAATATTAGTGTACATAATTGGAATGACTGACATGACACGGTTTGTTGCTTTCGTCGATTGGCCTGGCGTTTTGTGGGTTTTTTGTTCGTCGTCTAGAGATTTCTCTGGGTTCAGCATAGCACGTCTTATTTCATTCGTGACAGCCGCAAGAATTCTTGAAAGAGGCCATTGCTTCACATAGATAAAAATCAAATCATCAAAGCTGAATTCTGAATTTGAGCTCAATTGACCGTAAACCTCTCAACCGACGAAATCCCAACTCTCTAGTTGTATAAACCCACTCATCCAAACCACCCGTTCCATCAACAGTCAGCTCCTCCCCACAATCAGACTTATAATTCTTCACGTTCCCCAATCTAGCAAGGAGCAGGCAACGCCTCTCCCTTACTAGCAGTTGCGAACAACTCCAACTCAGCATTTCGACGATTCACCAGACCCTCCGAGACCTCGCCGTTCGCATGCACCCACTTGGGCAACTCCTCCTGCGCAACAACATCCACGTCTTCGCCGTTGTTCATCCGTCGGACAAGAGAGGATGATTGCATGCCGCCCGCGCCGACGTTGAATGTCCAGGAGACGAGAGCGCCGTATTGGTTGTCGTTGAGAGTCACGGCGTCGGCGAGGGCGTTGGTGACGGCGTCTTGGAAGCCCTGGTGGTTGGTTTGGTTTGATTAGCGTTGGCATAGAATATATGGGATGTTCTTCGAATGGGGGAACGAATTGAAGACATGTAACTATGTTTGCATGTACTAACCTCCAAGTCATCAGCCAACAGCTGGGTTGCAGTTTCTTCAGTGAGAGGCTGCGAGTAGGAGACGTCCGAACAGGAAGAATCCTGGCACAGATGGCCGTATCCGATGGTGGGATTTCCATAGCCGTCGTCGTAGGGGTTCGGGATCATCTTCTCATAGCCCTTTAGCAGGTCCAGAGTTGCGTCGTTGACGGCGGGACCGACGCACGCGGCGGCAGCGAGGGCGGGGATGAGAGCCACGAGGAGTTTATATGATGACATTTTGGTAGGTATTGTGTGGTTCTGAATCTAAGATGAGGGATTGGAAGTATGGAATCTTTCAATGGTTTGGAATTGGCTGCCGTTGATGGTTCTTGTGGAGGGAATCGAGTCCACCTTTTATATTCAGAACGTTATTTTTTTATCCACTGTAATTCTCCTGTCACAGATCGATGAAGATCAGCATTTGAATCTATGAAATACGAGACAACATACGAGACGACACGGAGTATGGGGTACACTGGGGCTATCCTTGACAGGCCCCTGATCCTCTAGTTCTCGTTGCTTCTAGATGAAGTTCGCATAATGATACTCGATTCATTGCATACGCCCCCAAATCCCCAATTTTCGTGGAATTTCTATCCTGTAGGAGCCGAGAAATCCGCATTGCCAAGCGAACCCTGATCGTATTCAACGGGGCAGATGGCTCGTGTTAATGCTGATCGGGCCCCGTTTGACCGTGTTCCTGCATGCAATCGCCCCATTTCTATGCTAATCTGCAAACACGATACGCGGATTTAGAATGGTTGGGTCGTTGCATGGGTCAGGAACACGACGATCTGCATCTTCAGTGGCTATTCTTAGGTCGTTCGATCTTCGTCGGCGCATAATCGTACTCGGGTTTCGAAATAGCACTTCAGCGGTAGCTCCTAAATGAAATAAAGTGGGAACTGATGGAGTTTGTAAGTACGTTGTGTTTATCTAGTAAATTCGATGATATCTTTTTAGATTCAAAGGGGTGGGCGATATGTTCTCTGATAGAGTTGGACGAGGTCTTTCTGTAGGTATAACTTCTTGGGTAGTATGAGTTCCATTTCCATCGTTGTTGTCGTCATTGTCATCGTCGGAATATAGGTCGATGGCCCCACGGAGAGCAGCTATCTTTAAATAGTTTCATTGTATTTCGAATAGTTCATACGAAGGCAAGGGGGAATTGACAGGATCAGACGGTCATCGTGAAGATCTGACTGCTAGGAATATGTTTATGAGCGCAAAATAGCCATTGTCTGAATAGCCGTGAACGTGGTGCGAAAGGTTGATTCTGTTGCGGAGACTTTTACATCCTTCTGCGCCGAAAACCGCGTCCTGCCAGGACTGGACTTTTCCAACAGTCCAGAATCGAAATATGTGCTTCCAAAACTACCGAGCTTAACCCTTCAAACGGCGATGCCTTCTGGGCTGGGAAGAAAGTATGCGGATCCGTGCTGTAACCGGCCGAATGCCAAACGGATAAATTCGCGTCGCCTCATAGCAAATCGTCTCATTCGAGATCAAGAAAAGATGAGCCCCATAATGTTGAGGGGACACTAGATTTTCCGCTCGCCATAGTCGCCAGGCTTTGCCCTTGGAAAATAGTATTGACGTGGCTATATTCGTCATATTTGACATCCTGTGAAGAGAGAGCTTGTCGTAATAGATAGCTCTTGGCCACTTATAATGCATCGTCCTTGGTCGCCTTTCAGGGTCCTTGAATCGTTAGTAATACCCCTAGTAGCAACAGGAAGTATTTGACACCTACCTCTGACCGAAGATCCTTTCAAATGCAGCCTTCCTGTTTCGAATATGTATTTTGCCTCGACCTCGAATTTTATCTTCTTTGCTTCTAGATTTGCAGGCTGGCTATGACAACCGTGTGCACATTTGGTATCATCTTTTCCTTCGATTCCTTCCTAATCTTCAAGACATTATAAAGCCTTCTGTTCTACGATAATGATGATTGAAAGTGAAAGTGACTCTGACTTTGCCTGGGACATAATATGAGAGAGAGGGAGTTGGTTGGTGGGCAGGAGAAGACCAATGGATGACATGGGGATAAAGAGATTCGCTTCGGATGAAAGGTCATTTTCTGGTAAATGAGATAGCAGAAGGTGAATAAGTGTGAAAGATAAGTAGGCGTTGCAGTCTGGCATGAAGTAAATCAGCAGCTTGTAGTCACTCGTTTTGTGTTTCAAATCACGCAAATATCAAAATCCTATCTTTCAAGCTCCCATGGCCCTGTAAGAGCCGAAGAGACTGATCGAATTTCAAGGGGAGACAAACATGAGCAGGGCTGTTGTATATGACTTGGCTTGAATACCAAGAGAACCAACTGACCGAGAAGTTTCAAGTTTGGAGATGGGCCAGGAACATGATCTACACCTTCAGAGGATAGGGATTCCTAGCGCTCGAAACTGGTATAACGTCTAGTAATCGGCCTTTTTTTCTCAGAAACCCTGGCCTGCATCATGAACTACTCGAGTGTCAAATCGACACTTCAGCTGTGCTTCGCCTGAAGCAACGGCACTTAGCATGGTTTCCATCACTGATCTTCGTGTCCCTGGGTCAGCGCAGATCTATGAACCAGTGTGCAGGGAGCGCTTTGCGAGAAGAACATCCCGACATCGGTTGCAAACCGGTTGCAGGTTCAGTCCCAGAGTTCAGACAAGTGCTGCTAAGCAGAGAGCAATGAGGTTTCTTTTGGCAAGACCTTGCAATCTCGATGACCTGATGAGAGTACGTGAGAACATCAGCTGGCCGTTATTTTGATTGTGATCATTCATCATTGTTGCATTTCCCATTCTATATATTCTTAATCCATGTATCTGCACAAGGGCAGTCGGTATTTCTCAATGCGCCAGTACGGTCGGCGCACACCGTTCCATTCCTCCTCCAGCGTAGGCACGGCGATTTCCTCCCATTCAATATCGAATCCTGCTTCGAACAGATCCATTTCCACCACCTTCTGGTAGACATCGTAACTGATCTGTCGGTCGGCACCCATACCGTTGAAGAAGCTCCATTTACCTTCCTGGTCCAGCAGACCGATGACCTGCTCGCTGAAGAACTCGCGGAAATCGCCGTACGATTCAGCGAAGGTGTCGTAGTAAATAGCATCGAATTGCTCGCCTTCTCCCACCAGGTTAGGGAGGATATCCTGCCACCTGCCCTCGTGGATCTTGACTCCGGGTTTCTCGTGCCAGCCTCTACGCTTCATTTCCGCGACCACATCCGGATGCGCCTCGATGATGTGGTGTGCGGCAGGCGACTGCTCCTGTAGGAATCCATCCACAATGCCCATGCCGTGGCCGACGTTGAGCACACGCAGTCCCGGGGTCGGGAGAAGCTTCTTCGCCGACTTGGCCATGATGTCCGATTCCCAAGCCATCATCACACCGTTCTGGTCCTGATCCAGCAGGCGATCCTGCTGGAAGGTGAGATTGGAGTCTAGGTAGCGCGATTGGGACACATCTGGCCCGGCCGCCTCAACCTGAGTAACATCGACCAATTCAGGCGCCGCTTGCTCATCGGTAGCCGTCTGCTCGGCCGTAGTAGCCTGCTCGTCTTGGGTTTTCTCGGCGTCCTCGCCGCCTTCTTCCTCGTCCTCGTCCATCTCCGACAGCTCCTCGTATCCGTCTAGTCGGTTGAGCAGCAATTCAGCCCGAACACCAGCATCCACAATCATTTCGTATAGCTCGTTCTGTCCAATTCGTTTCGCGATACATCCGGGCGTCTCGTTGTTCAGATCCAGGTCATTCCAGATCGCCCCCTCCTGCAGAAGGAACCTGACAGTGTTCACGCCCGACTCCACAGCGCTTTGGTCCTGGCTAGGCTGGACGCCGTTCGCCTGGGCGCCATTGACGGGCTCATCGTCCGATTCGCACGCCGCGATGGCCGCATGGAGGGGGGAGTATCCTGTTTCCGTGTCTTTGACGTTGGCGGCGTTGGGGACGGCCTCTTGAGAACGGATCAGGCGACGGAGCTTGGGGATATCATGTTGCGAGGCGGCAAGGAGGATTTCTTGGACCTGGAGGTCGATTTGGATCTCTGCGTTTGGGTCGATTTGAATGTCGATGTTTGGGTCGGCCATACCTGGCGGGGAAATGAGTTAGCTTTCGCTGTCAATTATTGAAGATTTTGAGGATCGTCGATGCGGGGCACCTGCGACGAGGAAGGGGCGGGCGGGCAAACGTACTTCTAGTGGAAATGGGATGATCGGGATATATCTGAGATAAAGGCACAGAAACAAAGTCGGTGATATATATGGTCTTTCACGCCCACCGATCTATCGCTAAGCCCGACGGTGGAGATGGGGAGATGTAGAAGGGAAGAGTCGCCGAGTAGAAAATTTCCGCCCGCCGCTTTCGTCGAGACGCGAAGAAAAAGCGAGAAGTCCGCTTTACGTGAACACCGAAGAGAGCTCTACACGTCGCTACCAACGGGCAGATTTATAATAAGAGAAGAGAAACATTTCGCCTGGTAATTCGGAGAAACTCGAAGACAACTATTTGTACAAATACCCCATGCTACTCCTCCCCTCAGGGTCGCGCATTCCACCGCCGCGTCGAGACCGACAAGAACGAGCACCATTACATTTCCATTAAACAAAGACCAAAGTCAAGAGAAGCTGCTGCCGCCCTCTTGTAATAAACTCCTTTTCTCATGCGAAGGGGATTATGCTTATTTTTCCTCACTGTTGACGTTGACGTTCAAGCCCAAGCCCTGCGAGTCCAGGTACAGCTTGTTCTGGGCGCCGTTCTCCTGCAGGATCTGGGCAATCTGGCGGGCGTTCTCAATCTTTCGTAGCTCGATGTAACTCTTGCTCTTCTTGATCGCGTCTCCGATCAGCTCGGCGGATCGGGCCTCACCCTGGGCACGGACAATGAAAGCCTGCTTCTCTTGGCGGGCCTTGTCGACCAGGAAAGCCGCCCGTTGGGCTTCTTGCTGAGCAACCTGCTTGGCTTCGACAGCGGCGGTGAATTCGGGGGAGAAGGTTAGGTGCTATAACGGACACCGATCGCATTAGTCAAGGTCGAAGAACTAGCATGGGACAGAACGGAGTGGAAAGGGCATACCGTAAGCGACACATCGTCAAGGGCAATGTTGAACCGGGCTGCGCGGCGAGCAAGGTTATCCCGCACCAGTCTGGCGACATTCTCACGCTGAGTGATCAGCTGGCTGGCATTGAACTGGGCCACCACGCTCTTCAGGACCTCGTTCACGATCGACGGAAGCACACGCTCGTCGAAGTCTTTACCGAGGGTACGGTAGATCTGCGGAAGGGCATCGACTCGGGGTCTCGACAGAACACGGCAGGTAATGTTAACCATCTGCAGATCCTTGGTACCCGTCAAAGAGGCGATGTTCCGGGGCTTCGCGCGCACGTCATAGACAACCGGCGTCTCGACCCAAGGAATGTTGATGTGGGTTCCTTTGCGAGAGAAAAACAGTCAGAAGAGAGGAGTCTGGAAAATGATCCCATGAAACAAGTTTTAACCATACCTTCACTGTAGATATCCTTCTTCACACCACCGATTCTGGAGTACTTGATAGCACGGTGACCACCATCGACTATACACCATCGCACGTCAGCCACGATCAGAAATCAGGATAAACCGACTGAAACAGCCACAAACTATGTCGAGAGGCCAACATACCGTTGAAAAATGAGTTCGAGATGGCATATCCTGCGAGACCGACAGCGACGAGGGCGGCAACGACACCACCTCCGGGGCCTCCACCGGGGGGCCGTATGGGCATACCAAAGCCTCCGCGGCCGCCGGTCCTCTGCAGCATCGCCTGGAGCTTCTCCAGCTGTTCCTTTGGTGATTGAGACATGATGGGTGATGGTGTGGGGGAGAATGGAGGAAAAGCAGGTCGGAAGGTGAGACGAATCGAAGCCGGCGGAGGTTCTGCGGCTGCTCTCACCGCCCGCGGCATTTCCATCAATTGCATCGCCGTTCATTGTTCCTCTTCGTCTTTGTCAATCTTCTCGTCTTTACAGAGGCGCAACAACTTCGACCTTCCGGTTCATCTGGTTTCTTGCAGATCTCAGTCGTGCTATCATCGCCCAACCAGAAAGTGTGGCCATACCCCCGCTGCGCCCCATCGCGAACGCTCTTCTCGCCAGACACGGAGCTTGACAGATTGATCGACAGAGCTTGAAATTCTACAGAGTCGCAACCATGGCGCCTGAAAGAGCTGGCAAAAGTGTCTTCCTGGGGAATATCCCCTATAGTATGTTTTCTATATTCCACTCTCGCCGCCTGGCAGATACTAATCTCTGTCATTGCAGACCTCACCGAGGAACAGGTCAAAGACATCCTCAGCACCGCCGGCACAGTCACCAAATTCCGCCTGATGATGAACCCCGAGACAGGTAAACCAAAGGGATATGGCTTTGCAGACTTCGCCGACGCCGACGCGGCCGCCTCGGCCGTTCGGAACCTGAACGATTACGAGATCATGGGCCGGAAGATTCGTGTCGATTGGCCCCATAACAATGAAAAAGACTCGATCCCTCCGGATTATTCGCAGACAGGCCAAATGCCCGGGCAGCCGGATAGACAACTAGGAGGTCAACAGCAGGCGGCTCCGTTACCTCCACTGCCCCCCGGTGTGGAATTGCCCCCGCATCTCGATTGTCCGAACGCGATCTCTCAAACCCTATCCTCTCTTCCTCCCAACCAGCTACTAGAGGTGCTTTCTCAGATGAAACAGCTGGCCACCGTTGAGCCTGCGCGAGCCGCCGAACTCTTGCGAACGGCTCCCCAACTAGCATACGCCATTTTCCAAGCGATGCTTCTGATGAATCTGGTGGACTACAACACACTCGGCTCTGTTGTGGAGCAAGCCGCGCAGCCTGCTGCAGCCGCCCCTCCTCCTGCCGCAGCGCAGGCCTTCCAGCCTTTCTCCGCGGTACCAGGCCAAATCTCCACGCCTCCGATGGCTAATACGCCTTTCAACCCCCAACCGGTACCGCAAGCGGCACCGCAACAGCAGGTCCCGGGTCAGGACGAGCTGCTACAGCAAGTGCTCTCCATGCCTCAGTCGGCCATCGATGAACTGCCCCCAATGGAACGGACCCAGATTATGCTTCTGCGACAGCAGCTGATGCAAGGCGGAATGCGATAAATGAGCCTAAACGAGGAGGCGTTTTGATGTTCTTTGATTCATTTTCTTGGATAATCGACTTTTTTGATCAGCAGATGGGATGGCGCACACGGTTCACTTTCAATTGTTACTCGGATGTATACTTAGATACGTGGAAGATATCCCATATTTGGTTTTCCTTTCAGCAATGATGACGTGGTCATAAAGAGTATCGAATTCAGCTCTAGTCTTTTAGATGCAGTCTGACTCTACACTCCCTTCGGTTAGATTTATCGTAGTCATTTGCAAAAGAGAATATTGGGTGTACTATGAATTGGATTGTCCGGACTAGAGGCTTCGAAAAGTAGATTCCCACCAAAAAACAGTGCCAAAATACTCCTCTACCCTTCGTTTCTATTCTTTGCAGATGGTTAATGTAAAGGGCAGGAGAAAGAGAAAGGAAGAACATGGAAGCAAAGACAATGCCACTGGTATGCCATTCGTTTCTGGGTATCCGGAGGAGTTCTCGCCGAACCTCAGGCATCAATGTAAACCCATAATGTACAGTGGGACTATCCCCAAGAACCTGGGCCACTTGATAGGCTAAAGAGAACTTTCTTATTAATCGAGTCAAAGAAGGATTTCCTTCTGCTGAGCTGGTCAAGACGATCAACCAAACTGCGGTAGTACGGATCTAGAGCGTTGATAGGTCATGTCTTTGCGTAGATACTATTCTCAACTGCCTGGAATGTGCTATAAAGATTTGTAAAGAATAGTCTGGAGCTTCGTTTCTAGCAGCAAAAGAAGCGAAAAGCCTATGCCGGACTTCATTTTCCGTTTGTAGTTGGGCTCGCCTTGATTGCCTGCTATCCCAAGGAATCAGGAAGCAGTATCAGGAAAATTTCCAGCCACGCTACAATTTTCTCTCCTTAACAAAGACAGGACATAGTTTGCATTTCTTTCTGCTGAAGAGCATAATGACTGATTCTACATATCTTCTCGCTGCTCTACGATACCAAATGGATATGTAATTGATATCTACCCAATCTTATGGATCCGGCGGTATAAACCAAACAGTATAGACAAACAACCAAACTGCATACCCCTCTAACTTTCGCACTCAAGACCGAAACAATGAAAAAAGCCACATGGAAGAAGTAAACGCAGCTGCGCAACCGCCCCATTGGCAGAAGTCCCAGGACCCGCATCACGTTCGGTTCACCCATTGCATCGCCAGCCCAACCAGGAAATCAACAACTGCACTAGACGTAACATTCCATTTTCTTTGTCCTAGTGCCTTTCCCCTGCTTCTCCCTCTACTTCCCACTTTTCCTCTCTCTCCTCACCTTCTCTCCTCTCACCGCTTTCCTCTTGTTTATACCTTCTCACTACCATTCACCCCACGTGATCCAAACGTGCCCTATCTTGATATCTGCGTTCTTTGGACTGTTGGATGCACTCAGTCTACGTCTTTGTTTAGTTTCTTGAGTATTCTTCTTTTTGAGTCTGTTTTGGCTTGGGCAAACAGGAGAAACGTGATCTCAAACACTCCACGTGATTCTAAAGTGCCCTATCCTGACTTCCTTCACATTTTCATATCTACCTATCCTTAACGTGTCAAGGTGATCATCTTGATCAGACATTTCGTCTATTCTCTTTTGGGGTCCCTTTGGATTGCTTCTGGTCAAAACAGGGATCTTGTCAGCTTCAGTGATTTGGACGTGTCTTGTCTCATTCTTGTTCCGTTCCTCACACCTTCACGTTGCTTCACAGCTACACGTTTTGTCTCTTGGGACGGTGTCTGTCTTCAGCGAGATCAGTCTGTACTTCTTTCTTTTCTGTATTCCATCTCTTCTGTGACTTTTGAATCTCGTTGAGAAAGGCTGAAGGAAGAAAGTCTGCTCGGCTCTTCTACGGTGATCTTCTCATACCCTACCTCATCTTTTTACGTCTTCATATCAACAGTGTCTATGTCTTTGAGCGTGTCAAAGCCAGTGTTCTGTCTTTCAGATCAGTGTATTCTGTTTCTTGGATTTCTTCCAACCCAAGGAGTGAGAAACCGCACCTATCTCATAACCATCACAGCTTAATACTCTGTATCATCGAGCACGTCAGAAAGTCAGCTTGACTAGCTCTTGTCTTCTGTGTACAGAGCTTCTCTTATTTCTTGATTTCTCTGAACCAAGGGTTCCACGGGGTCCATCATATTCTATCTCATATCACATTCTCATTTACGTTCGACACACACCAGTACGACTGATACTGAGATCCTACACTTGCCTTGAGAGAAGGGCATCTTGAGCATCCTCCACACAAACCAAGACCAAACAGGTCCTCACTCCCAACCCCAACTCCAAGAAACGAAGTCCAGAAGCGAAAAAATGGCACCCAAAAGGAAATCCACGACCCAAAACACCACCTCCTCATCCTCCTCCAAACGCCCTCGCCTAACCACCAACAGAACCAAACCCAGACCCAAAACCACGACAACCACCATCCCCAACCCTCAAAAGGGCTGGCCCAAAACCGCCTCCGAGCGCCTCCTCTACGGCTTCCGCGACCCGATCACCTACGACATCGCCGTCGACGAAAACACCCCAGAACTAATCCACAGCCGGCCCTACGACGGCAAAAAGACATACAAGACGCGGCTAGCAGAGGGTCTGCCCCCGATGCACGATCTGGATGAGATCTATCGGTCGATGACAAGTCGCGCGTTGGAGTTGGGGTTTGCGAAGGTGTTGGAGTATCTCGGGGGACGGGCGTTGCGGGTTGCGACGGTTTGTTCGGGGACGGAGAGTCCGTTGTTGGCGTTGGAGATGGTTAGGGGTCGTGAGTGCTTCTTTTTTCTTACTTCCTCTCGTTTAGGGTCCTGGTTCTTGTCGTTGTCGTTGTTCTTGATATTGTGGGTGGTGAGAGAGAGAGGGAGATAGGGGAGGATGCTTTCCTTGAACGGACTTCTGACTGACTGATATATGACAGAACTGGAAAAGCATTTCGGCATGACCCTGCCGTTTCGGCATCTCTTCAGTGCTGAGATCGTGCCGTTCAAACAGGCGTACATCGAGCGCAACTTTCATCCTCGATACATGTTTCGAGACGTGAATGAGCTGAAAGATCGTGTGGCGTAAGTTCTCCTGTCTACGTCTACTGGCAATCTGTTTCTTGGCTTTTTCCGAGATTATTTATATTTGTTTTTGCCTATTTGCTATTTTAACATGTTTTGTCTTTCTTTTTCGCGTATCTATGACAAATATTCCAAACCGATACTGACATCTCCTGTAAAACAGGAAAACGGCGTACGGGTCCCTGGAAAAGGTACCCAAGAACGTGGACCTCCTGGTGGCAGGTTTCTCCTGCGTTGATTTCTCCGGTTTGAACAACAACCGGAAGCAGCTCGACGAGCAGGGAGAGTCCGGAGGAACGTTTTGGGCAATCATCCGTCACGCGCGGGTCTACCGGCCCCGAATGATAATCTTGGAGAACGTGAATACGGCACCCTGGGATATGATTGTCCAGTGCCTTGCGGAAATTGACTACCTGGGGATTCATGTGGGCGTGGATACCAAGGCCTACTACCTGCCTCAGACCCGCGAGAGAGTATACATGCTGTGCGTTGACATGAAGCGGATGCAGGATCGAGGTCTTACCGCAGAAGCTATCCAAGGATGGCCAGAGCTCGTTGCCAGCTTCCGGCGTCCGGCCAGCTCCCCTATCGGCATGTTCACGTTGTCCGCAGACAACAAGCGGCTTGAGCAGATTGAGAGGGACATGGCAGCCCGTCAAGCCGCGGTGACCACGCGCTCAAATGTGGGCTGGGCGAAGTATCAGCTTCGTCATCACTATTATCGCGTCGGCAATGACCTTGGCCATAAGCGACCCGTGACTAGGTTTCAGGATAACGGAGCTCGGCAGATGCTCGACTTTTGCTGGAAGATATTCTGCGGGGTTATTCCGGAAAGGGTGATTGACACCATCGACTGCAATTTCCTTCGGAAACTGCAGAGTGAGGGTTACGACATGAACTATAAAGAGTAAGTCGAATCTCTCTGCATGTAGGTTTCATGCCATGCTAAAGCATCTTCAGGCGATGTCTGGAGCTTTCTCAGGGAATCGACCGGGATACCGATAATCGTTCTTATGGCATCATCGGGTGTATCACTCCCAGCGGCATCCCTTATCTCACCACAAGAGGCGGCCCCCTGTGCGGCATCGAGGCTCTCGCCCTGCAAGGCTTGCCTGTTAACAAACTCATCTTAACACGGGAGTCGCAGCGTGACCTACAGGATCTAGCAGGGAACGCAATGAGTTCGACTGTTGTTTGCGCCGCCATACTTGCCGGCCTGATTATCGGCCACACGGTCTTCGAGAAGGGTGAACAGCCTCCTTCGCCCAAGTGCAGCACCTCCAAAGCCAAGAGACTCACCTTCAAGAAAAGCATTTTGTTGGCTCGCGGCAAACACGTTGTGCCTCGCTCGAATGACTTCTTTATTATCGGTACAATTTTGGAAAGGGCGGCCCGCAGCGCCAGGTTATGTGTTTGTGAGAAGCAGTCGGCCGTCCGTCAGGATATCCTCAAGTGCAAATTGTGCGAGCACACAGCTTGCGCTGGATGCGCCGGCAACCCTAGTCATTCATACACCTCCCTGAAAGTGATCAGAAATCTACCTTCGGATTTCGTGACGGATCTTAAAAAGATCATCCCCAGTAGACTGATGGTGTCCGGTATCACCGCGGAGAGCTACAGTGGCCTTAGGAATGACAGATCGGTGATCTGTCCTTCTGTCATCTGGGAAGATTACCTGGCCGCTGTGATGCGAACGGTAGGTGATGAACTCCGCTTCTCGGAAATCACACGGGGAACAGCCTGGGTGGTCTCCTATGCGAGTAACCATTCGGCCCTCAACCTTGTGATCGATCCGGCAGGCGGACTTGAGTGGCGGCTTTTTGCAAAAACACTTGAGACCGAGCCCGCGTGTTCAGTGAACCGGGAAATCCTTGCGAAGCCAATTGCGCGGATGAAGGTCGCGTCACCATCCCTGTTTGGAGGTACCTGGCAGGTTTGTGCTCCGCTGAGCTCGATCTTAGATCTCATCTTTAAGCCGGCGGGCGTGAAAGTGCCGACTTATGAGGCAGTCTGCGGTCTGCAGGGAGAAGGCATCCCATCGTCGAAAGTTTGGTCCCAGATCGTCGTCCAAGGCTCCGATGAGGACATGAATAGCCTCGAAATCGATGTTCGAGGAACATACACTCTTTTGCCCGAGTGCGGCACGGCAAGTGCGGCCCTGCACAAAAAGGAAGCCAGCGAGAACAGGCCAGCAGTATATCTCTTTCTGGATCCGACAAAGCTGGGCGAGCCAAAGTCCGACTCATTTGTCTTCGCCCTGGAGCATGCGCGAGATCCTAGCTATGCACCGCGGTTAACCCTTGCCGAAGTGGTTCACACTTGGCGTCCAAGTAGACAGCCTGAAGCTCACCAGGAGTCTGTCCGTACCTATTATCGCAAATGGGTCAATGTCGAAACAATTTTCTTGCAGCCGTACTCCTCCGATACTCCTATCACCTTCACTGGCCCGGAGCCGGGGCACATCATCTCGATCGATCACACTGAATGCAGCACGCAGAATATTACCTTGCTATCAATTTCAGCACCATCTGCCACTATTGGCTCGTTTGGGACCGTGGGACCGTGGGAAGCCATGAGCCCTTTGGACTCACAAGCTGAATTGAGGGATTTCGCCTGGTTGCTGCTCAGAGTCACCACCTCTACCGGCTATGAACATTGGAGCCGGGTCATTGAAAAGCAGGCATGGAATAGCGATGACAAATTTTCTGGATGCACTGTCTGCACTCCCCAAAAGCCGGCGATGGTCTGGAGCTGCAGTACACGCGGCCTCATCAAAGCTTGCGAGGATCCGCGGGACGCTGCCCTATATGAGAGGCAGCTCAAGTCGAAGCCAGTCCCTTTCTTGGTGTTCCGCCGGGTAGACGAGGCCAATTTTGTAAACTTGCGAGTCACTCTCAATGTCCAAACTCTTCTACATCAGGCAACCAACAAACTTCTTGGTTGGAGCACCATTGGGAGTGCTTCCTTCCATTGGCGCTTGGTCCCTAACGCGCACGATACGAGGAATCTGGCATTCTCGAAGTTTGAGCTAGGTAACAACGACGCGGACCCCGAATCCATTCAGCCCCCTAATTTCAGGATTACGCTGCGGCCAGAACAGCTTCGGTCTTTATTTTGGATGATCAAGCAGGAGGGTGATTGCATTGAGCCTTTCGTTGAAGAAGAGGTGGAGGAAGCTCTACTTCCTGAACTGATGTGGCGGGCGGAGGCGAAAGTGAGCGCTCCGAAAACAATTCGTGGAGGTCTTGTGGCAGACGACGTTGGTTACGGGAAAACAGCCATCATTCTTGGATTGATCGATGCGCAATCCAGACGGAACAGTGTGCCCCGGCCTGCGCCGACAAAAGGCTTCATCCCGAGCAAGGCGACCCTAATTCTAACTCCTCGCACGATTTTCACACAATGGATGCTCGAGATCACCAAGTTCCTTGGGACGGAATACAAGGTCCTTGGTCTCAACAAGAGCTCTGACCTCGACAAGGTAACCATTCGCGAGGTTCAACAGGTGGACATTGTCTTGATGGCTTGGGAAGTTTTGGGTGATCGGAAATATTACCGGAAAATGCAAATGTTCACCGGTATGCCACGGGTGCCGCAGCCAGAAGGTCGCAATTTCGTGGACTGGTTTTCGGAGGCCCATCAGTCTCTCACCGAACAGGTTGACACCCTCATTAACCAGGGCCCCTCTGCATTCCTCGACTTGTTGGAAGCCAGACGCCGGAAGTTGAGAAATACCACGGCGAATTTTACCTACACCCCATCAAAGCGACTAAGAGGAAGGCATTATGCGGAAGCTAATGCAGATCAATCTCGCGATGCAGGCATTGACGTCGAGTACGCAGTCATATCCAGCGCCGACGAGGAGTCAGACACTGATGACGGAAGAGATCCCGACACCCTCCGGTCTAAGATATCCCAGCTCGTTCAAATCCAGCCACTGAGAACATTTGCTCCCCCTAAGAGGAAGAAGAAAGGAGAGACGGAGGAGCAGGATGTGGAAGGGGAGGCGGCGAACGAGGCAAACGAAGAAACCACCCAGGCCGAATCAGACCGTGATGACACCGAATATGAGGACATTGATACTCCCTCGGGCCAGAATGTTGCCACCTCGAGCCATGAAGATGCCAACCCAAACCGTAAAGATGTTGACCGACAGCGTAAGACCGTCAAGACCGGCAGCAAGGGCCAGAAAGGCGATGCTGGAGCAACGAGTGGTCGACCAATGGTCTGTAAGTCAACTCAAAGGTTGTTCTGGAGTGACAGAGAAGGGTTCGGCATAGACAGAAGGACAAAGGATCAAGACTGGGACACGATGAAAAATCTGACGATCCACGCTTTCTCGTTTGAACGTCTAGTCATCGACGAGTTCACATATGTGAGAGTTGAGCCCAAACCCATCGCAGCTCTGCAAGCTCGCGCGCGATGGGTGCTGTCCGGGACGCCGCCCTTGAATAACTTCGCCGATGTGAACACGATTGCGCCGCTTTTGGGGGTCCACCTCGGCATCGATGATGATGACATGAAGTCACATAACAAGCTTCGGAAATTGAAAAAGAAAATCCAATCAGACGCAGAGGTCTTCCAAGCTTACCGAGCCCCTCGAAGCGAGGCATGGCACCGAAATCGACATGAGCACGCGCAGACGTTCCTCGACCGCTTTACCCGCAAGAATGTTCCGAGGATCGGCGAAATCCCGATCACGGAGCACTTCATTCTCGTTACCCTATTACCAGCTGAGACAGCGATCTATTATGAGCTTCATAGGCAACTCCTAGGGCTGGACGAACAGGTTATTCGCGGCAGCCGGAGTAAACTCGGCAGCGAACGGACAAAGCGAGTTGATGAGATCATTAACAGTAGCAACTCGGCCGATGAGGCACTTCTCAAGCGCTGTACAACTCTTGCTCTCAGCAACCAGTGGAAGAACGGAAAGCCGGAGGCTACCACCTGCAAGTCTCTCATTGAGACGCGCCAGGACCAAATCGCCGCTGCCGTGGAGATTTTCGCTATGGAAGTCAAGTTAGCCATTTGGCTGTTGGGAAAGGCTGACGAGAACGAACCTCATTTCGAAAAATTCACCGGGAGTGTGAGAAGACATGAATTCGGTGACGATACGGTGACAGCGAAAGCTGAAGTTGTTATCCAGCAAGCATTTCTTGATCAGACGGAAGAAGATTGGAAACTCTTCTTTGCAGACCCTGAGCAAGTGGCCAAACCGACCGGCAAGGCAGCGGCAGGGAAGACAAATGGGAGAGCCGGAGGAGGTGCGCAAAAGAATAAGAAAAAGAAGGATAAACTGCCTGCGCTGCCGGACAGGCCAGAAAAGAAAGAAGAGATCCACGCAGTGCTGAGGAGAACCGTGGCAAACGTGCGCAGCTATCTTGCTGAGTGGGTAATGCGAGCAAGGGCCCTCAGATTCCTCGAAGCCATGCATCGTGTGCAAGCGAACCTGGAGTTGAAATGCGACGACTGCCAGGAGAGGATCCTCAGTCCAGGTGAAATAACCATCCTTGGTTCATGTGGCCATTCGATCTGTTCCGGCTGTGCTTTGAAATTCAACGCGAGCGAAGAATGTGTGCTCCCCACCTGCCAGGGCGCAGCCAAAAAAGATAATTTCATAGACGCATCAGAACTTGGCGGCAACGACGAGGATGTCAGCGCACGGTACGGAGGGACCAAAATGGACAAACTGATCGAGATCATCGAGGACATACCCCAAGGCGAGAAAGCGTTGCTATTCATCCAGTTTGAAGAGATCATGAAAGTGGCCTCGAAGGCCCTCACCCTCGCCAAGATCAAGCACACTGCGATCTTCGCAGACGATAAAACGTCGACCAAGAAGCTGGAGAGGTATCTGACAGAGGGGTTTGGAGAGAGTCGGGTGTTGATGTTGATATTGGGGAACGAGATGGCGGCGGGCCTGTAAGTCAAACCCAGCGGTTTTCGATCCATTATGCTCTGCAAGCATGACTGATATCTTGTGTTAGGAACCTCCAAGAAGCGAATCACATCGTATTCCTCTCACCCATGCTTGCAGAGACTCAGTACAACTACGAGTCGACAATGATTCAGGCAACGGGACGGGCCCGGCGGTACGGACAGACGAAACAAGTCCACGTGTATCACATTCTGGCCAGACGGACCGTGGACGTGTCCATCTTTCAGTACCGCCGGGGCTCCGTCCTGGGGAAGGGGTGAGAGGGGTACGATGTGATGCTTGGAGGGGATTGAGAAAGAAGAGGGAAGGGAGAAGGGGAAGGGGGGAGACAATGAAGACCTTGCTCACATGAGTAAGGAAGGCGGAGGAGGGAAGATGAGATGAAGGTTGAGAAGTGAGAATTGAGTTGGGAAAGTGAGAAGAGAAGGAACGTTTATTTACTTGGGGCTGGACCCTGGGCACATGACCAAGAAAGTGGAAGAAGTGGAAATTCTCACTGAGGAATGCATTCAGCTGGAAGATCACGGTGAGACTCGAAAGCAAATGGATTTATCGGGTGCTGCTAAACAAACTCTTCAACAATGGCAGGTCGAGGGGACTGCCCACCATGATCTGAGGATTTTGGCCTTTCTCCGAGGAACAAAAAAAATGAGGAACAACGTACTGTACAATAATTGACGCCTGGAGGTCCCTGTTCGTTACTACCAACCAGGAAGATAGAAATAGAAAAAAGAAAATGAGAACTAGACAATCACAAGACATCAAGTCAAAGACAAAACTCCCTTCGCTTGAATTATGAATTATCTGGAATTTATTGCTGCTGATCCAAAGCACCGTCCTTTCGCATCATTGTCTCAGGGTCCCACACGGGTTCCCGCAGGTTCGTGAGTCCACCGCTGTTCTCGCAGCTCTCTCGGCCGCTCAGAGGTCCGGGGGCAGGGACCTGGACGGGCTTGCCGGCCTCGGTGGCAGTCGTGGAGTCCTTCAGCGCGGTAAGCAGGGTCTTGATCGACTCGGGAGTCAGGTCCTCGTAGTAGTCATCGTTGATCTGGACCATGGGAGCGTTGACACAGGCACCCAGACATTCGACCTCGATGAAAGTGAAGAGACCGTCTTCAGTGGTGTGTCCGGGCGTAATGCCAAGGTGCTCGGTGATAGCCTTGACAATCTTGTCACTACCGCAGCCACCCAGCTGGCACGGCGTCTGATCAAAGGTCCCGTGTCAGTACGTGTCACAACCCCATTGTCGGACGATAATATCATGAGTGTATACGGGAAAGATCATACCGTTGTGCAAAGCTGGACAAAGTACTTGCCCACGGGCTCCCGGTTATACATGGTGTAGAAGGTCGCGACTTCGTAGACCCGCATGGGGGGCATCTCCAGGAGGCGGGCGACCTCGTTCATGACGCTGATGCTGGTGAAGCCGTGCTGGCGCTGACCGAGATCCAGCAGAGGCATGACGGCAGCCTTCTTGTACTGAGGGGGATAACGCTTGAGGATCTCATCGGCGAGTCTGAGGTTCTGCTCGGAGAACTGGAAGGGGATGGTCGGGTTGTTGGTGGGCTTGTTGCGGTGCTAATAAGGATAACCGGTCAGCAAAACATCGATCGGGTCGACAATCCGTCGCATTGGATTCAATTGAGGCGACCAGACGGATCCGCGATATCCGCGATAGCTCAGCCCTCCTAGACGGGCTCGTGCACAATGCTCAACGTACCACGGCAAGGGAGTCGCTCAATCGTTGCGGACCAGCCGAGAAGGGTCTGCATTGGGACTTGGGGACGGACTGAAACAATTGACGACCGACCCGCGGGACGACGGGGAAGAATTTGGAAGCCATTGCTGGCGGCGGAGGGAGGATCGAAGGTGGGAGGGGGTGGGGGGAGGGGAGATGGAGATGAAGACGAAGATGAAGCGATGAGATCGACTTTCCTTCGATTCGGAGTCGAAGAGGCGTTTTGCGGGTTGCTGCCTGGGGCCAATCAGGGGCGACGAATTACTCCCGCCTTCTGCGCCAATGACCGCCAAAGGGCAGTTCCACTTCTTCTTCCATCATCAAATTGATTCATTAATTTTACAACTCTTTCTATCAAAGAATGGCTGATTTACTCATGCCTAATCTTCCACTTATACATTCTCCATCTTATAAACCTCATACGCCACCTCCTCGTACGGATGCGCCTTGACCAACGCCTCCACCGCATGCAACATAATCGACCGTCCCAAACACATCACCTCGACCTTCATCTCCTCGACATACTCCAACGTTCCCACCGCGCCAATCGCTGGATTCGCGCCTCCGGCCGGCATGAACTGGCCCTGTCCGGGCATCTGGAAGCAACACTTGACATATTTACCACCCGGGAAGGTGCCGGCCCCCGTCGCGAACACGGCGTCCTTGACGGTATCGAGATGCGAGTGGGGCACGAAAAAGATCAGCTTGTAGCGGTCGGGGATTGTGTCGGACGACATGGCTCTTGCTTGTAGGTGTATATTTTGGTGTAGACGAGTAGTATTGGGGATGATGAGTCGGTTGGTAGGTCTCGAGATACGAGTGGCAGGTGGGAGGGAGGCGCGTAAACCCGACTGTGAGAGCGATGTTTGAGCGTGGAGGAAGCGAGTCCCAACGTTAAAGGAGGGGTTCGAGGTGGCTTTGCAACCGATGGAGCGGGTTACGCTGGTCAAGGAGCGCGCTTGCATCGTCGAGCTTTGAGAGGTGGAAATGACGTTGTGACATTTCCGGTTGGGCTTGTTGCATGGGTGGCTGTTACTAATCCGTGGGGCTCTAACTATAGACCATATCGAGCATGTCGAGTATATCAAGGTTCATATATTGGGAAGGCTGTCGATCTGATACACAGTCTATCTAAGGAAGATAGGGCATCAGTGGAAGACCCTCTGATTCCAAATTCAAGTACAACATACCGTGTTGTATTGACAATGCACGTAACTCTGATCTATACTCATCTTCTCGGTTCCCTCTACTCTGATATATCTTCATGACCCCAGGAGATCAGGATCTTACACTACAATCTCTGGTACAAGATGAAACAGTCATTGAACTTCATTAATCATCCCTAATCCACCTCATACAGCCACAGCCACAGCCACAGCCACATGCCTCTGAACATGAGCATCAATATGCCCCAACAACTCCGCCTTCCTCTGCTCATCAATCCAACTCTCGCTAACACTATTCTGCGCAATCACCTTCCACTCATCCACCGAGAGCTGATGCGCCTCCTGCACAGCACAGTAATTATCCAGAATATACCCCCCAAAGTACGCCGGATCGTCACTGTTAATCGAGAACTTGACGCCCGCCTCCAGGAACCTCCGGATCGGCACCTCCGCGACGGACTTGACGCACCGCAGCTGCACATTCGAGATCGGACACACGGTCAACATGACGCCGTCGCGCGCCACACGGTCCATCAGCACGGGATCCTCGACGAGACGAATCCCGTGGTCGATCCGTCTAGCGCCCAGCTCTAACGCTGTGCTGATGTACGACGCATCGCCTTCCTCGCCCGCGTGTGCCGTCAAGCTAATCCCCCGCTCCGAGGCAGCGCCGTACAGCTCCCGGAACATATCCTTGGGGGGACCGACTTCCGTCGAGGACCATCCCAGGCCGTGGACGAGATCTGTGTCGAAGGACTGATGCGCCAGAGCCTCCTCGTAGACCGAAGCAGCCGACTCAACCGACAGATGGCGCACAAAGCAAAGGATGAGACGCGTGGAGAGGCCGAGTTCCTGCTCGGCGCGCTTACAGCCCGCGACAAAGCCCGCGACGATAGTAGCGTAGGGAATCTGACGATCACGGTGCACCTGCGGGTCGAAGAAGACTTCGGCATGGTGGACGCCGTCGGCGTGGGCTTTTTGGAAATAGGCCCAGGCGAGGTCGGCGAAGTCGGACTCGTGTTGGAGCACTGACATGCCCGTGAAGTAGAAGCCGAGGAAGTCGTCCAGCGACGTGAAGTGGCCGTAGCGCTGCGTTAGAGTCGCTACGGACTCGTAGGCTGGGTCTTGTGGTAGTTGGACGCCGTTTTTAGCGGCTAGCTGGAAGATCAGCTCCGGGGTAAGGCAGCCTTCCAAATGGACGTGGTGCTCGCATTTGGGGAGACCGTGGAGAAAGTCGTGCAGGTCGGATTGACACATCGTGATTAGGAACCAGTGTACGAAGGAATGATAGAATCAGATAAGAAACAATGGGATAAAAGGTGTATAAACAACGAATGAAAATACCCCGGATCCAAATGAGCGACAGTGAACAAAAAGAAAAGTACCGAAGCCTTTTTAAAGAGTTCTAGAAGATAGACAGAAGGAAGGCAGCATGTTTTAATCATTAAATGATAGTACTGCCCTAAAGCACGCCGACCTTGAAAGGCTTAAAAGTTAGACTGCAGAAGAGGCAACGACCCACTCTTGTTCACTAATCTGATAAGTTCGGGGACTTCCGACGGAGAACGGAGAAGGCATACATTCATCTTATCCACGTTATCTACTTCTTGAAATATTCGGCGCAATCATGATAACAACAACACTGATAATAAATTGTAAATATAATATAAAAAGTTCTATCCGATAGTAAGATCATTAAGCATAAATCTGAAACAACAACTCCTTCTACTCCCTCTATATCAGAATCCACCTCATACTCTCAGTTCGGCTCCGGCGGCCTTGCGCAGTCGATTCATGACCGCAGCGGCCAGATCACCGCTCTGATCCGAGATCCCCTCTACGTAAATGACATCGACCTCCATTTCGTCCATCGCCCGCAGTGCAGAGAACAGTCGGCGCGCGATCGTCTCGACGTCCGCGCCCAGGTGGCAGTCAAACGTCTCCTTGGCAGCCAGACACCCGTTGATCCGGTCGTTCACGGGGGCCGAGAATCCCACCAGGTTGTCGACCAGGGAAGGGATAGGCTTCAGCGTCTTCTCGATATCCTCGTCCGACAGTAATCCCAGTCCCTGCTTCCAGTTACGGGTCCGTAGGATGCCAATCATATGCGCACCGATCGCGGTATCTTCCAGGTCCTTACGGATATGCTTGGACACGGCCTTCTCGTCGGAGTCGGGTTCGAAGAGCACCACGCGCGCCTTAGGCGAATAGTGTCGGTACTTCATGCCAGGCGCCCGGGGAACCTCCTTGACCTCCAGACTCCCGTCGTTGTAGCCGATCTGTACATTCTCCCACCCAGCACACGTCCGGAGCTCCTCGATGCCGATTCCACCCGGTCTCAGGATTGCTGGCGGTTCCGACAGCCCGTCCACCACCGTACTCTCCACCCCCACTCCGCAGGCACCGCCGTCGAGAATCAGCTCAATCCGACCCTCCAGGTCATGACACACATGCTCCGCACTAGTCGGGGAGGGCTTCGTAGACGCATTAGCCGACGGCGCGGCCAGCGGCCTATCCGTGGCATGGATCAGCAACCGTGCCAGCGGCGACGAGGGCATGCGCACGCCAAAGGTCGTCAAGTGGGAGGTGACTTCCTTCGCGAGCGGCGATCCCGACGGGTTCGGCAACAGGATGGTCAACGGACCCGGCCAGAACCGGTCGATCAGGGTATGGTAGATTTCGGGGATCGAATTCTTCGCGGTCTTGGTCAATCGCGTCGGGCTCGCCTGCACGGGGTTAAGCACACGCTCCAACATCTCCAACGAATCCACGTGGACGATCAACGGGTTGTCCGAGGGTCTCTGCTTCGCCCGGTAGATCCCCTGCACTGCATCGCTACGGGTCGCGTCCGCGCCGAGTCCGTATACCGTCTCCGTGGGGAAAGCCACGGGGATATCGCTCGTTCGCAGAAGATCCGCGGCCTCTTCGATCGCGGCGGCCTCGGGTGTTTTGCTATTGCGCTCGCTGTCCCACCATTCGGCCAGCGACTTATTTCCGGGCCCCTCCTGGTTCAGTCGACGGACCGACAGAATCCGAGTCGTCTCCTTGGGCGCCATCGTGCGGGTAGAGGTCGTAAAAAAGCGAGTAAAGCTGTGCGGACGGCCGCCAGCGACAAGGCGAGAGAAGAGAGACACCAACTTGACTGAAGAAATGATTGCTTTTTGTCACGTTTTCCAAGATCTCCACTAGTCGCGAAATTAGAGTAACCGGCACCCAGGTCGTCTAGAAGAGGCAGAGAAGCATGAAAATCGGTCGAGTCGCGGGGTTGAGTCAGGGCCGGATGCGAATATAAGGCTAAGTGGGGGGGGCAAGAGGGCTGTTGGGTCACTGACGCCTTATGTGTTAGAGGATTTCTTGATTCGATTCCTGCCTCGTCCCACCTGGGAGCAAACTTACCCAAAACTCAGAGCATTGCGGCCTCAGAGAAAAGAGTCGAGCGTTTGTCGGCGAAGGAACCGAAAATCTTCGCGATGACGTCGGAGATCATGACTAAGCGAGGCACATGGTCTTGCTTGATGGCGACAGGTTTTCAGGACAAAAGATGGTCTAGTGCAGGATGATAGAAGTGTTTAAATGATGAGGGAATGTTGGTGATTGAGGATTATAGTTCTTGTTTCCTGTTTCGCGGTTTGTAATGGAGTTCTATACATGCATTCCTAACTAGCCATCTCAACTAACCCAACTTCTAAGGGGGGAACAATGGGGGGAGTATATAGATACACGAGTACGGTGCATAGATTTGGTGTATAGATTCTTAAGCATTATACCACAAAACTGGTCGTCTATTTCTTCTTGCCCCCTTTGCCTCCTTTATTACCGCCACCACCACCACCTTTGCTCTTCCCCTTCGCATCTCCGCCTCCACCTCCACTGCCTCCGGTCATGATTCGTACTTTACCAACAGGAATCGTGTTGATAATCTCCGTGTCTTTCCATGTCTTGAGCAGTTCTCCTTCCCGGGCCCGGATCTTCTCTGCAACGACTCTGGAGATGCCTGCATCCTCAGCATGCTCCTTCTTAACCTTTCCAGTAGTAGTCTCGGAGATCCATCGGCCGAGAATCTCCTTGACGGCCTTTCCCTTCTTTACCGAGCCCGGTTGCAGCTTAGTCTTGTACTTGTACCGTCCCAGTGACGCCCACGGAGCGCACACAGCGATGGCTGCAAGGATCTCGTCGTCGGGGTGAGGCGTTCCCACCAGTGCCGGAATCCAGTCAAGATCCGCGGCCTCGGCAGCGGCCGTTTCTTCGTCGTAGTCGTCCCCAGCGCCCTCCTCGAACATGGCCTGTCGTCGTTTTTCAGCCTCGGCGGCGCGATCGTGCTGGGCCTTGCGACGCTTCTTCTGCGCCTCGACTTCTCGATCCCGCTTCTCCTTGGCCTCGGCGGCCGCGGCGGCCTTTTCAGCCTTCGCCTTGTTGGCACCGAGGAGGCGCAGAGCCAACTCTCGCTCTTCGTCGTCCTGGTCGGCGTATTTGGCTGCGGCCTTCTTCGCCTTGGCCTTCTTGCCTCGCGTCACCGGCTGTTTTTCTTTCTTGGGAATGGGCTCGGCGGACTCGATGGGCTTTCCTTGTCGCAGTTGGCGCCGTTCACGGGCAGAGAGGTGCTTCGTGTCTTGAGACCTTCCGCCGTTGAAGGCTTCCATGTTTTCTGTATGTTCCTCTTCTGCCTCCTCTTCTCCTTCTCCTTTCTCTGCGAGCTCATCCTGATCTTCTGTTGCTTTCAGGTCATTGTCGTCATCCAGCTCGGCACCGTCGGCCTCCTCTGCAGTATTCTCGACAGGAGATTCAGAGGGGCCTCGCTGTAGCGGGTTCCGGGCAGGCACATTGTCATTATTTTCGGGTTCCTCCTCCTCCTCGGAACTTTGATCTTCTTCCAGTTCTTTCTCTGGCTCATTTGAGGCTTCGGTGGGTTTAACCTCCTCTTCTGCAGGTTGCGTCTGCTCTGTCTGTTGGGCCTCCTCTGCTACCTGGGTCTCCCCATTTTCACCGGCAGCCGCTTCCGCAGAAGCAGACTCATCAAAGACGGCCAACTTGTGGTTCCGAAGGCTCTCCTTGCTGACCTGGAACATCACTGCAAAGCCTAGTACAAGCTGGGACGGCGCAAGGAAGTTCTTCTCTCCCTTCACCAAGAATTCACCCGTCGGCAGCAGACCGCCAGCTTCAGCGGTCTTGGTGACTTGGCTCGCATGAGCCCAATATGCAGACATGACAGCTTTGGACTCCCAAGCATTGGACGTGGCAACACAGAGATTTCCCGCTTGGGAAAGAGTACTGGGTGGAATTGGAGCGTTCGAAGCAGTCGATCTGTTCTTGACGATCATGGGTCTGGCACCGTCGAGGTCGGCGTTGACGAAGATATCACCCTTCTTCAGATGGCGGCGGTAAAGAATCTCGCTCTGCATAGCATCGCGACCACTATTTATCATTAGAAAAGAAACTTTCGGGCACAGTATAAATAAAACTTACCCCAGGACCAGGTATCCTTCGGATGAGATGAAGAAGAGGAACTTTTCAAACCAGAAGGGCTTTCTGGCCATATGTAGGACCTGTTTCTCCTGCTTGAGACCTTTCTTAAGATCCTGGTTGACCTTCTTCTCATGGCTCTTCAATGCCTTCTCTGAGGACTGCGTCGTCCTCTGTTCTTTAACCGCGGCCATCTTCTTTTGATCGTAGTACTGCGTGGCGTTTGCCCACGGCGAAAGACCGAGGTCAATGTCAATGGTCAATTGTTCCGGTGACGAGCGCGCAGTCTGGGCCTCTGCGCCCTCCTCATCAGACTCGGACTCGTCGCTGGAGAACAGTCCATTTTCTTCCTCCTGTTCCTCTCCGGCTTCTCCCAAGAGCAGGGTGATCGTATTCTCGTACAGCTTCAAGGGCAACTTGATGATTTGCGCGACAGGGTTGCCTCGGCCTTGTTCCATCTCGATCAAGCGTGCGATTTCCACCCAGTCCATACCCTGTGCAATCAAGCTGTTCACCGCATCCATCGCCTCTTGCACCCGATAGACATTGTCCTCGATGGCGCCTGCTTTGCGAATATGCAGTTCCTGCGTTTCCTTCAGCGCTCCGATCCGTTTCTCATGCTCCTGTCGCACTGCCTCGAGCTTGCGTCTCGCCGTTTCTTCGCGTTCCGTCAGCCGCGACTCGAGCTTCTGTGTCTCAATCGACGAGAAGTATTCGTCCACCGTCGCATTCAGCGACGGGAATTCCAGAATCGTCACGCCCGGCTTCTTCTCGAACTGTCGGGGCTTGAAAGGATGAAAGTCCTCGTACAGCAGACTAGGCTTGTCCGAAGGCGTCTCACCCTCCCCGGTCCCCTGCTGAGCCTTGGATCGCCCATCCGGCTGCGCGACAATATATCCCGGATGGTTCTGCTGCGTCGACAACCGGATCGTCTCAACCTCCGCCTCCCTCAACACGCCCTCCACCTTCCGCAGCAGGTCCTCATCCTGCAAGACCTGATCCAGCGGCGTCGCGGGGTCGATCTCCCTCACGGCAAACGCATGGTCCAGCAACAGCGGCGGATACTCGGGAAATCCCTGCGACAGAGCCTTCCTTAGCACGTCGGCGTTCTTCTTCTTCGACTTCTTCGGCGCCCCGTCCTCGCGCGCAAACAGCGCCTTCGCTTTCTCCACCGTGTCGCGGATCCGGTCCATCGTGATCGGCGGTACCCCGTTGTAATTCTGCTTGTTCGTCACCGTGTACTTCAAGCCGACGCGGGCCTCCTCGCCCTCGGAGGCCGAGACTTGGCGGAAGACAGCGAGCATGTTGTACTCGCGATCGGTGACGATGATATTCCCGCCGGCGAAAAACTCAAGGAACATATGGTAGGTGTCATCGCTGAAGGAGATGTCGATGACGCGGTCCGTGCCAATCTGCTTGATGGAGGTGATGCGACGGGTTTTGAGGAATTTGCGCAACCGCGATACGAACTGCGACGGTGCGGTGGCGGTCGCTCGCGAGTACTGTGTGACATGGCATCGGAAACCAGAGTCGACGATGAATTGTTTGCGGTGGTCGGGTTTGGCGAGCTTGAATAGGAAAATTCGCTACAGGTCGAGAAAGATCCCCCTCATTTAGCAATCCGGCCACCAGTGCGAAAAGGGCGTTCAACCTACCGACGAGAGGTCATAGATATTCGATACTCGCAGATTGACCAGCTCTGCGGCCAGTTCCTGGGAGATGACCTGGTGCGTGGTGCTGGTGAGTTTCCCGCCATCATTGTTGTCGCTCCAGGAACGAGGGTGGTAAATAACAAACCTTGACGTCCAAAGACGAGAATCTCTGTTTCATCTTCTGATGTCTTGCGCGAGAGCTAGTCTAGAAGAAAAGCCAATCCTGGCAGATGTGGAAGGGGAAGAAGATTTGACTTGGGCGATCTGACGGGGAGAGGTACCTACCTGCGTGACGTATGCGGGGCAGATTTTCACCCATTTCCTACCGTCTTTAGTGTACTCGGTACTCCGTAGCTACGGCAAGCGATAGTGGAATTTTCTAGAAAATATAGTACTGTTTAGAACAGGTTAAGTGGTGGAGTCTTTTAAACATTTAACATCAGTTGTTATTCTTCATTTCTATTTTTATCCTTATTCTTTATTTTATTTTATATTTTTTTTCACTCATAGGGCGTTACGACTACCTACTAGGTACCAGCTCTTCGAATAGTAATTTACCTTCTACCGGCTGAATCTATAGAAACCAATTTCTATATCTTGTTGCGAAGAAGGGGGAAGACCTAACGCCCAAGGAATTTTCCTCTCGATAGCTGCGATGATTTCTCAGGTGTGCATTGACCATCTTTAAGAGAAGATATCGACCAAGTAGCGATCTTCACTGATATCGCCACAAATCCCTTAGGCGCTCCACAGACATAGCAGTTCGCCCCTCGGACCCAGAGCTCTCGGACCTCCCTTTCATACTCTTGGAGCACATCTTGAACATACTGGCCTTTGCCGCTGACAGGCCGGCTGTATGCACGGTAGCACTTGACCGCACCGGCCGCCTCCCAAGCATCGAATTCCTCGCGATAGAGATCGTCAAGCTCGCTGTCTCTACAACCGAAGAATAACAAAGGCGGCGCCAAGCTGTTGATGTCTTTCCGTGCGTGGATGACAGCATATAGCTCCTGCACAAACCCGCGGAAGGGAGCAATTTCGGCTCCTACGGCTATCATGAGAAGGGGTTTCGATTGAGGGTCCTGAGGAAGAGCGAAATTGTGTCGTGGGGGGCGAATGGACATGTTGATGAGGTTGCCAGGAGTAAGCCTAGCCAGGTAATTGGAAGTGACGCCGAAGAATGCAGAGTGGTCTGGAGTGGTTGGTTGCTGGTGAACGACTGAATAGGTAATTGTTGCTCTGGTAGGATCCTGCAGAGGAGACGATGCTGTGGAGTAAGTCCGAACGCGTAGGGGAGGAAGCATTGCGAAGTACTTCTCCACGCTGATCTGGATGGTTCTATGTTGCTCTAGTACGTCCAGAACGGAGAACTGATGTTGGTCTAACTCCTCACTGAGCTGTTCCAGGGCCCGTTTTGTGGATTCGTCATTAGCAAGACCAGCCAGGTCTTGCACTTTGAAAGAAGAGGTATCAGTATTGACGATCCCTATTGATGATCATAGGGAGTGAACCTACGCCCTTGGAAGCTGGCTGATTCAACTCCACATAGCGACTGAACATCTCATGAGCTGTCGTCTGAGCATTTGGCACATGCTCTGCCTTTGGAATATGGCCATCACCAAGCACACTGTCCCAAGTTAACTGAAGCCGTGTTAAAATACGCTGTACAGTCTTGGGCGGATTAACGGGCAGAATTGCAATATAATCACCCGCCTTGTACGCAGATCCAGATGGAAGTTGGATTTCCATGTGCTTCTTGATTTGCGAGTTTGACGCAGTTAGCACCCTCGTGCCGGAGACGTATGCCTTGCAAAGACCAGATTCAAGGAAGTTAGCCGTTGAAAGGTGATCAAAGACGACGGAATAGTTTGGATTTGTGACGGTTTCTGAGGACATGCCATTGCTGTTCAATAGGATCGGCCAGATTTGCTGTTCCCGCTCTCTCAAATTGGTGACCATGTCACTAATCGAAGCGTCGGCGGTATGCAGTGGGGAAAGTCGATTCGCCCCTCTTTGATGAATGTGGTTGTCGATAAGATTAGGTATCCTCTGAAACGTTGCGTGCCAGTCACGGTGTCCTAGTGATGTGTGAGATAAGGTGGAAGAGAGGATTGCGCATGTAGCAGAACTTATCACAGCCAAACACAGCATAGTCGACTCCCTGCAGGTCGTCCCCAGGCAGACTTGGTCATCGCTCTCTCGCGGCTCAAGCTGTTTATGAATTCGCGAGAACCGGCGGTGTCTGGCGAGTATGTACTTGACCTAGGCCAGGGATTTGACACCATCGCGCTGCCTGATCTTGACTTCCGGACATTGTTCGGGTCTGTTCTCCCGGATCTAGGTGTAGATGAGATAGGGTGTTCGAATTATGACAGAGAGAATAAGCATTGTGTTATATGGTAACAGTTAATCAACTGTATTGTTCTAGTATTAGAAGGTGGTTTAGAGATCAATGATTGTGAAAGACAATAATAATAATAATAATAATAATAATAATAATGTCATTCCGCCGGGCTCATTCCGGCCATCTGTAAAAGATGAAAAATCTAGAAGTATTCTTGGAATATTTTCAATTTTTTGAGCTCATATCACAAATTAATTAGATCTCGTCTAGAACCCCTTAGGTCAGCCCCAGTGTCCTCTGTCGTGAAACATAAAAAGGAGTATCTCTATAGAATAGAATCCCCGGGCCCCTGGAAGAAAGCAAATCGGGAAATACCAAGTGAACAGACATCATGAAATAGAATGAGCAAGAAAAGCAACATGCATAAACCACGCCGGGGCCAGCCAGAAACGAAAAATGAAATGTGTCAAGAATCAAACAGAAACGAGAAAAAGAAGCAACAAACAAATCAGATGTATATCCATGCCAATTCAACAAGACCAACCACATCGCAGTATCCACACCTCCCCTCGCACCTTGGCATCGACTCTACATCTGCCGCAATCCCTCGGCCAGACGCCGCTTTCCAAGCTCCCAGGCATTGAGGAGACCTTGTTCCGAGAGGTCGATGCTCTTGAGGTTGGGCGCATCGGGCGCAGGAGGACGGCTGACGCGGGAGGCGATCAAGACGGGGTCGGTTTCCAGGATGATTCCGTCGTCGATGATCTCATCGATTGCGAGGGCCACTAGGTCGTAGTTTTCGACGATTGTGCGCTTGTCAGTGGCGCCCCTAATGCGATCCAGGTTAGCGGACATTCTCTCCCTGATACCTCTACCTCGCACCCTTCCAAGACAGACACAGAAGACCAGACGATAATACATACTTAAACAAAATCCCCAACGCATCCCGCAACGACAGCACCACATTATAAAGCAAGACCTCATTCTCCTCAGCACCCCCAACCACGTAGAGCATAACATCGCTCTCCATCTTGAACACGACGATCCGGTTATCGTACAGAATGACATCGCTCGTCGACTTGTTCGTCTTCTCCAGCAGACCCTGCTCAAAGGCCTTCTGCTCCTTCACCGTCGGGTAGGGGTTTGCGCCGGGGTAATCGGTCGAGTTGGGAGCCACGCCGGCCGGGGGGTGAGGCGGCGAGTAGTACTTGGCGAAGATGCGAGAGCCATCGTCGGCCGACATGAGAATGACGGCGTTGACGGAGAAAAGGGATAGTGAGCCGGGCATTTTGAAGGCAATTGCTCTGAAAGGCGTTCGTGGGGAGAGGCCGGAGGTGGACAATGACTTGCTGTTTACTCCGACTGAGTTACTGTCAACTTGTCCGCTATCCGGAGGTCGGGGGATTGTTGTTCCGGGTTATACACCAGCTATTCTACTTGGGCAAGTAACTCCTGTTATTACTACTGGGTTGGGATTTTCCATGGTATATTCAGACTGATTTCAACAAGAGGAAGTGATTACTGGGGACACTGGGTTTTCTGATCAGATTCTCAATAAATCTTGGGTGGAGCCCAAATTCATAGAAACTCCGGCACATATATATAATTTCCGCTCCGAATAAGTAATAGAAAGTCAACGTAGCACGAAGGCTTGAACACCGTACCTTATGAATCACAATACAAATACAGTCATGACTTGTCAAGACAAACTCAGTTCTAGAACATGAGTTATATTATATCGATGTTTCGTGTTGAGATGAAACCCCACTTCCGCTATTACTCAGGGACACATGTGCCAATCCCAATCAGAAAGAGAGAAGAAACAAAGAAGGATCGTCAGGGATACAAATTTCAATTGGATAGATATACATACATGGTTGGGCCGAGAACGGCCGAAAACAAAAAAGCCATTAAAATAATGTATACAGAAAAGTTATCACTCTATAAAGGAGTATATAGGTGGATCATATATGTTCATCAAGGAGAGGGGGGCATCAACAATGGCCAAATCATCATCACAAACAGTCTTCAACGTATGTCTCAATAATAATAATAATAAAAAATCCAAGCATCGTCCAGATAGGGGTAGCATGCAAGAATGCCCCGTCAAAAAGTGGCCATTAGACGTCAAAAAATCAATCAGCACATAGCAATGGAACCAAACAAAAGGACATTAGCCCAAGTCTATCATGATGATCAGTAACAGCAAAAAGCCACAGGGTATTCAAACAAAATGGCATGCTGGCCGTCTCCTAGAAAGCCCGTAAGGCTCATAGGAGTGGCCAGTAAAGAGTAGGTAACGTTCCATAACCGGGAACACGCGTCAAAGAGGGCATAAAAGGCAAAAAAGGAAGGTCGAGAAAAGAACATAAACAAAGAATGAAAGAAGAAAAATTCAAGGATGTACATCAGAAATTCAGGTCTGCGCGGACTCGCTGCCGTTGGAGGTTGGTCGGTTGAACCATGGAATCCAGCTTCCACGGTTGGCCTTTTTCCGAGCAGCCTCTTCTTCCTCGATTGCCGCTTTGGTCTCGCTGACCAGTCGTAGGGGACGGAGCTTGCTCTGGGTCATAACTGCGCCGGTATAGTTGGTCATCCCGGAGCTGGAACGGGGCGAGCTGGAGGTGGCTCCGGTAGAAGCGGTGTCGGCGATCGGGTCGCTGGTCACGCTGTCCGAGCTGCTGAGTCGACTACGTTCAGGCTGGCTGGACAGAGAGGGGGCGCGACCACTGCCGGACATGTAGCTGGTACCAGAGAAGGCACTCTGGCGGTTTCCGGGGCCCATGATGGTCGGGCTGATGGGACCGCCCGAGTTGCGTCCGCGGTACATCTGTCCAACGACGGCAGCGGCAGCAATGTCGGTCTGCTCAGATCTGGCCCGGCGATGACCCGGGCCCGATCGCACCGAACCGGCACGGCCGAGAGGAATGCTCGGAGCGGTATTCGGGTTTTCGTGGGCCGTTGGGGGAATGGTGATGGCGCTCGCAGCGGAAGTAGGAGGCGGCATCATGCTGGCTGGACGCGACCGCGGAGGGCGGGTAGCATTGGGGCCTGGGCCGCCGACCACCGACCGTGCCCTCTGCAAGAAAGAGGGTTGGGACGCATCGTCCTTCTCGGAAGGAGTGGGAGGCAGGTCCTTGTTGCTGCCGGCAGGCTGCTGCTTGGCCGGAGGGTCATTCTCATTCTTGTCCAGGATGGTCTCGAACCCTTCGTGCTGCAGCACGCGACTAATGATACGTTCAATGTACAGAGTCAGGGCCTTGTTCTGATCCTTGAGCATCTTGATCTCCGATTCAAGCTTGCGGGTATCATCCGTGTCCGCCCTTGCGTCCACAGAATCCAGCTCGTCAGCTAGCGAACCTAATCCGCTGCCGGACTCCTTCGACTCGGCGTTGTCAGGGTTCACTTCGCGCATGAAATCGCCCTTTGTAAAGTCACCATTCAGCGTTCTCTCACTCAGAAGGAGCTGATAACTTTCATTGTCTTCCATCAAACGAGCGTTGGCCATACGGGCCTCAAGCAACTCCTTCTCCAGCTCGCGCTGGCGGCCGCCGCCTTTGTTCTCCATCTCGACCAGCTTGATTTGAGACTCGGCCAGCTCGAGTCGAAGCGACTCGATCAGTTTATCCTTCTGCAACAGCAGCTTCGAGTTATTTCGAGACGGGCTGCGCTCCAACTGAGACGAAGGCGCAAACTGCCCGTCCACTTCGGGGGACGATCGATTCCGGAAACTGGCTGGAGACGGAAGTTAGCAAATGACGAGGACCGGAAAATTCAAACGAAATGATAGGGAAGCCATACAAGAGCGGGAGACATTCTTGTCGCCCTCGGCATTGATCCTCATATCCTTCTGGGACAGAGATTCCTTCAGACGCTGGATGGTGGCTTGCATCTCTTCCTCGCGGCTCGCCTGCTGCTCCTTTTCCTGCAACATGGCATTTCGCTCCTGCTCATGCGCCTGCTCCAGGTCCCGAATCTTGCGCACGTGGTCCCGCACCTCGCCATTCAACGATTCGATCCTGCTATCCTTCTCGTGGGCTTGATCCTCCAACTTGCCCTGCTCGCTGACGGCCTCGTCCAGGCGCATCTGCAAGACGCCGAGCTGCTTCTGGTACTGCTCAGAAGCGGTCTCGGCCTTCTGCAGCTGCTCCTTCAGATCCTCGATCAGAGCGGCATTCTGGGCGCGGGCTTCCTCCTCGGACGGGTCGGGGGTGACTTTGGGCACGCTGGACATGCTGAGATTGGAGCGACCGGGTTTTCTGGCAGCCGCCCGCGCGGAAACGGGAGCCGAGCCACGCAGCGACGGGGAGCGAGACAGGCCATTTGTCGAGGCACTGGGCGAGCGAGAATGGGTTCGCGAGGGGGTGCCGTTGGTGGACGGGCTGTCACCGGTGATCGAAGATCTGCTCGAGTTGCCCGGGGTTCCAGGCTTGCGAGGCGTCGCAGACATGGTTACCGGCAACAAAGAGACTTTGAAGAAGGTGGGATGGTAGTTTGGAGAGGCAACAAAACGATCTAGAAAAGGGGTGGAGGAGAAGTAGACAGATCGAACAGGGATGGATGAGACTGCGATGAAACGAGCGGGAAATTAACTGATAAATTTAAGGAACGGAGGTATAAAGTCGAAGTAGTAGCGGTCAAAACACAGTGGACACTAAAGTAGTTCGGAGTTGGTAGTAGCAGTAACGGAGGACTACCGGTAGTGGGGGAAGTAGTAGTAGTAGTGTAGTAGTAAGGAATTAGCCACCTCGGGGGAGTGCGGGAAGACAGAATTAAAGAGAGATAAAGCAACAGAGGATGATGAAAAAAAAAAGAAAATAAGAAAATAAATCAGATCGAATGAAATACAAGAGAATTCCAGCAACCGGCAAGGACGAGCAAGAGCGAAAACAAATAGTCCGACAAAAGCAAAAGTGAGGGATAAAAGAAGAGAAATGGTAATCGTATGGAAACGGCCGTAAGTTACCGCGTTGCTTGGGGCTTGTCCCAACCCGGCCAACGCTAAGCCCCATGCAGCATCAGATCATATTATGATTTAATTGTGATTCTCTTTCGCTGTGTTGGTTCATGCACTCTGCCCCCCCATGATGGCCGTCGTGCTCGTGGGAGCTGCGATTCTTGAGGGGGGCTGAATCACTATGTCTGTTTTCTCGCCCCTACTCCGGTGTACACCTGGGGATGATGCATCATGGCTCTCCAGGTCTTGCTGGCCGGAGTAGGACTCCCCTAATTCATACAGTACCCAGTACGGAAGAAGTAACTAAGACATTTGATCATAGTGATTTAATTATCTATTATTACATCGTTTATACGGAAATTGTAGATATTCAGAAGTACCTACCTAGTAATAGTATCTAATCAGTATTGTCCTTTGTACCGCCCACCCTGCATCACTCCCTCCGCCTTGCAACGTACAGGGCCTCGCCATCTGTCAATTCGAGGACAGAAAAGGAGGGGTCGGAAAAGAAAGAAACACAAGAATAGAAACGAAGAAAACAAAAAGAGGCCGGTACCCAATCATGGATATCCCTCTGGGAAAGGGGATCCAGATGAGCCCGAAACTGCGCCACGTCTGCCGACAACGAGGACGATGCCTATTCCCTGGACGACGGGGAAGCCAGTATCCGACGTACATGTAGGTACCTGCACAGCTGGAACCAGTAGGCAAGGTACAGGCTGCTACATACTTTGTAGTTGCCCCCTCGAGGCCCGATGAGGTGGCTATCATTACACAGTAGGGAGTACAGAGACAATTGTATGAATGCCTGAATGGCCTCACGGAAGGCATCCCACGAACGGCGATGACTCAGCAACCACCCGTCTCAACCGGGGAAACAGACGGACCGGGACTAGCTCCGCCCACAAACCGAAGCCCGGCAAAAGCGATCGCCCGAATTTTCTGATCTCTACATCTTTTGTCAAAAGACGGCCGGAGCGCAGTTTCTCATCTTCAACCCTTTCGCCCTTTCTCCCAATCCTAAGAACTTCAAGTTCTCCCAGCGCAACGATGGCCCCCAAGAGCAAGAAGACCGGTGACACCATCAACTCGCGCCTTGCGCTTGTGATGAAGTCCGGAAAGGGTATGTTCTAAGATCTATGAAAACTTCAGGTGAAGTTTAGGTGAAGCGTTTCAATGCTAACGAGTGCTCCTTCAGTCACCCTTGGCTACAAGTCCACCATCAAGACCCTCCGTACCGGCAAGGCCAAGCTGGTCATCATCGCTGCCAACACCCCTCCCCTCCGCAAGTCCGAGCTTGAGTACTACGCCATGCTCGCCAAGGCCCCCGTTCACCACTTCTCCGGAAACAACGTAAGTGCTATCGACTGCGCGTGCTTTTGTCCTTTGTTCTTCTCTTGTTCCTCGATGCCACAGCTGTCCGTCCTGGCACGGTTGCGGCTCGAGGAACCGCCCTGAGAAAAAGCCATCCTGCTACAGGCTTTGGAGGGTACAAACAGATGGCTGACCATATGTCTCTTTCCCTCGTAATACAGATTGAACTGGGAACCGCCTGCGGTAAGCTGTTCCGTTGCAGCACCATGACCGTCCTTGACGCCGGTGACTCCGACATCCTCACCAGCCAGTAAGGGTGTAAAAGGGACGAAGGGATTCTGTTATGTCTGAACATGAGAAAAGAATGACTCCGGTCTATGCGACCGGGCCGATGTTAGATAATGACAAGAAAACTTGATGCCTGGATCTTTGGTCTCGCGGTCCTCAAGTGGGACTCCGTACTTCGTAGGTCTTATACTTCGTATATCAACTACGTAGAAGGATTCTTCGCCGAGGTGTGTAGTAAGCGGAAGTGGGATGGGCATGGATGATAGTCCGTTCTCCGTCTCCCGTGCTGGGTAGATAACTAGACAATTTGACTTCAACCTGACTCACCGTCGCCATGTTGACTCACAGATCGCGGAGAGTAATTCCACCGTCTTTCTCGCCCCTCGGAAAGATCCATGCGATCATCAATAATCATCATCAGCAATCAAGAAATCACGGGCGATGACGACCGAAAGAAGAAAGCGGAGAAACCTGACAAATCGACGGCGCGGATGCAGTCTCGTGATTGGCGCAGAGGCTAGGGCTTAGGGCTCTTGCCACTCGTTAGCGGGCGCTGCTTGGAAATCAACCGTCGAAAGTGCCCGCGCCCCAAGAATCCCCTTCCCTTTTGAACTCCCGACACCACCCTTTTCGACAACCCACCCCCCAGTTCGCAGGAAGTGCAGCCAGGTCATTTCCAGCAGTCAAGATGGCCCGTCGTCCCGCGAGATGTTACCGCTACTGCAAGAACAAGGTGCGTGCGACTTTTTGAAGATTTTCGGATTTTTTTGCGATGTTTTGTGGATTTTTTTGGGCTTCGGTATCTCGCTTGTGGGGAGGGAAGGAAAGGAACAACGTCAACCACCACCGGATGAAGAGGCTAGGCGCCATGGAGGATATATCGAGGCTCTGCTTTTGATGGAAGACCATGCTATTTGATGGAATACGGACGACTAACATGATTTTGGTTCTTATAGCCTTACCCTAAGTCCCGGTTCAACCGTGGTGTTCCCGACCCCAAGATCCGTATCTTCGATCTGGGACGTAAGAAGGCCAACGTCGATGACTTCCCTCTGTGTGTGCACTTGGTCTCCAACGAGTACGAGCAGCTGTCCTCCGAGGCTCTCGAAGCCGCCCGTATTTGTGCCAACAAGTATGTCGAATCCTCCCTCTGTCTCTCCCTCGGGCGCAAACAACCCCAATCCCCCGCGAATCGGCCCTCGACAAGAAGTTGGATACAGGGAATTAACATTCGATCTCTCATAGGTACCTCGTGAAGATCACCGGTAAGGAAGGTTTCCACCTCCGTGTCCGTGTGCACCCCTTCCACGTCGTCCGTATCAACAAGATGTTGTCGTGCGCCGGTGCCGATCGTCTCCAGACCGGTATGCGTGGTGCCTTCGGTAAGCCCAACGGTCTCGTTGCCCGTGTGAACATCGGCCAGATCATCCTGTCCGTCCGCACCCGTGACTCCAACCGTGCCGCCGCCATCGAGGCTCTCCGCCGTTCCATGTACAAGTTCCCTGGTCGCCAAAAGATCGTCGTCTCCAAGAACTGGGGTTTCACTCCCGTCCGCCGCGAGGAGTACGTCCAGCTCCGCCAGGAGGGCAAGCTCAAGCAGGACGGTGCCTACGTGCAGTTCCTGCGTGGCCACGGTCTCGTTGAGGAGAACATGAAGCGATTCCCCGACGCCTATGAGAACCTTGCGGCTTAAATGGGCGTGTTTTCTAGCGTTAGGACAAAAAAGAGATAAAAAGAGAGACCAATTTTCCGAGTTTTTTACCATTATCTTCTGTTCGCCACGACTGTTCTCTTGTTTTTTTTCTACAACGTGATGTGTCATGTACCAATGTCTATCACGTACGACGGAGTTGTATAATCATGGATTTTCCTCGGATTGTTCTTTTTCAACTCCATTTTTCGAACGTAGGGATTTTATTCTAGTAGGCATCACGTTCATTGTATAAGAACTTTCGTAGTTAGCAACACTTGACAACGCCACACTTGGCCACGCTTCGTACGACAGTATCCTCGTCAATTACGATCTGAACATGCATATCCTACAAATGTCCAAATGATTCCAAATAATGTCCAGTCAATTATCGATTGCACATTCAGCCCGACTGTTTATTCAAATCACGAATTCGTATGTTCACGGGATGCAATATATATCCAAAGACCCAACGAATATCAACAGACCCCATCTGAAACACTCCCAGAAACCGTAAAAGGCCCCGTTAGATACACATATAAAGCGACACCGTACATGCACCAGTCCACGAATATAAATATATATATATATATAAATCGATGGGTCTTGGAAACTGGAATGAAAAAAGGAACTCACGCCAAACACCAAGAACGAAAGGCCATCCATCCATCACCCATAAGATGAAGTATGAGGGGATCATATGAAATAGACATTTAAATAAGAATGTATGTATGTATATATGTGTATGTATGACCGTGTTGAAAGACCGAATAGTGAATAAACAAGAAAGATAGAAATCATTCCGAACCCGAAGGGAAATGATAGAGATAATAGAAACATGGCATCATGCTGGGGACGAACATCAGAGACTCCGAAACAAGCGAGTCAGTCCAGTATTGTGAAATTATGGAGATTCATGGCCAGCATGCAAAGATCTAGGGGTGTTCGGATGGGATCGACTCTGTATAAATCCAATAGAGCATCGCGATAACCAACCAAGAGATGAACGAACTAGACGTCTCCCCACGCCCCGAGACCAGCTCCAACGGGTGCAACGGCGCTGCCGCTGTCAACGCTCCCGCCGATATCCCAATAATTGCGACTGGACCCGGTCAGGGTTCGCCGGCTGGAGATAGCAGAAAGCTTTGCACTTTGACTGGCACAGCTGGAACTGGGCCGGCGGAACTGCTGGCGCAGGAGCGGCGACGAGACGCCCACCGGACCGGAATGGCTTGCAGAGTACTGGGACTGACGTCGAACCTGGGCCTGTGAGCGGGAGTGGGCACGCGCGACCAGCGGGTGGTGCTGACGAATGATCGCCGCCCGGCGGGAGGCGTCTTGTTGGGGCCGACGCGAGGCAACGTGGTGATTATCGGGGTTACTGTTTCGACGGCTGAATCGGTTGCGGAGATAGCGGAAGACCATCATCACATCGAGTTCGCGTTCCCAGTACTCTTTCTCCTGGTGAAGACGGGAGGATTCCGATAACGGCTCGGCCGCGGAGCGATTGGTGTCGTCATCCTCGATGCCCCACTGAGCGGCATGTTCCCGACTGCTGCTGGGGTCACGCAGAGTGGGAGAGAACTGAGGCGATAACGCTGTATCCTGATCGCTTGTAGTCATCATGGAGTTAGGCAGAGCTGCCGATCCTGTCTGGGTTTGCGTGGTTTCTTCTTCGGGTAGACGTCCAAGAGGCATCCCGGCGTACTGATTCGGGATGTCATTAGACAGGTTGAGGTAGGTTGTGAAAGCACCGGGGTGTTCACACAGTTGGTGAACCAGGACTCCCAGTTCATGTGCAATACGCTGGAGGAGTTTGGTCTGCCAGAGACTCTGGTCGTCACGCACGGAGTCCAGCTCTAAGCCCAGTGCCTCGTCCATATTCGACTCGTAGACTGTGCCCGCCGAGGTGTCCCTGTCTTCATCCTCGGTGGCTGGCAAGGACTCTCCGAAAATAACGGACAGCAAGGAGTCATCAATGCCAATCAAATCTCGGATGACTTTGCGGGTAAGACGCCGCCAGAGGGATTCGTCCTCGTTGCCTTCTGATTCAGCCGCAGAAGGCAGAGTGTCTCTAGTTACCTCTGGTACACCGGCCAGCACGTCTGCAACTTCAGCATGCGAGACGGGATGATCGCTCAGGCTGCTCACGCGGCTGTTGCGCCGTCTCCGCGTCTCCATCTCGATTTCTTGTAAGAGCGCCCGGCTCTGTTCCATCCTCCACTTCTCGATCCGCTGCCATCGCTCTCGCTCGACATCGGTCGGACCCTCATCTGCGATGGAATCCAACTGTCGCTGGACACTCGATCGTCGCCGGTGTGATAGTTCGGGCCGCCGGTTGGGATTGTACAGCTCGTGCTGCCACAGCTGTTCTTGCACGGGCCGACTAGATGCCTGAAAACTTCCCAGTCCATCATGAGCCGGCAATAGAGCCGGGGCTCCTTGATCAAGCCTCGTGACCGACTCCTGATTCAAAGACGGAGCCCGGAACGCATGCAGACCATCGTCTAGGCTGTCTAGCTCCGTCCCGTCCTCATCCAAAGGCTCCTCCAGAGCATCGTCCTCTTCCTCTTCGTTGTCCTGATCCCAGGCCGAACGAGTCGGCGTCCCAAAGGAGCCAAAGTCGCTGAGGCGCGAGGCTCCTACCGTTCGTTGGGTGCGATCAGTGGAGGTCGTGTGCGTGCGAGCGGTGGTGGAGGGTTGCGTGGGGGAGAATAGCACCCATTCTGCGGAGTCGGATTCGGGTAGTTGCGAAAGATTCGACGGCGGATCAAGAGCGGGAGGAGGGAGAGAGGTGGAGTAGGAGCGCTGACGGCGAGGGGCTTGAGGTGGTAGACGAAACGCCATGAGTTGGTGAGGAGCGCGAGATTAGGAGGAATGACGGAGTGATCGATAAGAGCGACTCGGGGTGGATCTTCCCCGCGTGGTCAAGGGAGGATACAAATACAACGACAGAGGGCAGTAATAAATAAAAAAAAAAAAATTAAAAGGGGAACAATAGACAAGGAGGTGAAGGACAGTCTAGCCAAACAAAGACATCAGCCGAAACAAAGGCCAGATAGAGGGAAAAAATGACGAGTCGCAGGTCCGGTGGTGATCCGATGCGACCGGCGGATGAGTTGAGATGGAGGGAAATGACGTTTCGCCGACTAACGGAACCACAACCTGAAACACGTCGATCCCGTCGCGGTGAAAATTTCTCCAGAGGAAAGGAAGAGGAGGGAGAAAGAGACAGGAGAGAAGGAAAAATAGGAGAAAAAGGGTCAAGTTGGTTGAGAAACGGAAGAAGGAAGATGGTGAGGACTGACTTGCGGATGATGCAACAGTCAGCCGACCGCAGGGTTGATGTTTAGTACTGATAACGAGAGATAACGATCTTATATGGTACAGTATAGAAGATCAGGGTTGGTCTGATTCTCTCGTCAGCTCCGGTCCAAATTGCCTGACGCTGTCATCCCACCTCGCAGACTTCCAGAACAACTCTTTGAGATTGGAGTACACCGTAACTAGATCGATCCTCCGTTCAGTCGATCCTTTCGTTCAACTGTCACTAATGAAATAGATGAATCAATGATGTCTGAAGATCGGATGATCTTCGTCCACGTGACGCTCCTAAATCGGCCTTGGGCAGGCACTAAGTCTTCCTACTTCTTCCTACGGACTACCTACTCCTGGTATCTGCGCGATTCAAACGATGATTGCACGTTGACGTGTCGGTCGCCCGTCGCTCTGATTGCTGGAAATCATGCAAACGCCACCAACCATGTCCCTGAGAGGCTTGGCAGGATTCCCCTTCGATTCGAAAGTGTCTACGGTGTATCCCCCCCGCCCTTCCACGGGTGACATCAACTGTGAGTCTGCTTCAGATAGTTTTCCCTCAGCCATGGCAGACGACAAAGTTTGAAGGCGATCAAGGATTCGGCAACCGCAGCGTGGGGCTGGCTGACAAGTGACAACAAAGAACGGAGTTGCCTCCAATTGGATTGCTGCCTCAGCTGACGAGAGGACTAAGGTATATGTCAGGAGAGAAACGCAAGGGTGATATCGATATTGACCTCTCAACTGTCGACCCCTTAAAACTGGCCACCCAATCGATTAACTAATCATCTCGACCGGTAGTTGCTCCGTACTCTGCTGCCTCTAGGAGAGCATGGCGATGATTTATCTGCGAGAATGCCCAATTGTACACCGCTGTAGGTGCAATGAACGATATGATATACCGTTGGATCTCTGGACCGTACCTTGCAGACGCATCGCCGTCCTCCATGGCCAGTCTCTCTGCCTGATGCTCCTCACTTGGGCAGGGGACCGTAAGGTACACACACTGTCCCAGATGTAGAACTTAAGGGACATTTCAAGCTAGTCGTCTCCGTCAGAAAATGAATCTTCCGAACAAGGTGACCGCGTAACTCTGGAGATCGATCACATTGATCTGTAGCGGTTATTATTATTATTATTATTATTGGTGGTGAGGCCCGCTTTTTCCGGAGTTCCACCGCTTGTTCGTTTGGAAACAACGAACAAAAACAAGAACGCCAACAAGGCTTATACTTTTTAACATTGCAGGCAATTAGGAATAAACCCCAAGCGATTAATCTTGAAAAGTGACATTCCGCCAAGTTCAAATCATGCCAGAGCTCAAGTCGAAGCTTCTCTCGCGGGGTCCCTTGGTATGCGTTCTGAAGATCGGCATTTTTCTACCATGACGTGTTCCTGATCTCAAGTGAATATCTATCATAGGATCCCAAAGAAGCCGAGTGGAAGACCCTGGTCAGGACGACTTACCTTGATCCGAACGGTGTCGAAAGAACCTGGGAGTCTGCCGAGCGACTGGTAGTCCACATCCATCTCGCTTTTCTTGCCCTTTACGGCTAATAACGTTGACAGACTCGACCTGCCAGCTCGGCCGTTGATGGCGTCGGGGTTATGACAATCTTGCACAAACCCACAGGCCCCGAGTTGCTTCTCCAGAAACAGTACCGACCGCCGATCAATCAGATCGTGGTGGAGGTTCCCGCGGGCATGGTCGACGCGGGAGAGACCGTTGAGCAATGCGCCGTGCGGGAGTTGAAGGAGGAAACGGGCTACGTTGGGGTAGCGAAGAAGACGAGCCCGATCATGTATAACGGTCAGTATAGCCGCTTGTTCTGTGCTCTGACGGATTTGACTGAACGTAACCGAACAGACCCTGGCTTTTCCAACACCAACTTCAACCTCGTCCATGTGGATGTGGACATGTCGCTTCCTCAGAACCAAACCCCCCAGCCCGAGCTCGAGGAGAACGAGTTCATTGAATGCTTCACGCTCCCGTTGAGTAGTCTGTACGACGATCTCAAGAGGTTGGAGAAGGAAGGGTACGCGATTGATGCCGGGGTAGGCTCACTAGCAGAGGGTATCCAGGTCGCCAGACGATTCCAATTGTGATGACCGGATAGATAATCTGATAGACCTCAGTCATAGAGAGATAGAACATAGATATCCATTGTCGGTATTTCTAGAGAGCCAATCCCACAACTACGCATCTTCCCCTTTGCCTTTGGTGGATGTTGGTACCGAGCAGTAGCCGCAGCCCTTGCTGGCACAATAAGAATGACTGCCAATAATCAATGAGACTGGCACGCCCTTCATCCTCCCCCCCCGAGTCCTCCTCCATCGACACGCCACCAGCCTCCGCCGCCGTGGCATCCATCAAGACGTACATCATCCTCGCCCACTCCGTCTCGCTCCGATTCACCCACTGATGCATGGTTCCCCTCTGCACCACCACATCGCCGGGCCTCACCGTCTTCACCTCCCCATCATCCAACAAACAGTCCAAATCGCCTACCAACACAAACCCATAATCAATCCAGACTAACGGTGCAATGCATCGGCGAGCGACACCCCGGCGGATAATCCACGTAGCGCATGAGGATGCCGTTACGTTTCACGAGTCCGCTATCTTGGCTCCGCGCAAACATGGCCTTGTAGTCGGTTAGGTCTTGATCATTGGCTAAGGGCACGGGGAAGGTCGAGACGGTGTGTCCGAGGAAGAAGCAGCCCACGGGCATGGTTGGGTCGTCGCTGACTTGCCAGAATTGCATGCGCTCTGGGAGGGAGGTCGAGTAGATTGCTTTCCCGGAGGTGTTGTGGGTGGTGATGAAGCGGTGGATTTGGGGGAGGGGGTTGCTGTAGGGCTTCTTTTCGGAAGGATTGGTGGACATGGTTGTGGTTAAGTAGTGGTAGGTGAGATTGAATGAGATTCTAAAAGAGTAGATTCCAGGTAACGAAAGAGAAATAGGAAGAGAGATCAAGATGTGGTCTTAGGCTATCCTAGTATGGCTGGTGGAACGATGTGAATAGTCGGACCGAATAAGGGCCTTGCACCGAATGCCGAAGGCCTTATTTTCAAGGCAGGAGGCATGCAGTTATGATCGTAGCAGAAAAGGACTGCGTCTTGCAAAGCACAGATTCTGAATCCTTTCAATATGCTGTCGTTCGTGCCTTATCCTCTCCCCATCCCAGTGGACTCGCCCTTCCCGGTTTCCAATATCCCGTTTGGGACTTTTAGTACATCCAGTGATGTAGGTTTTGAACATGAAACAGATACTATCTCAATGGTCTGGATATTAACCCATAAGCGAGGTCAGAAGTCCCAGCCCCGACCCGGAGTTACAGTTGGCGACCATGTGCTGGACCTTTGCGCACTAGTAGCCCAAGGCCACATCCAGGGCTCCGAACAGATGAGGCGCGTTTTATCTCAGGTAGAAGAACCTGGCAACAGTTGGAGTCGTCTTATAAATGATAATTGACTAACAATTTTGTCTGGCTCTGGCCAACCCTGAACGACTTTCCTGCGCTTCCAGGTCATGAACGAGCCGCTGTTCGCAGAAGTGTTCAGGAGCTCATCACAACAAGAGGCTCTCTATTATACAATTAGCAGGAGCAATTGAAGCGGGCTTCAAGGGGATAAAGCATCCTCGATCTCATTTTTGCAGGCGGAGGAAGATGTTTCGGTAAAGGTCCTGACATTCTTGAACAGTATGTGAGCGTTCCTAAAGTTGATACCTGGTAAACACTGAATAACCTATGTATTACTTCGCAGGAAACAACCACAGGCGAGTTCCAATCAGCAGGGCTGACCTCAAGCACATGTACTGGTCCCCGTTTCAATTGCTCGCACATCGATCTTCGTCGGGATGCGGCCTTTCCCCCGGCGACCTCCTAGGAACAGGAACCTTGTCATCCCCAGGACCGAAAGACGAGGAACAATGTTTGAATGGAAAACCAGGGACTTTAGGTTGCCTCTTTGAGCTGACAGAATGCGGATAAACTCCGATCAAACTTGGTGTGGACAACCGAACTGTGAATTGGTTGGAGGATGAAGATGAGGTTATTATCGAAGGCTGGGCCGGGCAAGGAGACTCGAGAATCGGGTTTAGGACAGTCCAAGGGGAGATCGCACCTGCAATTGAAAAAATTTGCTTACTATTGAATTAGCTAATAATCTTTTATCTGATTATCACAAATAATTCTCCCATAGCGCATTATCGAATTTTGACAAGCTTTTCTTCTGATAGCTTCAGGTAGCATACCGCGCCTGAGAATGCAACAGCATGACTGAAGCCTCCCATAACACAGTTCTCATTAAGACCAACGCAGGAGTAGTCTAAATTTATTGATTGAACAAGATGGATACTCAGTAGTCAAAATATCTTCCCAGTCTTGATACCTCTAGAGTTGGTGGTGGTGGTGAAAGTGAATTAGTCAAACCAGACAAAGACACAAAGAACTGAACTGGTGACCTGCGTTAAGCTGCCTTCCCCTCACCATCCTCTTTTTGTTCAATTGAGCGAACACCCGTTACATGTCCTAGAAGTAAGCCCTGGTACTTTAATGTGCTATATCATGTTCCTTCATCTACAATGTCAACAACACGTTCTCCCATCCAAATGTCGGACAACGCTGAGATCCTTCGTGGATGCTCGAGTGACCGAGAGAACCCACCCTTGGAGTCAAAGACGGCGTGTGTAAGGTGCCGAGGTCAAAAGGTAAGCTTGCAGTTCTACTGTGGCTCTTCTATTGACCCCAACTTATCTATTGGCTGAGACTGTGAACTCTAGTTGCGATGCAGCAAACACCTACCTTCCTGTCTACGATGCACGAAGAAAGGCTCTTCCTGCGTATACCCGCCCAGAGGCTGATCGACAACAACTTGCTGCCTTGCGCAAAGCTTCGCGTACTCTACATGAGGAAGACCAGTCGATTGATGTCTCGTCTCAGGATAGCACGAGGAAGCGGAAACGGAGGTACATTGATCTAGGAAGAGATTCGGCTGGTAAATAACTATCGATTACACCAGTGAATCATATGCGTCTCATGAAACTTCCGAGCCCCGTCTATACGGATGGGAAGATCAAATAACACTGCCTCTGCCTCTATGCAGCCCCTTGGCTTCGACGAAACACGACGTATGTCCACCAAAGGGAACCGTCAGGACGAGCTTCCACCGCATGCATTGGGCCTCTCTCTTCTAGAGATCTACTTTGAGAGAATCTATAATGCGCCTCTCTTGTTTAACAAATACCGCTTCATGAGAGACTATCTGGAAGGAAATTACCGGAATATCTTCTCCGGGCTCTTTTTGCCTTGGCTTCTATGTAAGATCATGATTCTATGATCATCTATCTCGAGCACCTGGAGATAACCCCATCAAGATATCTCGAAAGAAGACATACTTCTACCGTTCCATCCATTGAGCCACTCGAGCTGAGCACCTTAAGACTATTTGCGAGCCAAGGCCGACCGTGGGCCGAGTCAACCAGCAGAGAAGCGCTGTCTCTAAGTGGTCAGCCATCACTCTTTACCATCCACGCGCTCGAGTCCCTCACTATCTACTGGTTTGCCGTCGGTGATAACCAGCGGGCAGATATTCATTTGAGTGCGTTCAACATCTGGTGGACACACTTGCTATACCAATTACCGTGATAAAACAACCTTTACTCATATGCAGTTTTGAACAGCCGTCGCTTATCGATCATGCTACAATGTCGGCTATAACAAACCCCTTGATTGGCGCAGGGGACCCTCCCAGAATGATGAGGACAGAGATAGAAAGAAGATGCACCACCGTCCCAACCGGGTCCAGCACCGGCACCGTATCAATATCATCGCACCTGAACAGCACCAAATCCGCCTTCTTCCCAGGCGTGATTGAACCAACCAGATTCTCAAGATGTATGACCTCCGCGCCACCCATCGTTCCCATCCGTAGTACATCAGCCGTGGTCCGCTTCAGAGTCGCCGCCGGCGACGACACAAAACTCGCGTTCTCGATCCCTCGCTGCGTTTGCACTGCCAGTCGCATCTGCACTACGAAATCATTGCACTGATTCGACGCGATATCGAGTCCCAAACCAACCCGACATCCTGCGTCCCGCGCCTTAAACACAACCGGATATCCCATGCCCATCTGCAGCTCCGTATCGGGGGTGCCGACGATCCCGGCCCTGATGCGTGCCTTTGCATTCAACTCACCATCCGTGAAGGACGCGCTGTGACTGAACACGAGGTCCGGAGCTAGGAGGTCCGTGTCCGCTAGATTCTGCACCACCCGGGCGAGTCGAGTGTCGTAGTGGCCCATGGCCACATGCATCGTGGTGATCTTGACACCTAGGGCCCGCGCTACTTGGAGATCCGCCACCGTGTCGTCGATACCCTGGCCTTCTGATTCGCGGGGAGCGAACCCAAAAGTCAGGAGTGATTTTGCGGGATCTCGGATGGGGAATAGCTCCTGACGAACGCGCAAGGCGTCATTCTTCCGCATGTCCAGATCATAACACCGCTGCTGCCTGGCCCTGGCCCGGGAGGACCGGGTTTTCGTACAGCCCGTAGCAGAACGTCCCGCGGATACCGCCCTCCTTGAGCCCGTTCACGGCGGCATCTGCGTGCGCCGGACGGTTCACGACGTGGCAGTGACCCAGGACGCAGGTGACGCCGTTGTTGAGCAGACTTAGCGCCCCGACGTACTGCGCGAGGTGGACGTCGTGTGGTGTGAACAGGCTGCTGTAGAGCGTGCGCATCTCGATGTAGTAGTCCAACAGGGTCCAGTTTGTGGCGACGCCGCGGAGAAGGTGCTGCCAGATGTGGTGATGGCCGTCGATGAAGCCCGGCGTGACGATGCAGACCGTTCCATCAATGATAGTGGTCGCTGGGGCGTCGTTGGGGACTGTGAGGTTTGGTGCCACGGCTTGGATTCTGTCATCCTTAATCAGGATGTGGCAATTGGTTAAATTGCCGATGTCCGGGTTGATGCTGAGCACTGTGGCTTTGCGGATGAGGGTGAATCTGGACCGCTGCTGCATTGCGAGCTCTGTGTTCTTCGATGATCACCTAACAGTGGTATCTTGTGTAAAGATCTACTCATCTTGAGAATGGGTCCTGAATCTAGGGCAAAGACAGCCCCCTTTTAAAAAACCAGGGGAAGATCGGACCTCCGCCCATACTTGCTCGGACCGAATTGGTACTTCGGTCGATGTTTGCTACTTTTCTTTGTTTCAATGTTGCTTTCTTTGTCCGGGGTCACTCGGAAAGGACAAGATGTATGGTTGTTTCCCCGAGCCAAGTCCCATTTTTCCTCACCACTTTCATGGGTAGAGCGTTTGCTATGGTCAATACTCCGCATGTTCTCATAGGTTACCGAACAAGTGTGATGGGACTTGGGTTAAGCCAGTGATTGATCGATTCTTTAAGCCTAATGTAGCCGCTCTATTGCTAGATACCACCAACTCCTTAGACACGAGATTCGCAGCCTGCTTAGCTCAATATTCGGATAATCGTTCTAATTATAGCTAAGGAGCCTCTATCGGCACACCCTCTCATCGAATCCATTCTGTAGAAGTTCTGCAGGGACTAGATGCACCGCAGTGGTCAAAGATGATGACTTAAATAAACAAAACGAAAGAAAAGAAGGGTGCCCTAACAATTCGCCCAACACCATGACATCTGACCAGCTGTAATTGGTGTTACCGTTTCTTTGGACAAACCCAACATCAAGCTTTCGATCGGCTTTTGATTTTCGCAAAGGTTGATTTGGCTGCGCCAAGATTGCACGAGTTGTAACTCTAGGAAACCCAACTTCGACCGCAAGGTCATGAAGGAGACGGACCTGTCTGTCCAGCCAGACCAGAACGTCCTTCCCTTTAGCATCCACCGGCCAATCCTTCCAACCATTGTCTTCCTTGAACAGCGGCTCTGGTCCTCCCTTGCATCTTGCGTAGACGGTCGCAGCGATATCCCGGAGGCCCTTTTTTTGACCAAAGAAAGCATCGATGAACCCAGGTATGCCGATATAGATCGGGCCGTCCCGAAAGGCGGGCTTTATACTGTCGGGTGTAGCCGTTGATCGCATCATGATGTATAGCTGGCTGTCTGAAAACAGACATTCCGAATGCAATAGACGTTGGGGGTTCCAGCGGATTCTCGGGATCTAAATGACGCTTACACACACACTCTCTCTCTCAGTCAATATAGTAGTTCCGGTGTTCCTTGGCCGGGATATCCGGGGGCAGATGTTCTGGAACACGCTATCGACCCATGTGTAGACTCTCGATCTCGGCCTCGATCTTGAAATTCGATCCTTTGATACGAGACCATGGGTTTGGTTGAGTTCTCACCTTTTGTGCCCGCGCATGGGTACCAAAACGCGCATGGGTTCTGTTATTTAATAAGTGATGCTTCCATGGTAGCCAGGTAAGCATGTATGTATGTTTATATCAAGGAGTCATCACCCTGCAGTCCTCCCATCCTCGTCCTCTTCTGTTCCTTCGTCGCTAATTGATTGCTGCCCCGGGGTCTCTCGCGTGGGAATCCAACTCAAAGCTTCCATATTCACCTTGTGCTCGGAAGGGCATTGACTGCCCATGGTTGCCTGTCACCGTAGGGTCGACCCGCTTTCCAGACAATCACATACATTCTCAGACCCCGTTCCACGTGTCAGAGATGCTGCCACCGAAATCTTGTCCTGAGGCTTGAAGGGACGCCGCGGGGTACAAACCAGGCGATGGCATCACGCAAGCCACGAGAGGCGTTGGAGGCGCCTTAACCCAATCTTGACAGGCAATCTGCTCTCATCTGCTTGGGCATGAGCGCATACCACAGCATCTACAAGAAGCATTATTGGCCGAAATTCAACCTCCCCAGCGGAGCGCCGGGCGCATGACTCAGGATAGCTGCAAATGCACTGCGCCGCCCAACACTCCAGCAACCTCGCAAACCATCATCCAATCATCTTCATAGCCACAGCGGCGCATAAATCATTGGAGAGGAAGGCTTTGATTCCAAAGCCTCGAGCCGCCTCGTCATGCCTTGCTCTCTTAGATTTGCTTATAACTTCCAGTTGTATCCCGTTCCGTTGGTCCCTCCGTTCCGTATTCTTGTTCATCCTGCTCAACAAGCCGTGGCATAATCGCTGATGAAAGACGCATATGATCCCAACTGAAAACGAAAAAAACAAAAAACAAAAACAACGATAAAATGGCCGGTAGCACAAGCCACAGCCCGAAGATTTGCCATGAGTTCGCGAAGCGTGGGTCTTGTCGCTTCAACCCCTGCAGATACGCCCATGTCCGGCAAAACGGGAACAAGGCCCGTGGTTCGACCAACGGCACAAGCCATGGAAGTCAAACCCTTGGTAGTTCCAAAGAGCTAGCGATATGGAAGCGGCAAGTCGGCAGTCACCTATTCAATCGCCCGCTGGGCGGGCAGCTAGGTCCCATGTTCGCCAAGGCCAGACAGCTCATCGAGCTCGACGAAAACACCGTCCAGGAAGTAATCCAATGCCTCTCCAAAGAGAGCGGACTGAAACGAATTCAGGAATTGGTGCAGCGAGACTTCGATTCGATCCCAGCCTCTGCGAAACGGGATCTACTTGCCAAGCAAATGCTGCCCTTCATGGAGATTATCACGCATCCGAACGTGCTCGCCTCTCTGGTGATGGAGAACGCAGTGGCCACCATATACAATTGTCTCTACGGGGTCGGTGGGCGCCGGGGCGAACCGTTTCTGAGGTTTCTGGCCGGTGCCATCCAGCTGGAGATTGATACTGAGGGCAAAGCAGCGACCGTATACCTTGAGCAGTCTCTCCTAGTGTTTTGGAAAATGGTCGAGCTGAACTCGACCGCATTTGTCCAAGAACCTCTGAAGACCGTGGCTCTACAATTCGCAGATGCCTTTCTTACTCTTCATGCCTTGGACGGCTCGGACGCCCTTCACCAGTCCCGAGAGTACCTGGACAAGCTGCAGCATCGCCTTGATATTGGGCTTTCTTTGCCAGCCCTGACAAAGAGCGTAAAGAAACATGTTAATCACCAGACCGTTGCATTTGTGACTCAGAGAGAACCCCCTGGCGGACGCCACGACAATGACGAAGCCGATATTTGCAAGATCAAGGTCATGCCGACCTTCCAGGAAATTTTGTCTCCGCGCTCTGAGTACCTCCCTTCCAAGGATCCGCGACAGTGGCATAAACGTGGACTGGCCGGACTATTGGACAGGAACTTCCGACTATTACGCGAAGATACCATCGGTCAGCTCAGAGACGCAATACATGCCGAGATGCAACCGGTCGATCGCAGGCAACGGTCGCGTCAGAAAGGTGAAACCAGGGTGCACGCGTACAGACAGGTGGTAGTGCAAGGGGTGGGCTTTCATCGCTTCGATGGATTACAGTTCCTCGTGCGCTTTCCTCAGCCGGCAAATGTCCGCAGGGCAGCAAAGAAGAAGTTGCAGGAATGGTGGCAGCTGTCAAAACGTTTACAGCCAGATGCACTTGTGTGTCTTGTTGATCCCCGTGGGTCTGCAATCTTTTGCACAGTCGCTGCACCTGATCGCCCAAGGCCGAGATCTGATGGCGCCCAGAAGCAACAGTGGAGGCTGGCTGGCTCGCTCTCGGGTGATCCCAATGTGGCCTCTGTGCTTCTGAAGCTGGTTGAGTCTGGCGAGAGCAGCTGGCAGTACATCCTTGACTGCCATGCGTCCCAGCACAAGCCGTCTTCCATCTCGCTCGTGGAATTCCCCGGTATTCTTTTGCCCTCGTTCCAGCCCACCCTACTGGCTCTCCAGAAAATGCAAAAAGCTGGAGATGTTCCCATGGCGGAGCTTCTCGCGCCCCAGGATCAGAACACCCTGTCAATCTTGGCTGACGTGCCCCCGCCTGTCTATGCGGCCTCGCACAACTTCAGCTTCGACCTGAATTGTCTCATGAAGGATCATTCCAGCCTGCAGCTGCACAGATCTCGGCCCTTTGATATCAAGAAGCTTCAGGATGGCTCCACACTCGACGAGGCCCAGGCTTTGGCGCTGGCTAGCACGCTTCAGCGTAAGATTGGACTGATTCAAGGGCCCCCAGGGACTGGCAAGAGCTTCACGGGCGTCGCATTGATCAAGGTACTGTTGGCCAACAAAGCGAAAGTCAAAGGGCGGCTTGGGCCGATTGTATGCGTGTGCTATACAAACCATGCCCTTGACCAGCTCCTCGAGGACCTGCTGGATAACGGAATCACTTCGCAGATCATCAGAATCGGCTCGCAATCCAAGTCCGAGCGCTTGCAGCCACTGAATCTTCGTAACGTTGTCCGCGTCGTTGAAAAGACACGCATGGAAAAGTCCGAGCAATGGCGGCTACATACGGTTCTTGACGGCCATGAAGATGAATTCCGCAAGCTCAAGCTGAACGCCATTGGCTTGGATCATGGTCTAAAGCCGTACCTCCAACGACACCACCCATACCATTATGCCCAGCTATTTGCCCAGGACGCAGATGGCTTCCAGAGGCAGACAACGGGAAAGCCTGCTCACACTATCCAGTCGTGGCTGAAGGCTGGCAGACATAGCACAGCGCAGTCCACCACCGTTCATGAGCTCGCGAACGTTCACGTCGACGCAATGACGTCCGCGGAACGCAAAGCGCTCCATGCTCACTGGATAGATGACTATAGACAGAAAGCCCATCTTCGCGCGCAAGCAGCCTTGCATGACCATCTGCAGACCAAAGCTTCTTGGGACAAAATCCGAGACGAATTAGACTTGCGGTGTCTCAAAGCCGCAGACGTGATTGGAATAACTTCAACAGGCTTGGCCCGAAACCTCGAGATGCTTCGGAGACTGCCATCCAAGGTGCTTGTGTGCGAAGAAGCTGGGGAGGTGTTGGAAGCGCACCTGCTCACGTCGCTGCTGCCGTCTCTCGAACAAGTAATACTAATCGGCGACCATCAACAGCTGCGGCCCCAAATCCAGAACTACGATCTGTCCCGAGAGAGCAATGCTGGCGCCCAATACGCGCTGGATAGGTCCCTCTTTGAGCGTCTAGTGGAGCCAGATGATGGAGTCGGCATCCAGATTCCGTTCTGCACCCTGGAAACGCAGCGGCGGATGCATCCCTCGATTTCTCAACTCATCCGCGACACGCTGTATCCACGCCTGCAAGATGCGTCATCCGTATCAGCGTACCCAGAGGTCACAGGAGTCCGCAAGCGGCTTTTCTGGCTTGATCACCGTGTACCAGAAGGCCATGCCTCTAGCGAAGAGGCGGTGGCAACATCCCATTGGAACGATCATGAGATACAACTAACGATTGCACTGGTGAACCATCTTCTCCGGCAGGGGACGTATCAAAGTGGTGACATTGCTGTTCTCACTCCTTACCTTGGCCAGCTGCATCGGATGCGTCGGAAACTCAGCCAGTCCTTCATTATCACGGTGGGGGAACGAGACCAAGACGACCTGGACAACGCCGGCTTCATCGAAGACGAGGCAGAGGCATCCTCTTTGGATACTACAACAATTGCCAGATCAACACTGCTTCATGCTCTAAGGGTCGCCACGGTTGACAATTTCCAGGGGGAGGAGGCTAAAGTGGTGGTGATTTCCCTGGTGCGCAGTAACAACCAGAATCGGTGCGGTTTCCTTCGCACCCCAAACCGAATCAACGTGCTTCTCTCCCGTGCTCAACATGGCATGTACATCATCGGCAATTCGGCAACTTCCAGGGGGGTTACCATGTGGGGGAAGGTGATTGAGATGCTGGAGAGGGATGGAAATATCGGGGATGCTCTGGATCTCACATGCCCCCGACACCCCGACACCCCTATCGCCGTTTCAGAACCGGAGCATTTTATCCAGTACTCACCTGAGGGAGGCTGCAGTCTGCAGTGCGGCAAACGCCTTCAGTGCGGCCATCCGTGCAAGCAAAAATGCCATTCAGAGATCCTCCACGCCGCTGTCTATTGCCCGGACCAGTGCAAGCGTCCGCAGAAAGGATGCGCACATCCTTGCCCAAAACCTTGCGGAGACCCTTGCCCTAAGAGATGCACTGTAAACGTTCCCGATCCACTTCGCCGTCTCCCATGCGGACATCTGATGACGAATCTCCCTTGTTGGCAAGCGCAAGATCTGAGTCTAGTGGACTGTCCGACCTTGGTTGACCGAGAGATCCCCCACTGCCACCACACCACGCGATTAGCATGCCACATCGACATTGATACTGCGGACTATCAATGCAGGCACCAATGTCGGAAAGTGCTGCCATGTGGCCACAACTGCAAACGCCAGTGCCTGTCATGCATGAATCGCACCGCCGAAGAACCAAAGTTTGACCATGGCAAATGCACGCAGAGATGCGGGCGCCTGTATTCCACGTGCGCGCATGCTTGCAATGCTGAATGTCATGGGGATACTCCGTGTCCGCCATGCACGTCGCCTTGCGATGTCCAGTGCGGCCATTCCAGGTGCCCATACAAATGCTCTGAACCGTGTGCTCCGTGCGCGGTGTCGGAATGCCTGTCGTCATGTCCTCATAGCTCTTGCTCGATGCCCTGCGCCGCGCCCTGCGATCATATTCCATGCTCTCTGCGCTGCGAGAAAATACTCTCGTGTGGCCACCAATGCCCGTCTGTCTGCGGGGAACCGTGCCCTTCGAGCGACTTTTGCCAGACATGCGCATCGGAAAGCATAAAAGAGACCACGGTGGACTTCATCATGGGAGTTGAGTATGGCGAACTTGATTTGGCCGTGGATCCTTGCATCTTCCCTCCGTGTGGGCATTTCTTGACCATCGAAAGCATGGATGCGCAGATGGATATTCAAAAGCACTATAACTTGGACGAAAATGGGCGACCCGTTTCGATTGCTTCGTCTTCACAGCCGTTCTCAATCGACGATATACGTACATGTGCGATCTGTCGGGGTTCATTGCGCCAGGTTGCCCGCTACGGAAGGCTTGTGAGACGTGCATTGTTGGACGAGGCAACGAAGAAATTCATACTGTACCTTAACCAGGATTACGTTCCCATGGCGGAAAGCCTGCCGCGGTGCATATTGAGGTTGCAAGACGACAAATCACGAGAGCCGGCGAATGAAATCGCAAGACCAGTCTTCTGCGCTGATACCGAGATTCGGCTCGAAGGCCCCCCAGAGCATCAGGTGAAATTAATGAGACACCATGTCGCCAAGTATGACAAGGAACGGTGGAAGGAGCTCATATCTCTACGGGGGGAGATCAGCAGTTATAAAAGCAGGGTGCACGTCCAGGAGCAACCATTCGTTCGAGTCCGCAACATGGTAGAAGATGCACGTCGGCGAAAAAGAAGCCCTGGTCAATTCGACTTTGACGCCAACGTGCTTCAAGCAAAAGGCTACCTCCAAGCGGCGGCCCTCCTGCTGCGCCTAGACACGTCCCTCCTTGCAGACTTCCTCTCACTGTGCAAAAAAGGACGAACTGCCGGCCTGCATGTCAACTTGACAGGGTACAGGAAAGAAAGTGGTCACCTCATCACCAACGCAGCGGCATCCTCGCGTATCGTACATCAGGCAGAGGGGAACATTTTCCTGGCCCAGTTCTGTGCACTCGAGCGGCAGAACTTGGCCGATCCATCCGCAGCAGAAGGTCTGTTACAAGAAGGTACTACTGCGATTAACGAGGCCGAGAGGCTCTGCAAGCTCCACGCTGGGCAGACCCGCGGCTTATTGGAAGAAATCGAAGGCACGAGGGCAATGCTTCGTGGCTCGGAGTTTTACGCCCCAGTGACGAACGAGGAGCGCATGGCGGTATTAGCTGCCATGGCAAGGGAGTTCCGGGGAACTGGCCACTGGTACTATTGCGCAAACGGGCATCCGTTCACGATCGGTGAGTGCGGTGCTGCGATGCAGCTTTCTCGATGTCCGGAGTGCGGCGCAGCTGTTGGTGGCCAAAACCATCGAGCAACCGCCGGTGTGACCCATGCCAGTGACCTGGAGAATGCTTTGCGAGAATTGCATGTATAGTTTGGCACGGAGGTTGAGAGCATTGGAGTTTCATAGAAGGACAGAGTGCTCAGAATGCTACTAATCATTATACTCACCTTCCCCCAGCTTTCATCCAAGTTAGCCCAGGTACGCAAGATCTATATAAACGACGGCGTTGATACTGGGCGATCATCTACGGTATTACCGACTGTGGGTTTACCGACCGTATCAAAACAGCAGTATGCATCGTCACAGGGGAATTTGTACCAACCATAAAGGTGTGGATTGCATAAGGTTGAGAGGCCTTCATGGTTATGGCGCAACGTCCAACCCCACGGCGAGTCATACGACCTGGTCAGCACAAATGTTGTTATTGGAGCCTGCCAGGGCTGATCTATCCCCTTCTCGATCCACTGTGAATCTCGCTGAAATCCACACAACGCCGGGGAGATGGTATGGAGTCGGTGAGAGGGTCGAAAAAAGTAGATATGGGGGTGTGAACCAGGTATGCCTATCCTATAACACTAATCATCCAACTATGCAGGCTGATAGAATTTCATTCTTTTTATGTAGGAGGCTTGGTCAAAAAGACCGCACCATTGCAAACAGACGTTGTGAGCTGCCCATGGAATACCGAACTAGGAGACAAAGCTATGCCATTCCTCCATCCAGTCGCCTCTCCTTTCCAACGGCGTCATAATCCACTTTCTCGCCATCAGAGCCCAGACCAGGCGGAGGTAGTGGCGAAATCACCCGGTCTTCATGTCGATCCCAAATATCGTCATCTTTGAGTTGACGGCTTCCGAGATATCGACCGAACCGTTCCCTTCTAGTAGTGCGCTCAGTATTAATAGATGGAGTGGCCTTCGGTTTCTTTGTGTTTGATTTATTCTTGTTCCCGTGGAACATCATGCCTAAGGGTCGGAAAATAAACTCTCTAGTTATCCCGAATGCAACTTTTTGAGCTTTTGCTGTGATATCGCGGAGTCGTTCACTAAAGGCCATCAATAGGGCGATTATGATTATTGCGAATGATGTTGGGCCTTAAGCATGGTTTTTAGTTTATAGGTCAAATGAAATGTATGAGGTCAATCCATACCTGCAATGGACAACATTTGTGACATGGTAAGGTTAGTCTCTTCGCCGCTCCATTCGCGAACATTGATGCCAAAGAGCGAAGTAAAGAAGGACAAAGGCAGGAAGCTATTCTGATCATTAGCATTGATACTAATTGGTAAGGCAAAGAGACGCCACGGACATCACAGTGAAGATGGTGAACACCATGACGGACTGGGATTGGTCGCGTGTGACTTCGGCTTGCCATCGAGCCATCCGGGACTCGTCAATATTGGCTTGTTCTTGTTTGATATCAAGCAGGCTTTCGGCCTGTATGTGCAGGCCATCAGACTAGTTCCTCCACTGTTGAACAAAAGGCGACTTACATCCTTCTGTGCCGAGTATGCGTTGTCTTTCATCTCCAGAACTTGGGCATGGTAATCCACAAGTCTCGAGAGGGCGGATTCGATGAAAGCTTTGCCATAGCCTTTTTCTTCGAAGTAGCTGGTCATAATTTTTACGGTGGCTGTCTGTTGTTCGAGGAGCTTCAATACCGTTCCTAGCTCGTCCACAATGTCTCTCAACTCTAAAAGGGTTGAGAGGTCCGCGCGATGTTGATTAACAATCCGATAGTCTCTTTCAAAGCGCTCTTCTGTAGTCATTGGCTTTCCACCCGAGGTTTTGTTGTAATCCGAAGGTGTGACAATAAATCCTCGGCCTCGGAAACGCTTGAACGATCTGGTCATAGACTCGATCTGCTATTGTCAGTTTCACGATGTTTTACTGCAAGTCAAGAAAGGCATTGTTACCAGGATGCTGATGGATTCTTCGAATATTCGAAGTACCTGCAGGTCATGATGTAAGGTCCTGTCCAGGAGAACAGTGACTGCGTGCAACACTATCAGTGCAGCCAGGTCGCCAGCAGTCTCAAATCGCCTCGCAAGGTCTCCATTAAGTTCATTATAGATACTGTTAAATAGGTTTGCCTGTTCGTAGAGTTTTCCTTCGGCGGTAGTGGCCTCTTGCTTGGGGAAAAAAGTAACGACGGTTCTGGGGTCCACAATCCATAACCAGAGTTGGTCTACCATCAGGACCTTTCCATCCATAATTGGCTTTGGGGGGTCACCAGTCTCTTGAAAGGATGATAATTGCCCGAGCTCCTCATTCGGGTCAACCAACTTCTTTGTGCGTTTCCACAGCATTTGGTCATCGTCTCTGGCCACTGTTGATCGCAGATTCGGATATCCATACTGGTCCAAGGTTCTCCGTATATGGATAGGAGGCTCACTGCCTAGAAATCTCCAAATCAATTGCGATTCATGGCTGGCTTTGGATATTGAATCAGGGACTGGCTTTGATCGTCCTTGCTGTAATCGCTTCTCGACAGCGTTCCGCCGCTGAAGCAGGTTACAATATGTGTCCCAATGAAGCTAACCACATTCAATGAGCTTAGCTTTTCAATAGGTCGGAAGTCAACAAAACTTACGTAGGGAAGCTGATAGAGCATACCGACAAGTTAGCATTTGATAGGAGGGATACTCGGCTGCACACTCACGTATATGGCAAGCTGGGGGTCATGAATGCCCTCTTCCCTGTCAACAGTCGTAGGGTTATCCTGTCTGGAATGGACACATGTAGGTCGTACAAATCGAGCATGGGGTTCTAAATGACGCGCCCTGACAAGGTTTGAATACCAATTTTCTTCGTTTATGAACTTCCTCAAACTATATCCGAGGGATTTTGACATTAGCTAGCATTTTCGGGGGGACCCAATGACAAGAGGCTCACAATTCAGGTCTTTGCTCCTCTTCACACGCTTTGGATAGGACTGGCGGCACCCATCCAGTATGTGTATACGGAATGTGTATCCAGATAAGTTTCTCGCTACCCGGCTCGGGACGGTCAAACCGAGGAGCAGCTCGGGGAATTTCGTATCGACTTTGGTTAAGTCGTTCTCTGATAGATTTTGGTACGGGAAGAAATTGCGACGAAACCCTAGCCCTGATAATAAAAAAGTCAGTCTAGTACGACTCAGGCGTACTTGAAGCATACCGCAACCTACACATTTTCAACATAAGTACCGCTTCCCGGTTCTGCATTATCGTCTCTAGATGCTGAATCCCCAATTTGCTCATCAAAGTAGCTCTCTACAGCAGGCTCTGAGACATGAATTCTGGGGGAAGACTGAGCTAGATAGCTGCGACTCCTCTTCATGCCTGGCCTTGATGGAATGCTCTTGGTATGGGCTGCCGCAACATCTTCCGGGCCCAGTTCATCGAAAGAGCTGTACTCAGAACCTGCCATAGCCGACGATGGTCGACTATCGAAGCTGCTGACTGATGAATCATCAAACGAGCCAGAAGTAACTCTACCGGTGCTTGTTAACCGAGATTCCAAGCAAATCGAGGGTCCGTCCTTTAGATAATCACTGAGTCGGGTTTTAGTGGACCATAGCTTCAAAGGTGTTTCATCGCTAACACCGCGAGCTGTATCCTCATAGAATCCATTGACCTGGATCAGTGTTTCTTCCTCCACGTGCAACGGAACATCCGCCATGAGAGATAACTGTCGAGCTATCGAGGTCGATGCCTGTAGTTCTTCGATGAAGCTTAGCCTTGTAGTCGCTTCTTGGCCTTTGAAGCACGCCGTTCCTACATGATCCGTCGCCAACGGAATTTCCTTCTCATGCTCAAAATCCAGGAGACCTGATCTGATAGAGGTGATGGGTACGTTCATTTCCACCACCCCATGGGTACTGGAGTCTGTAATAGTAAGTATTGAATCGACCGTCTCCAGAAAAGACCATAGCTTTATATCCGCCGATACTGTCCGAAATCGATTGTTTAAGCGAAGAAGCTTCGGATGTCGAGGCCTGAACCACTCTCGCATTTGATGTGGAACGTGATATCTGGGTTGCATCAGGCGACGAACGCTCTTGGCATATTCCGGCGCAGAAAGATAAGTCGATCCTTTATGCGGAGTTGCCAGGAAAGCGATCCCGTAGCAACTTGAAAGAATGGAATTGAGGTGTGATGCAGAGTGACTAGCAATAACAAGGGCTGCTTTTACCACAAGTCCACCGGTGCTGTGACATATGAAGAAGATGGGCCGTCTGCTACTCTGGACGGGTATGAATGTTATTCTCCTGACATATCTTGAAGACTGGAGCAAATTACTATACCGTGTGCTGTCTTTCGTGAAGAAGCTGTATGAGTAGTCTATGGCCCAAGGAGTCCAAGCCATCCTGCGCACTGAGGGTTCCGTGATCTACTAGCAGCACTCGCGCATTAGGCATATGCTTTGCTAGATCGGTAGTAGGCCACGATGTCCGGGAATCCTCGTCAATCCATGTTTTGCTTGGATCGCCTCCAATTGAAGGGACGGCAACGATACTAAGGATAATTAGTTCAAGAGCGTGGCAGATGACAGATCGACACGAACTCAACGTCTGTTTCTGGCTGCACAGCCAGTTTGTCACTGCCATGGGTGCTTGGTGCCATCGTTGAAAGCGAGCCGTTAAAACATCGAGGCAGTAAATTTAGGTACCAATTCTCTTTTAAATGAGGAAAGGCTGGCAGCCATCATCTGACAGCCATTATCTAGCGGAAGGAGCATAGCGGCTGACATCATTCGGTGGTTTGCGACAGCCTCGTGAGGTCAGCCCTAGCAAACAAAACACCCGCATTTCAAGGGGATCGAAGGAAAGAAAGGCCAATCATGGTGGGAAAGAAGAGGAGATGATCGTCGAAAACGCCCGAGACTCGCATTGAAGGATGCGCTCAGGCGCCGCGACACATGACCGGCCGAGCCAGTCACCTGCAAAATCAACTTTTTTCATAAGTTCCGTTGGTCATAGTGCAGACTATAGCAAATTATTGTGATATAAATAATGATAATGATAACCATAATAGTTACCATTCATTAGTGTACAGCCGGTTGTATGTGATCATACACGTGACTGCCAACTACTCCGTAGGGACCGTCTCAATCTGAGAGGGACGAATGGCCAACCAACAAGTCAATCAACTCTTCCAACCTGGACAAGGATGCAATGTTATCAACTTAACTGGAAAAACTACATCATTCGCTGCGGGTCATATTGCAACACTTCCCATATTGGATGAAATGGCCTGAGATTGCTGGCAGCAGGGGAAGGTCCCGGGAGTTTATACCACAAGCAACTGCACATTTGACCAGAACTAGGTGGGCGGTATATGATATTGCAGACAGATCAAGCGGTGAAAAGTGAATTAAATCGAGAGACAATGTCCAAACAAACAAACGTCCCCGATGCACATAAACCCTGATGTCAGAATGGCAACCTGCAGCAGCCTAGCATCACTTCATGATCTTATGCGACGCCACAGCGAGCTCTTTGTTCATCCGCTCTTATGGACTACACATCACCTTAGCCTAGTGGGCTGTCGGTTCGAAAGGGTTATTGATGTTAGCACAGATTGCATTCAGCATAACCACAAAGAGGGGGAGCAAAGACCCCGGTCTGGATCACCCAGTGATGCTGAACGTCTCGCAATGCAATTTTCTCATGCTGTAAAGCATGGCTGCCTTGTCAATCTTCTGGTGGGTGATAGAAACGCGTTTGCTAAGAATCGGTAAGAGTTATAACAAAAGGAATCCTACTAATAATAGTTTCTGAGTAGCACAGGGTCCGGATTTTCCTTTGCTCGTACGCTTGTTCACCACCCAAGCTATACTGTATTTCATCGCCACGGACGACCTGACGACCACATCTGTGAAGGCTCACCCCCGTTGGTAGGCTATTTACACTACATTGATGTCAATGGAGGCCGCAATGACAGATTCAAGGCTTGCCCAGATCCAAGTCGACGTAGCAACAGAATTGGTGCGAGAATTGGACGCAAGCGACTGGCTCAAATAAAACCGAAGAACTGGACTGAAGACCTGTACTTTGTCTGTCTCTTGCTGGCTCTTGCGCAACTTCAAAAACGCAAGCTGAAGTCGTTCGATTCACTTACTTATACTGTATGTCACTTTTTTAGTTCAGGTGCTAAAGTTTGATCCCGAGGATCTCAGCTTACCTACTTCTAGTCGCGTCTTTTTGTGACCAACGTCCTGGAACGTGAATACCTCTACTTGTACGACGCTGACATCACTACCGAGCTTCTCAGGATGCTCAGGGAACTGAAGGTTGCTACCACCTGCATCAAATGGCCTACGATTCGGCGCAGAAAACTGCAATTTAAGCACGTTCGCTGAACGCCTTACTACTGAGCTAGTGGCTCCCAGTCCTTTATGGCTCACGAGGTCTTTAGATGCCACAAAAAGTGCCAGCGAACGCAATACTAAAAGACCCTGCAATCTAGAGCAAGTAAGCGAGAGCCCGCATAAGACAACGCGACTAATATAGAGCACCTGAATCTTGATATCAACCGACTGCGATCACTGGCAGCAGTGCAAGGACGTGGAAATTATACCCAAAACGACTGCACTCTTGGACAAGAGGGCAGAAACAATAATGGGAAAGCTCATGTCCTTCTGCAGGAGTCGGCGTGCGAATCGCCTATGACCGAGCCAGATTTTTACGCCGGCACACCAACACCTGCCCCTCGGTACGATCACCAGAGACACCTGGAGAGAATCCTGGCCATAGGATCGCTGTCTCCAATAGCCTCAGGGAGTAATCGTCGCAGCTAGTCAGCATTTAGAAAGGAGTGCCAAGGCATTTGGTATTCAAGCTATAGTACATGACAGAGGGAAGATGTTCGTCTATTGAGAAAATACATATATGTACAGAACGTGCAAATGCAGGGCTTTTTGCAAGGGGTAAAAAAAGGAAATTTGCCTCCGTCCCCTGGACCATATTCACAACCAGGTCTGGAGAAAATGCTCTATAATCTGGAATGCAAGGCGGTATCATGGCGATTAAGCGTATAACAAACAATGAAAAAGCAACGAAGCCGGATCCCCGATTTAAACCACGGGATAATAGCAGGTAAGATAACGGATGTGAGTGGATGAGTGATCGAAGTTAACTCAGATGCGGATTCGAAAAGCGGTCGGAGTGATCGCTGGCCTTAACGGAGAATGTAGGCTTATAGAATAGATGATATGGAGAAGCTTCCGTGATTCACGCAGACCCGGGTTCGGCATCGGTGTCTCGTCTCTCGTTGACACCCCGTGCCATTCTCTTCCCAAGTTCATATATCGAGATCATAATGGCACAGGCAGGTGCCACTTTCAGGCATCGAGCGACCCAGCCACGGAAGAGTCCAGATGTACCTTCCTCCCGGAAGATGTGTAAAAGAAATTTTGGTAACGAAAGTTGCTCGGGGCGCAAGGATTTCTGTGCAGCACCTCCAGCGGAAGCAGGCACATCGTCGCCCATGTGTCGGAATACCTGCTGGCGCGTTTTACCCACGTCAAATGGCGTGGTAACAAATGCTGCCAGTGATCCCGAGGTAGCACCCGCAAAGAAGCTCTCGAAAAAGGTAGGCCCCTCTGAATCATGCGGTGAAGACTGGCCCAGTGTCGATCCGTCCGAGGAAAGATGCTCGTGCGACTTTTGGCGAGCCTCCATAAGATGTTTCTTCACTTCCTCGTATCCCCACCAATACAGGCCTGAGAAAGGGACATCACGCCACATAGTCAGTGTCAATCCTCGCCAAAGAGAACTGTAGCCATGGACCTGCGTCATCTGGTGTAAATCCGTGAGAGTGGTCTTGAAATGGTCGGTGCCGGTGCCGGGAGTAGCCTGCAGCCGCGTCCGGAACATTTCGATTGGACTGATAACAGAAGCCGCAGCGATGCGAGCGGTTGACCCTGCAACAAATGCAACGTATGTGTCCGGAAGGAATCGCTTAATGGGACTTCGGTCGTCCGATCGCAACCAGTCGTATCCAGCAAAGTAGATAATATTCGCCGGAATACTCATCATCATAGTCGGACTCAGACCACGCCATAGTGTCCATACTCCTTCATTCCGAGCGATCTTCCGCAACCCGTCCAAAGTGGAGGTGAATGTTTTGCGCCGTGATTCCTCCACGGCGCAGTCCGCCATGGCGGCTGAATGAGCACTGATAGCCCCCGGGCTAGGTCCAACCATACATATTTGCGAGTTCTGTCCGATCCAAAACACCTCCCGACAACAAGCAGTTACCCCCAGGTTCGGAGGCATGTTCTTCATCGGTTGGAGGGCATAGGAGGCGAAGGGGGATGCGTTTTTGATCGGTGACTGCGACTGAAGACGAACGCGCACAACATCGAGCGGGGTCACTAAAAAGTCTCTGTCAGTTCCATGGCTTTTCGCAGTTGTATCATCTGGGATCTGAGGGAGAAAACGGGGATGTTCTCCTTACCTAACAGGTTCGTGAGGATACTGCCCGAGGTGGCGGAAACCATCCGCTGGGTGAGCGAGACATCGTCCTTCCTTTCAATTTCACCGGCGTCCGGGCCAGGGAGAGATCCTGTTCCAGAAGTAGCCGCCATATTTGTGTCTTCAAAAGAATGCCATGACTCTGGGGAGTCTCTTGAGAACCCAACAGCAGCCAGCGTATCGGTGGAGCGATATCGGTCTTCACGCGCAAAGGCTGTCCTAAGATCGGACATTCATTCAACGGCAGGATGCGAGGACAACGGTTTGAGATGTTTAAGGGCGATTATTGTTCGATATTTGATGGATTCCTGGTCGGACACAATGGATCCGGGGTCTGTTGACTTGAGCGCGCAAGGTGGATGAGCAGTGGGGGAAATCCGCGGGCAACGGACAAAGCAAGGCAAATGCGTCAGAGGAAAAAGACGCTTCGGCTGTTGGCGGTGGCGCTCGGGCCAGTTTTGATTAAGCCCGGAGATAAGACATCGCCGCGGACTTTGACGACTTACTTTTCTCCTCTCTTACTTTCCCCCTCAATTACCGTCTGACTTCCGTCGAGTCGTCTCTGTTTCTACTGCGATTCTTCCTATCGATATGGATTTTTGATATCTTAGTCGTACTTGTTTGTCCCCCGCGGGATTGACTCTCTCACTCTCCACCCTGATCTCGGTCGAGAGCTCCTGCACACGCTTATCAATCAACGGGTACGGAGAACCGTCCTTCCGCCACTTCTCTACTACAGACACCACTGTCCCACTGTCGCAATCATGGCGGACAACGCCGAACTCGAGTCGTTTCGGCGACAATGGCGTGAAGAAGTTGCACGTCGCTCCAGACCTACTCCGCCTCGGCCGTCGCAACCAAGACAGACGACGCCGTCCACAGCCCGCCCAAGTCAATTCCCGCCCACTCGCCACGAAATATCAGAGCGAAAGGAAATCGAAGACGAGGAAGGGACAACGTCGCTTGATCAGGGGGAAATTGTTCAGGGTGTCGGTCAATTAAACCTGAGCGCATCCGACGAGGATGCATTCCACTCGCAAATGCCTCGCAAAGAGCCCAGCTCTGCCCTCGAGCACTTCGAACGAGCGGTCGAGAAGGAGGCGGAGGGGAACCTGGGGGATAGTTTGCAGCATTACCGGAAAGCCTATCGGGTAAGCTCAGGAGTATTCGGTTGATCTGTTCCGGGCCTATACTAAGCTTTCCGTTCCTTTTCCACAGTTGGACTCGGCGGTCGACAAAACGTACCGCGACAAGCATTTTGCCTGGGCGTGGAAGAAACCGGCACAAGCTCCCTCCTCTTCGAACAAGACTGCTCCCACGGTTCAACAGTCCGACGATGCTCCCGAGACGCTGCCAACACCTGAACTAATTGCGTCGTTTGCCCACCTTCCCATTCCGCAGGCAGACCCCGTTATCGAGAACACCCCTCCGCCTCCCTGTCCTATTGCGAACGTCCCGTCCGAGGTCTTGGTTGAGATTCTCAGGCATGTAGCATTGATGGACCCTGCGTCTTTCTGTCGGACCTCGTTGGTTTGCAAGCGCTTCGCCTATCATTTTGCCAATGAACAGCACATCTGGAGACGTCTCTGCCAGGGCTCTGAATTTGGCTTCAAGACAATGCACTATTCCTTTGCCTGTGACATCATGGGCCACCGGGAGTACACGTTGGGACCACGCCATACGCTTTTCCCCATGAACTCCTCGGTTCAAATTCCCAAGCCTTTGTCTTCTTGGAACGAGGTGTTTCAAATGTACCCGCGCATCCGCTTCACGGGTATCTACATCAGCACCGTCAACTACACCCGCCCGGGTGCGGCTTCATCATACCAGAACGTCGCGTGGAATAGCCCTATCCACATCGTCACCTATTACCGATATCTACGGTTCTACCCCGACGGAACCGTAATCTCCTTGTTGAGCACCGTGGAGCCGCTGGACCTGGTGCCGCACATTAGCAGGGAGAACGTGATGGCAGCGCGAGCAGTTTCTCACAAGCAACACCATCGTCACACCTCCGAAGGAGGTCATGCATTATCCGGAGCGACAGAGCCAATTCCTCCCGTCGCCATGGGAGCGTTGAAACAGGCCCAACGAGGTCGCTGGCGTTTGGCTCACCCGTCGCCGAGCTCCGAATCGCCAGAAGAGGACGCACCGACAGATCCGATCTCCGATTTCCTATCGTCTACCGGTAAAACATCGTCGGACGACATGCTCGATCCCCGGGACATCGTCATTGAGACAGAGGGCGTAGGCCCAAAATACACTTACGTTCTTTACCTGTCCCTTCGGTCGACTGGGACGACATCCCGCCCTAACTCCGGCGAAGCACCGCCTAATACCTCTAAGAATACGAAGTTGGCCTGGAAAGGCTACTGGAGCTATAATAAGCTCACTGACGATTGGGCTGAATTCCGGCTACGAAATGACCGAGCATTTGCATTCCGGCGTGTTCGGGGCTGGGGTATGAGCTAGGTGGAGAGAAATTGATCATCTATAAATCATAGAGTATATAAACGAGACTGAAGGAAAGCTGGTTCAATTATTGAGCAGCTATACGGCGTAATTGGCGCTCCACCTGGAAGCTGGGCTCTTGAATTTTTCACTAATTAAATATATAAATCAGAATAGAAGCCAAAAAAATGCAGCAACTTGAGGTTCTTTCTCCGTAATATCAGCGAGATCTCCGGATGGGATCTCCATGCCAAGCCTCTTATCGATAAGCGTCGCCCAAAAAATTTCGGGGTTTGCGCCAACCAGTCGATCTCAGCATCTCCGACTCTCCGTTGTACACAGGACCTTGAATTCAATTATACCGGCTCCAGCTACCACAGTATATTGAGCCAGATTACGATTCATCATGCCGGAAAGGGTGCGCACGGTCTTCGCCGACTCCGACGACGAAGCGCCCGTCGCCAAAACGCAGAAGCCCGTCGACGCCAAACAGAGCCACGAAGCTGATTCCGCGAAACGAAAGTCCCCTAATCACGACGACGGCAAGAAGAAGCACAAAAATAAGAAGCGGAAGCAGGATGAATCGACGCAACCTCAATCTCAACCTCAACCATCGACCGCCGCAGACGAGAACCGCGCACCAACCCCACGAACAGCCGACGAGAGGGCCGCAGCAAGAGCCGCAGCAGGCAGCGGACCTGGCAAGTCGAAACAGAAGTCCCAGAATCATAAACAGGATCGGGATCAGAGCCAGAAGTCGTTCAAGGATAACAAGCGGGATTTCGGTCCGCTGAGGGAAAAAGCCAAAGCGCTCTACGAGATCCGGAAAAACCTCCCCATCTTTCCCCATGGCGATGAGATCCGAGAATATCTGCGCCAGAACGACGTGATGCTCTTGATTGGTGAAACGGGTAGCGGAAAGAGTACGCAGATTCCACAGTTCCTGGTGGATGAGCAGTGGTGTAGGCCGGTCAAGACAAGCGTTGTCAACGAGGATGGTTCGCAAAAAGAATTGGAGGTCGGTGGGTGCATCGCCATCACGCAGCCGAGACGAGTCGCGGCGATTTCGCTGGCGAGACGTGTTGCGGATGAAATGGGGACTCCTCTGGGTTCTTCTTCGCCGGCGAGTAAAGTCGGATACTCGGTTCGATTCGATACGTCTACGTCGCCTAGTACGAGGGTCAAGTTTCTTACGGAGGGAATGCTTTTGCAGGAGATGCTGCGGGATCCGTGGTTGACCAAGTACAGCGCCATCGTGGTCGATGAAGTGCACGAGCGTGGTGTCAACGTCGATCTTGTCTTGGGATTCTTGAGAAATATGGTCTCTGGGAAGCGCGGGGGAAGAGGCGGAGTGCCTTTGAAGGTGGTGGTCATGAGTGCCACGGCTGATATGGAAAGTCTACTTGGCTTCTTCAAAGAAGGTTACCAGGCCCAGCGTGCGATTGAGCCATTGGGCTCAGGAAGCAAGACGGACGGCAAGCCAACAAAACAGAAAGACGCCTCGGATAAGAAGGCCAGTGATGAAATTGCTGTTTGCCATATCAAAGGTCGACAGTTCCCTGTCAAGACCATCTACTCCCCGGAGCCGGTGCATGACTTCGTGGACGCAGCTCTCAAAGTCATTTTCCAAATCCATTACAAGGAGCCTATGCCCGGTGACATCCTGGTCTTCCTGACCGGACAAGAGACCGTCGAAGCCCTAGAAAAGCTGGTGAACGAGTACGCCGTCGGGATGGATCCCGCACTGCCCAAGGTGCAGGTTCTCCCGCTATTTGCTGCTCTTCCTCAGGTTGCTCAACAGCGAGTCTTCTTGCCCGCACCACCGCGGACTCGCAAAGTCATTCTCGCCACCAACATTGCCGAAACATCAGTCACGGTGTCCGGAGTACGCTTTGTGGTCGACTGTGGAAAGGCCAAGGTCAAGCAGTTCCGCAGTCGCCTTGGACTCGACTCTTTGCTCGTCAAGCCTATCTCGAAATCTGCCGCTATCCAGCGTAAGGGTCGTGCCGGTCGTGAAGCTCCCGGTCAATGCTATCGACTCTTCACCGAAAAGGACTACCTCGATCTCGACGAAGTCAACACCCCTGAGATCCTCCGATGTGATCTCAGCCAAGCCCTGCTTAATATGAAAGCCCGCGGCGTCGACGATGTCATGGGCTTCCCGTTCTTGACGAGACCTCCCCGCGAATCGCTTGAAAAAGCTCTTCTCCAATTACTGAGTATCCAGGCCCTCGATGGGACGGGCCAAATCAGCGAAATCGGCCAGCAGATTGCCAAACTCCCTCTTACCCCGACCCTGGGTCGCGTGCTTCTCGCGGCGTCGGAACACGGCCCCGACTGCCTATTAGATGTGATCGACATCATCTCCTGCCTGAGTGTTGAGACTATCTTCCTCAACACAACAACGGAAGAGAAGAAAGAAGAGGCCGAGCAAGCTCGACGGGACCTTTACCGGAGAGAAGGTGACCATCTCACCATGCTCGCCACCGTGCAGGCCTATGCAGCGGAGAATACGAACCGAAAGGCCTGGGCGGAGAAACATATGGTTTCGCACCGTGCCATGCAATCCGTCATGGTGAGTACAACCTGCTTTCTACCTTAACCCACTCCCCTCCTCTCCCTCCCCATAACAAAAAAAGTCAAACCCCAACTAACACGGGCGATCACCACACAGGACGTTCGCAAACAACTCACTACGCAATGCCGCCAAGCCAAACTCCTCCCTCCCCTAAACGGCCGCGAGACCAACGACTCCGTCATCCGAGACCCATCCCCCGAACTGATCCTCAAGAGCTTCCTGCGTGGATTCTTCACCAACACGGCTCGTCTCGTGCCCGACGGCAGCTATCGCACCGTGGCAGGGAACCAAACAGTGGCGATCCATCCGTCCAGCGTCCTCTTCGGCAAGAAGGTCGAGGCGATCCTGTATAATGAGTTCGTGTTTACGAATCGGAGTTACGCTCGAGGTGTGAGCGTCGTGCAGATGGGGTGGATTGAGGAGGCTTTGGTGGATTAGACGCCTCTTTCCTAAGGATCTTTTTTGCCGTTTTGTGTATATGTATATGTTGATGAGATAGATAGAGATGTAGACGTAGAACGATATATACCCAATGTGCTAATAAGCATTTTCCATCTTTTGTATGCGCACTACTCCTCGTTATGCAAGAACTCAGAGCTTTTATTGCAACTAGACCAAAAACCTCAGCTGGGCAATGGCCAGCCCTTGCAGTACAGATGTGTCAACGCCCTTTAATGAGGTTTCTCATGTAGACTGAGAAGGTTCTACCAGGGGATATTATCAACCAGCTACAAGACACGATTACGGTTTCAAAACAAAGTTAACGTAAATGGAAATTGTAGGACCACAACATCTAACGACGAGTGGAGTACATAAAGTACAGGATATGATACACAGGACTCCCTGAGACTTTTTCTGCCCAACATATATGGAGTGGAGATGATGTATGAAGACGAACCAAATGAAATCATAAGGTAGAGAAAAACGGGAGGAGAAAATGGTAAGGTGAAGGGAGGTAGTAAAAGTTCGGGTAATCAAAAAAGACGTGCAACACATTAAAACAAAGGAAAAGATATTAAAGGAAATCAATATGAAACAAAAATGTACCAGAAAATGGCCATACTATGCTAAGACACGCTCGAAGGGAAAACCTTTGCAAAACAAAGACGGGTCAGGGCGAGAGGCGGCGCGGCGCAGCTTAGAACATACCGCCGCCCATGCCGCCCATACCACCCATGCCAGGCATACCGCCGGCGGGGGCGGGAGCCTTCTCCTCAGGGGCCTCAACGATGGCGACCTCGGTGGTACCGAGCAAGGAAGCGACACCGCTTGCATCAACCAGAGCAGTGCGGACGACCTTGAGGGGGTCGACGATACCGGCGGAGATCATGTCGACGTACTCGCTCTTGGAGCTGTCGAATCCGCGGTTGAAGTCCTTGGCGAACTCATCGGTGAGCTTACCGACGATGACGCTGCCCTCGAGACCGGCGTTCTCAACGATAGTGCGAGCAGGGCGGGTGATGGCGCTCTTGATGATGCTGACACCCAGCTGCTGGTCGAAGTTGGCGGTCTTGACGCTGTCAAGGCCGTTGGCAGAGGCCTTGAGCAGAGCGGTACCACCACCGGGAAGGATACCACCCTCAACGGCGGCACGGGTGGCGTTCAGAGCGTCGACAACACGGTCCTTCTTCTCACCGACCTCAACCTCGGAGGCACCGCCGACCTTGATGACGGCAACACCGCCGGAGAGCTTGGCAAGACGCTCCTGGAGCTTCTCCTTCTCGTACTCGGAGGTGGTGGGGTCGGCCATGACGCCGCGGATCTGCTCGCAGCGCTGGGCGATGGAGTCCTTGGTACCCTCACCGTTGAGGACAATGGTGTCCTCCTTGGTGATGGTGATGGAGCCGGTAGAACCGAGCATGTCGGGGGTGAGCTTCTCGAGCTTGATGTCGAGCTCATCAGTGAAGACGGTACCGTTGGTGAGGACAGCAAGATCACCAAGGATGCTCTTGCGGTTGTCACCGAATCCAGGGGCCTTGACGGCGGCGACCTGGAGTTGGCCACGGAGCTTGTTCAGGATGCAGACGGCGAGAGCCTCGCCCTCAATGTCCTCGGCAATGATAACAAGGGGGCGGCGGAGAGTAGTGGAGGCCTCAAGGGCGGGGATGATGTCCTGGACGGCGGAGATCTTCTTCTCGGAGAGCAGGATAAGGGGCTTCTCGAACTCGACCTTCTGGGCCTTGGCGTCGGTGATGAAGTAGGGAGAAGTGTATCCACGGTCGAAGCGCATACCCTCAGTAACCTCAAGCTCGTCCTCGAGGGTCTTGCCCTCCTTCACGGTGATGACACCCTCCTTTCCAACGCGCTCCATGGCGGTGGAGATGAGCTTGCCGACGTGGGTGTCGCCGTTGGCGGAGATGGTAGCGACCTGGGCAATCTCCTCACCGGTGGTGATGTCACGCTTGTTCTGCTGGAGGTACTCCACGGCAGCCTCAACGGCAGCCTGGATACCACGGCGCAGATCCATGGGGTTGCAGCCAGCGGCGACGTTCTTGACGGTCTCCGAGAAGATGGCACGGGCAAGGACGGTAGCGGTGGTGGTACCGTCACCAGCCAGTTCGTTGGTCTTGGAAGCAACATCCTGGAGGAGACGAGCACCGAGGTTCTCAAACTTGTCCTGGAGCTGAACAGCCTTGGCAACAGTCACACCATCTGTTCAAGTCAGTGTCTTGATACATAGCGATGAATCGGGGTCGGGAGAGATGGATAAGACCTACCCTTGGTGATCTTGGGGGAGCCGTAGGGGGACTCAATCAGGACATTACGACCCTTGGGGCCCAGAGTCGAAGTCACAGCCTTGGCCAAAGTGTCAACACCCTTGAGGAGCTGGGCACGAGCCTCGACACCGAACTTGAGGTCCTACAGAGCGAAAGAAAAAAAAATCGTTGTTAGCATCGGGTGCCGACGGGACGGGTTTTCGGTAATCACGGAAGAGCCGACCGGCATCTTTCGCGTGGCATTGCGAAGAGGAACGGAAGCATAAGACGTACCTTGTGAGCGAAACGCTGCTGCTGCAGGTTGAAGCCGGCAGGCTTGTAGAAGGGAGCCCGCTTAGAGGCAGCAGAAAGGACAGAAGTCCTGGCGGAGAGAGCTCTCTGCATCTTGGTAACAAGGGAGGGAGGTAAAAACAAGACAAACAACAAGAATTGATTAAGAAATAGGCACTGAGATGGATCTGCCCGACCAGAACTCCCAGAGCAAGAAAGGATAGAGAAGAAAGAAGAGAGAGGGAAGAGGGAAGAGAGATGGAGAAGAGATGGAGATGAAGCCAAAGTCTGGAAAATTTTCCAGGCGCTTCTCGATCCCCGGATTGTCTTGGCGGCAGAAGCTCCTAGAAGGTCACGTGGCCCGTTCCCGAGGGAATCGCTCGGCCCGTCGGAATTCTGGCTTTAGCGTCCTCTACAGCTTGTACGGTGTGCGTCCGAGAGCACGACGGACCGGTGGATGTCCAGGGAGTACGGAGTAGAGGTATGTCCATTCTGCATTATCATGGTTAATATTGTCCTGAAAAAGAACACCTGCTAACATCACATCCAGTATGTAGCAATGCATGATTTTCCCAAATGAAGAACAAGAACGCATAAACACCGCATCCCGAGTGAATCCTGCCCGTCAAACGAGAATTCAATAAACGCAAAACCAAAGACATATCAATGAATAAGATCCAGTTGCTGTGAAGATAAAATGATGATAGATCAATGCTTCTCCGAAATCAAGCCCATACCAGATTCTGATCAAACGCCGCAAAATGAACGCTCAACGGGAAATTCCAATCAAAAGCTGCCTATCAGCTGACCTTTCACCATTACCTAGACTTCAATAAAAGTCCAGGTTTTCGTCGGCCTCCAGCATGTCTTGATAACTGAATGTGGGATCATTCAGGAAGTAATCATCCCCCATCAGTCCAGTGGGGAGCTCGCTGCCATTCTGCAGGGGCGTCGTTTCATACGTGATGGTGCCGGCACGAGTTATATATGAATCCTCACGCATGTTCTCAAAAGGCTGAAACAGCAAATAGTCAGGATTGACTTCTGGATTGGCCAATGGCTCATCCACATTGAAATCAAACCCCAACGGCTGACTCCTATTGTTGCCAATAACATCCAGATCCGCTTCACCAGCTTCGGCCGGGGGAAGGGCAACTTCTTCTTCCTCGCCTCCAAAAAGCGACTCCTGGTTTTCCTCAGTCTGGCGTCTATACTTGAGGACAACGATTTTGGATCTTCCGGCGGGGCTGGGACTAGACTCCGCTGAAGAGTCGTCCGAAACGTTACTGTTTGGGAAATCGAGAAACGAAGCACCCGGCACCAGCAGCTCCTCAGAGCTTGCACTGACTTCCTCCCGCTTGCCCTGCTCCGAATCGGACTCTACTTTGATTGGAGTCGACTCGCGCTTCTTGGCCATTTTAGGCTTTCTCTTGGACCGACGTTTCTCAGTGTATTCCTCGTCCGAAGAGGCGTCATCGCATTCAAAATGTATAGACGACTCGTCATCGCTTCCCGACGGGCTTCTGTGGGCCCTGCGCTTTGATCCGGTGGTGGTAGGCTTAGACGGTCTGATAGCGGCACCAACTCCACCACGTCGAAGGGGTGGAGGGACATCCTTGCCTGTCGCAGCTCGGCGAGCGCGCAGTTTCGCCAAGTGCTGGACGATCGCTCCTTCGGTGACATTGTGGCCCATGGTCCTAGCGACCTCCGGCCACGGGATCTTTACTGACTGGGTGTTGCAAACCGATTGTACGCATAGTAGAAGAAGCTCATTCAGATTTTCTAAAAGTCGTCAGCAGGAACCGGAGTGATGCTCAAGGTAAGCACACAGGGCAGGGAATACACACCATCCCAACGGACTAAGACACGCTTCTTTGGTCTATTCAACGATTTTTTCGGGGGACCCATCGTGCGTCTCTCGCTTGTGCCGGAGTCTGTCTCTGTCCTGTTGAGATCCGGATCTGTCACGCGCACTGTCGAAGGGGCAGAGCTAGTCAGTCGATGACATCCGAAAGCTCGAGAGCTAATCGGGGATATACTATATGTGTTGAGGTCAGCTGTTCTGTTGGGAACCTGGGCAGGCGCAGAGTGAATGTGAGGTAAGAGGAGCTGCGAGAAACACAAGCCGTCTGCAGGTAGAGGTATTGTGTAAGGTGAACAGACAAGAGTTTTTCGGACCGGGACGTAGGGACCCAAGCAAAACAACAAAGAGTGGTGGAGAGTTGAGCTCCCAGGCTGGAGAAGTGGTTGGCACTAGTAAAGCTCTGGTGTCGTGGGTTATTATAGGGCCCGTTTGTTGTTGTCGTCGTCGTTGCTGGTAATGTAGATACGGCACTAACAACACAGGGAACGACACAGGGCGACCAGAACAGTAAACCATTAGTCTAGCACAGATTTAAATATTAGTCCCCAGTTTTGGTAGGGGCAGGGTAATGGAGAAATATGTTTTTGGATTATCTTAGAACTCTTCTTCATACTATATCATGGAGGTAGAATTGTGCAGCATATATAGAGTTACAGATTTCCGAGTTTCATTTGTTAATTTAGGCACTGGTGTAAGATATGGAATACTTGCCTGGTATATGTCAAATATGTCAGCCCACTATCATATCCAACAACCATTATGATCCTCCAAGCTCTACATGCCAAGTGAGAAGACAATTACAACTACTATGATGCTCATCATGGACGGATGCACGTGCACCTGACGGACCACTGATCACGGGACGACCAGATCACGTGGTATCAACCACGTGACCCTTCACCCGAACCTCCGGAAAGTCGCTTTGCAACGCATCCCGAGAGTCCCTTGTGCCCTTTTTGATTTGCATCTCTCCCATTTTCCATCAACCGTCACAATGGCCTACTGGAAAGCTGCTGGTCTCACGTATGTCTGCTCTCTGCTTTCTGCCAGTTTTTCTTCATCTTCGACCCCTCGACTCCGACCGCTGACTTGATCCCCCAGCTACAACCGCTACCTGGCCGTCGCTTCTCGCGCGGTCCGCCGGTCCCTCAAGGACGGTCCCCGTACCGCTGCCGAGCGCCGTGGACAGATGGACCTTCGTTTCGCCAAGTGGGAGGTTCGTTTATACCTGGATTGATTAGATACAGTGGCCTCGTGGATGTGTAACTGACCGGATGCTTTCTCCCTCGGTAATAGAACGGCAAGCAGGGTGAAGTCAAGCCCCTCGGCCAGGTCAACGACGAACTCATGGCTCAGCAAGCCAACTCGAAATAAGCGAAACCCGATCTCCAACAATCGATGCGAAGACCAGAGTGGATTCAGAAGCAGGAATGAAGAATGACTTCGGGGGAAATGGTTCGCAGCGAAGTGGACGATGATTGCAGGATCCATGTAGCATATTGGCCCCGTTCGATCAGGTATAAATAGAAAGAAAGGGCAGTTTATTCTAAAACTTGCTTCTCCTTTGACCGTAGTAGATCTCGTGGTTTCGTAGCTCCTGTTTTGACCGACCTTAAAGCCTTCTGCAAAGAGTGACTCTGCCCGGGGCTGCTCTGCGTTTGCCGCAAGTTTTGCCCGTCCGCCGCTCTCCCCGCCCTCTTTCTCTTCATCCCCTCTCCCCGAACCTCGTTTTGTCCCCCCTCATTTCACTCTAATTATTTGAACCTTGTCTTCTTGGGACTCGCCAACTTTGCCGGAATTTTTTAACAGGCTCAGTACCGGAAAATCTGGCAGCTGGCTGCGGATTGACAACTTTCTTCTATGCTGCCCACCAACGAGGCCCCCAAGATGCGAGTCACCTCGCAGTCCGTCGTCCCACGCGACATCACCGAAGAGTTCACCGCCGCTGCGTCAAGTGAGTGCGGTCCCGTCTATATCGAGTTCGGAGGCCATTGGAGATGTCGCTAACGTCGCTTCTCTATTTTCAGCTCTTCAAACCGGCCAACTCGTCAAAGATGAATACTTTACACTGTTCGAGGCAGTGGGTGCGCTGGAGGTGCGTTGCGCGTGGCCAGGAACGCCTAAATCTTACCTTACACTGTCCCTTTGCGACAAAAAATGCCTACGCGATTGATAGCTATTCGTCCAAGATGACTGACGCTTCTGGAATTGCAGATCATGGACTCCAGAATGGACAGCGGATATCTTGGGCCCGGAGAGAACAATGCACAGGCCCTAGAGGACGACTACGATATCATGCGGGAGCTGGCTCCGGAGGAGGTTATTGGGATAATGGATGAGCTGCTTTTCCACGAGGTTGGTGGATATGTTTTCACACTCTATTCACGGGAGCTTTGCTAACGGGATCGATGGCATTACCATAGATGGCATGGCACAAAGGCCACCCGCTCTCGCTGACCCTCTTTACGTCCATATACCTCGATAACCTATTATGGCCCGTCCCCAAGTCCCTCGAAGAAGCCCACTTCAGTCGTCATCAACCAGGCGGGAACAAGGCGGAAACAGGACTGGTACATGGGGTGCTGCGCGCATACTGTCTTGCGCTGGTGAAATGTTGCGATTTCGTGCATTCGCGAGTGGCGGCCGAGTACTACTATGAGGTAGGTGGTCGTGTCGCCATTTGGTATAGAGATGGGTGAGTGAGCCGTTGCTGATTCTATCATGTTCAGGAGGAGGACTTCGTTGCGCAACTCTACAACCGCAATCTACTCTCGCAGTTCGACGTGCACTACTTCCTCAGTTTATTGGACCGTGCGATCTCGTGGATTGACGAGCAAGAGGGAGAGGTGGATGAGACTCTCAAAGAGGCGATAAAATGCCGTCTTACTTTCCGGCGCGACTTTCTTCTGGGGCTGAATCAGGATATCAATGTTATAGAGACTCGGTCCGCCGAACATTTCACGTCCTGTCTAGCCAAGTTGGATACGCTCGCCAAAACCGTGTCCATGGGCAAATCGGTTCCCGAGGCATTCAGCTGGAAAATTCAACGGAAACTGGCTAGCACTGTGCCTCCTCGTCCGATGGTGAAGATCAGCTCTGACGATGCGCTGGCGCATCTGAAACGGTTGTGCCAGGATGCCATTGACCTACTAGGACTTCTTGATTACCGAGGACCGCACAACGTCAAGGTATGACCACGGCGTCGTTTGTGTGCCATCCCCCTCATACCTTATTCTGACTATTTCAGGTGGCTATCTGGACGCTGTTGGCGCGAAAACCCCAACCATCTGTATATATCCGATCCCTTCTGCAAACAATCATCGTGAACAAAACAACCGTGCTTGGAGCGATCCCGGTGAAACAGTTCCTCTACGACGAGCTAGGGGAACTGGTTCTTCCCACCAGCACGCTGCTACAAGCCAGTACGGACGAAACCGAGATGCCGACCGACCCCCGCTTCCAGATTGCCCAGCATATGGACGCTTTTGTGAAACGTTTCGCTCAGGTATTGCTCTTGGCCTCCACCCTACCTGACTGAGACTGTAAACTTACATCTTCTGTAGCCCTTCGTGGATACTTTCCGAAGCGCCTGTCTGAATCGCTGTCGCATCCGCCGAACGGTCTGCCACACCATCCTTGACTGGGACAACCTGCAGATGGAGGTTAGTGTACTACCTTAACTAACAGTTTCTATTCTCTATATCTAATCACCACACCATCGACTAGGCCGAAGACCTCGACGAACAGCTCCGCACTCTAAGCAACGAGCCCCCTCTAATCCTTTCCAACGGCGACGCCACCTACTCCTACCCCCTTAGTAGCTGGGCCTACCACCAGAAACTGAACCAATTCCGCCTGATCCTGCAACTGGGCTTCGAGCTCTCGATCTACTCGCCCGAAGAACTACCGGGAATGTACTGGTACCTCTCGCACATCTGCTCCACGCACCTGGGCCACATCGACCGCATCCGCACCTTCACCGTCGGCACAGCGAAACGCAACCTAACCAGCCTAGCGGGAAAAAAGCGCCAGGCGACCGAGCGACACGCCGTGCTGCAGAGATCGCTTCGCCTGCTCGAGCGCCTCACGACGCAGATCGTCGCCGTCGACGCCTTCGCCATTGCCCTGCACGCGCTCTACGTGCTCCTCGCGCGCCACAAGGTCCTCCCGAACGCCGCCTCCCCGACGCAGTCGTACGCCCGCGACCGGCTGCGCTACGAGCTACGCATGAAACCTTTCATCCCTATCACGTTACCGGAGCTGGTCCCGTTCGAGGAATACCACCGCGAAGCCACGCTGGACGGCGACTCGGACGCCATCGTGCTGGAGCGCGCCACAAAGGCGATATCCGAGGCGCGCAGGGCCTGGGAATCCACCTTGGCCAACGGGGCCTTCGTCAAGGACGACGCCGACACCCCACCCGCAGGCGCGCGAGCCATCGAAGAGAACTGGAAACAGGACGTCAAGGACACGATGCGCGCCTGCATAGGGGCCAGCATTGCCATCGAGACGGTTAAAAAGGCACTCGCAGCTCGGTCCGCTGCAGGTGCAGCTAGTGGCACTGGAACCGCGAACCCCTCTGACCCGCTGCGTCTCCACGTGAACATCCCAGAGACAAGGTCCAAGACGCGTTGGCATGATTGGTGGGTGGTTCCGCAGGTGTCGCAGATCGCGAGCCCACCGTGATTTACAGAACGAAAATGAAAAAAAGGCAAGTGCCGATGATCATGTCGTTTTTGGTAGGAAGGGCGGGGCAATTGACATTTGACATTTGGCAACGGTCGAGAGGAGGATACGAGAGAGAGAGAGAGAGAGAGAGAGAGAGAGAGAGGGAGAGCTATCATGATGTTATGGATATGAGCGATAATTTCCCCCACCAACATTTAGTAGATCGAATCTAAAAAATTCGCAGAAAGGAAAGAAATAAACAAGAGCAACTAGATGTATCGAGTATAGACAGTCGAACTGGATCCGCTACTCCACCGACAGAGCGAGAGCCAGCGAATGATGCGGAGTGACGATGGAGGCAGAGTTTGGGATGGGACTGGCCAGGCTGCGGGTAACCGCAGTGATCGACAATCTTCTGCTGAAGAGCCGAGAGATAAGAAGAAAGAAGGGAAGAACAAAGAACAAAGAGCAGAGATTAAAGTAGCAGAACGGGATTGTCACGAGCAAATGGGACAAACTAGCCAGCCTGAGGCCGGCAATGCCCGCGGGGCCCGTGCCGGGATCCTAATTCCTCACTCCTCATTCCTTCATTCCTCTTCTTCTTCAGGGACCGACTCTGCAGCCCATGACTTCATCGCATTCGACGCCAGCTTTTGTCTGTATACCTCTCGGTCTTTTGTCCTTCGTCAGTCGAGATGTCGGAACCTTGAATCCGGTAAATCTTGGTCCATCAGCGGATCGTTAGTGAGATCGATCCAGATCTGATCGGCACCACGCCATCTCGGGACACTTTGGCCGCAAGGACAAGCAAGAAGAGCGTCGCCAGAATTCGAAGCGAAACCAAACCAGACCAAAATAGACCGTGGCTGCTTCTCACTAACGAGCGCCGGCTGATTCGTCCATTCGCTGTTGGAACCTCTCATCTAGATGTCCTTCTCCAGACGGCACGGAACGCCTCGTCCACCGACGCTCTGACGATTCCCAACTTCTATTCGCTCATGCTGTTGCCAGACTCGTCCATCTTCTGCTTCTCTTTTCCCACATCCCCATCCGCATCAAATTCCGTGGCTGACCTTACCCCCCACCCGCAATTTGGCTCCGGGTCTCCGTCGCGCTTGAAGGGATCGATCATAACCAACTAACCAACTAACCGATTTAATTGATTTTGTTTTTGATCCTTCCTTCGCTTCGCTTGGCTTCTCTTGTTCTCCCCTTTCCCTTTCCTTCTCCCTACCGCAAAAACCCCAAGGCAAATTTCCCTGGAACAAGCCCACCAACGACGATCGCTGGCGTCTCTTACCCCATCCATGCTTAATAACCCAAACCCGTTCGATGCCAAACCACGCGTCTTCCGCCGTGGCACGCAGTTTCCCAGCTCGATACTCGCTCGCTCTCTCTCGTCCTCTCTTACCCCTTCTATCCCCAATTAGCGGGGCGATCGAGAGCTTCGCCTTTCTCTCGGTCCTGATACGCGATGCCTACCTATCCGATTCGTCGCCGCCCTCGTGAGTGTAAGACCTGCCTGCCCTGTCGAGCCAGCAAGGTCCGTTGCGATCGCAACGTGCCCTGCGGAAACTGCGTCAAGCGCAACTTCAACTGTTCCTACGGTCGCCCGCCCCCAACGCTCCCCAAGCCGGCCCTGGTTCCCGAGCCTTTCCCTACGACGGCCTCGACGGCCTCTACGCCTCAATATTCCGCCACCTACCTGTCCACCGCGCGAGATGTGCCCTACGGTGCCGAGGCCTCCGATGACCCGCTCTCCGACACCGTGACCGTGTCGCAGATGGAATGGGACGAGATAAATTCCAAGATGCAGGCGATGGAACAGATCTTGTCCAGTCTCCATTCCTTGTTCCAGTCCCATTCTGCTCACCTTATCGAGCCCCAGTCCGAAGTGTCGACGACGGAGGAAAAGCACACCCCGGCAAGCCAGGGAATATATGGGGCCAACGCCTTGAAAACGGGCCCGGTACATATTGGTTCTCGGTCGGCGTTGGTGGATATATTGGATAAGTCGAAAGGATCGGACGGGACGGCGGACGCACTCCCCAAGGATGATCTTTTGGCAGAGTTGGCGCTTGGAAATGAATCTGCCGCATATCCCTTCGTGGACCTGTGGTCGTCGGATCCATACACCTTCAATATTGCGGGCGTGTGCGGTGTGCTGCCGGATGACGAGCAATGTCGAAAGTGGGTGACCTTCCCCCAATCCCCATTGCTTCTGTCGGCATTGCCTACGTCGTATGCGACTTTCCGCTGATCGTTGCGTCACACTGCAGGTTTCTAGGGTACTACCGGGATATCGGTGCGGTCCTCTATCCCGTACTTCCGAACGTCGCCAAGCTGGAGGACGATATGAATCGATTACTTCGAGGGAGGCTGGCCGCGGGGGGTGTCTATCGGCCCGACGCCAATGGGTTGATGAAGCCGTTCGGCATGAGTTTACCTTTCCTGAGTCTGCTGTTTGCCGTCCTCGCGTCGGGGTGTCAATTGTCCGACCTGTCGGGGAACCAAAGAGAGTTGACCTCATGGGTTTATGGTTGGTGCATTTCTGCCTTGGCTGCTCGTTCGTCCCAAACTGATGTTGGTATAGTGTCGTGTTCATACCAGTGTTTGCGCATGATGAACTATGTGTCTCAGCCGACCATCGAAGTTATCCAGGTCCTGTTGATCATCAGCAACGTGCTATCATATAATATGAACGCCGGTGCATCATATACCTTACTCGGTAAGTGCTCGGGAAAAAAAATCTGTGGTCTCGATGTCATGAAACCTTTGTTAACGTAAGCTCTGAACGTCAAGGAATGACGGAGCGAATGTGCATGGTACTTGGTCTTCACGTCGAGACCTCGGGGTTCTCGCCAGCTGCTCAGGCGATACGGCGAAGGTTATGGTAAGCGATGCCTCGAACTGTCTCCGGCATCAATTTTTTCTTTCTCTTTGTAATAACTCGAGGTCTCAGGTGGACAATGGCTTTTCAGAATAGCCATTTCTCTCTGGCTTACGACCGGCCGTCGATCACCATGGTCAGCCAGCCGGAAATTGCGTACGACCCGAAGTCGATGCCGGGTCACCGCTCCTACTTTGAAACCCTCTGCCGGATTATTTCGGTCGTGCTGGAGATGTTGCGGGAATTGATGTTCTCGCACCATTCTCACCTGCGATACCATGAAATACGCGATTATAAGCATCGCATCGAGCGGATTATCACGGAGGCCGCGCCGCATCTGCGGTACCCGGAAAGATGTAACAGTCTGGCCCAGAACATCGAGCGGACGGAGTTGCGCCTACACTCCTCATACTACATCTCGGTTATGTGTCGTGTGGCGCTGGATCCGGATGCTCCTCTGGACGAACACCGTCGCGAAGTTATTCGTAACGACTGCCTAGACAATCTGATCAACACGATCGAGGCGTTTGTCGAGCTCCACTCGCTCAATTCCCACTGTTCGCGCACCTGGATCAGTCTCCAGCGATCGATTGCGTCCGCCTTCCTTCTGGTAGCAAATAACAATGATCAGATCCACACTCAAACGTGGGATCTGATCCAAAAATTAGAGCGCGTCCTTGCGGACCATGTATACGCCGATGGCGAGGCCGACCAGAACATTCGGACCGACTCGGCCAAACATCTCGCCTCATCGCTGCGAGCGCTTCGAGAGGTGAGCGCGACGTTCCATTTTCGGCGAAAAGGAGCGTCGGCGCCACAGACAGCGAACGTCACGCCCATATCCCCCGCCACGGCGCTCAATTCCCCAGCATCGGTCAATGTCGGACCCAGCACCTTGTCCAGCTATCCACCGCAGTATGGTGCACGAAGGGAGAATGGGCATATTGGCGACATTCTCAACCGGGTGTCGGATGTGATGCTCTTCCCGAGCATGAACATGGGAAATGCATGATTTCGGACTGTCTTCATCTTTCGTAACCAACCCCCCTCTTCATATTTGCGGGCACGTTACCATCGCGTGTCTCTCGCCATTTACCGGAGAAGTGCAAATCCCTGTAAATAGTGTATATGTCATCTTCTTGCATGACGTGTCGCGATTTCAGCATCGCAACTAAGGGATCTGAAGTCGGCTAGTCTCTCTTTGACGGAAACGTTGCAGACCATGGTCGTCTCGTCTTCCGTCGCACCCCACCCCGACGCAGGACGCGGAGGAAGAGCGGTCGGGGAGGGAATCCGATGGGAGGAGGGGACATTGGGTCGCGAGTGTGGGCGGCGGGGAGACGGCGTGGTATTTGTAGCTGAAAGGAATAGAAGGAAGGAAAGAACGAGCCAAAAGAAGCAAGCAGCGGCCGGTTGGCAGCACGTGGCCCGAGCATTCCCCGCTTCGGCCGAACCGTGGGCTGCCTTGACTTCTTGGGCCTTTCGTGATAGTCAATACTCTCGAATACAACCTAATCAAGGGCCTCGCCTGCCTGCTTGGTATCCCTTGCTTTGTGATCGTCGTCAACCCCCCTTGTCTGGTCCCGAGTCTGCTCGTCGGTACCGTATGTGGCGTTCATCTTTGTCGAATGGGACGTGGCATCATCGAGACAGTCCGCCGGTGATGCATCTTCTGTGAGAATGAATTGGTTTGTTGTGCGGTGTCAGAATCTGCGGTGTTTGCCTTCGGACCAAGATCGGATTTTCCGAATAGGGGGCCAGAAGCCAAACGTCTGATCATCAACGGCGTCTGGCGGATCGGACGACCATTACAATTCGGCGATGCCCAGCAACCTGCGTGGGAGGGATTGGAGAACCGGGTGGCAAAAGAACAGATGTTTGAAAAATAAAAAAAGAAATCTAAACCCAGGGGAGTCAGAAAGTAGGGTGAAACAAACGACCGCTCGGCTCCGAGGGTTGAGACTTGGAGTTGAACCGTTGAACCCCCCTGGACGAACTTGGGGCTGGCTCACCTGAAGGCTAATGTGACCACTGACCAGGGTTGGACGCCGTAACGGTCCGTTTGTGGGGGCTTGGTTTCTTCGGATCCGAGATTCGAAGGCTACAGCCGACATCTCCCCCTTCCAATCTTAGATCGGCTGCCTGTCTTCCAAATCCTACAATCCTATCAAGTTTTCAGCTCGGAGATACGGATAATATTACCACAGTGCTGGCAACCATCCCTTCGGGCCAAGTGGAGATGTTCCCCTCGTTTCTAGGAAGCACGACGACGTTTTTCTTCCTTGGTTCGACCTCGTCGGCCGTGACCGTTGACCTCGGCCAATGATTCAACAACGACAGCCAACATTCGAACCACACGTGGCGCGAAAGGAGTGACCCTGCGCCAAAGCGATCATACAATACTCGCAGGGATGAGTAACCCGACTTCATCCGTTGGTTGATTCCTTGATCCTATCTTGCGCGGGTTGAATTTAATTTCGCTTGGGGTTTGGTTTTCGACGGTCGACTACAGCCTGGAAGCAATCGACGGACATGACAGACTCGACCAGGAAGTCTAGAACCGGGGTGGTGCGATGATCGATTCGAAGACTCGGCCGGCGGTCGGCCGTGGGCTCAGAAGTTGAGATTCACCATGACTGCTGCAGTTCGGCAGAGACTGGTTCCGGTGAGGGGCTCAGAGACCAGGCGCAATTTGGTCGAGTCAGTTTCACTCCCGCGTGGATTGATATCCGTTGAGAGAAGAAGGTCTCTACCCGCGGATCCCGCAGAAACAGAAATAGGGGGCTACGACGAACACCGGCATGGCATGGTCATGGACGATCGGAGGATACAAGCCTTCGACCTCAGCTCCTCAGCTACCCCCCATCACCCTATGTTCATGTCCGCACAGAAACTGCTTGGGGCGGACGGCGGCATGTGATTGTTATGATGCGGTGGATACACATAAGATATCGTGCGCCCGGACTTGAGTAGAGAAGGACGTCGACGAGAGTTGATTTTCTGTTGTGGAGGTTTCTTCTTGCGCCTCGTTCACCTCGTATATGCGTCCCTATCCACGGTTAGTGGCGACTTGGAGTGCCATACGCACCATACCGTAAGGAGCACGGGCACAAACCAAAGAAGGAACCCCAAGCTTCATGAATCATAAGAGTAGAGGAAACTGTCAAATATCAAGGAGTAAAAGATTTCTCTGCTGTAAGTTGAAATCAACTGAGGATATTACCTGTGTACACACGACACTGGATGGAAAACCCACAAACACGAGAAGGTGAAACAAACACCGGGCAACCCTGAAATCCCCTGACTAGTGCCCTTCCGGCCAGTCCGTTCCTGAGGACCCCAGTTGCCTCTTGGGGACGATGCAAAGGGTGCATACAGACAAACTCGTCTTAGCCACTGGTTCTCCACCGTACAAAGTGCTCCGTAGTTAGTTCTTGCAACTAAGCTTTGTGGTTGGTGATTTCATCCCTTTTGGTGCTGACTGCTGACCACTGGAGCACTTCGATCTCCAATCTGTGCGTGGCCATTCACGCCTTCGGATCGACAAGCCACTTCGGTAAACTGCGAGGTACAAAGCTAGCTAAAGCGTTATCTACTCAGAAATGGTTTCCGCCACGTTTGGCATACGTCTTCTCCCTTTTCTGATGCATTTGGCTAGTGGCCTCTTTTTTTTTTTTTACGGCGACAAGGGATTTACTCAGCGACAGACTGCATTTCCGCTAACGTGCCGCTAATAGGCACTTCTTAGAATCTTATACGGAGTAAGTTTGCAAAAACTTCCAAATATAGATATGCTTCCCAAATATAGAACCAAGATAAGGTGCCTTTGTTACTGAATTTCCGTGCAAGCCATCATTGTCAAGGTGTGCTCTGAACTAGCTAAGAAACACAGAAAAGACAGCAGTGGGACAGTAAAGATGGATGATACTTCGGCAAAAGAAAAGATCTCTGGTATTATCACGGCGCTTGAATGGTCCATTCCTCGAACGATCCGAGTCCATCAAAATGGCACGTCTAGATATCCTAGTTCGAATCGGATGGCAACCTTCAACGCTTCAAAATCCTCCTAAAAATATCCTTCACATCCTCGTCGGAGGCTTCTCGAATGCCCAACAGCTGGTTGTCTGTCCTGGCGTAGAGTCCACCAAACGTCGGGTCAAATATAGCACGGAAGATGTATGGGCTAAAAGTCTCGAAGTCCAATAGGCCCTGTGCCAGTCTTTTGTCTGACTTGGCAGTCAAGTCATCGAGCTTGATGCTGGTGGTGGTGTCCCATGATAGCTCCGGAGCCACTTCCTTGGCTAGAGAAACCAAATGCTTCTGTGTCGTGACAAGGCTGTGGACGAATACTGATCGGTTTCGGGTCTCGTCCAGATGTGTAAGGGCAGATATGACGGCCTCGGCAACAGATCCGAGAGTGGTGGCGCTGAATGGCACGTCACCACCATCGTATAAGCAGGTGTTCTGGCCGGAGAAGTCGAGTACGAAACTGCGACTCGATCCCGCGTCGAGCCAGGCACCGCCGTAGATAAAGGTATAGGTGAGAGTGGAGAGCTTGGCCACCTCCACCAGGTGCTCCTGAACTTTGACCTTGGGGCGGAAGATCGGGAGAGTGCGCGCCTTCTCGTTATCGAGGTTTGCACTGTATTCGGAGGGTATGAATCGAGATACACCGGCCTCGGCGGCGGCATTGATGAGGGCGATCTGTGACTCGGCGGCGACAGTAGGAACGAATGACAAAACAATATCTTGCCCGGCAAAGGCACATTTCAGAGACTCGTGGGACGAGTAGTCAACATCAAGAACCTTGGCGTTGTCAGGAAAGCTGGACGAAGAACCAGCACGCCTCAGGACTGTGACAGTGAAAGTGCCCACATCCAGAAGCTTCTTTAGAACAACCGAGCCAAGCGTTCCCGACGCGGCAATGATAGCAATATTCTTTGCGGACTGCATGTTGTTGGATATTGGTAACGAGGGATATGCTCTCGATTCAGTATCGTACTCAACCTTGCCATGAAAGGTCTGATATATATATATATATATACATTAGGACGTGATTAATTACTCGTAAGCGATGACAAATTGCTAAAAGGGAAGTGGGACGTATTTTCTCGAATCTTGATCAAGCAAGGCATATTGGTCGGTGGACAGCAACTACAAATGCTCGGAGACATTGACGGAGACATTGAGTGGTAGGGTTCGTCGGAACGGAACCCGTGAAGCTCGTATGTGCCGCTTAGTAAGATGGCTTAGCTAGACAGAGGCGTCTGGATATAGTCCATTATGTGCCCCATTATCAGGACTTGTATTGTCGGAATCTTCTTCCGTCCAAACGTGATATTGGTTGCACCTAACCAGTACTTAGCTTCACATTTTGGACAGAAATGCAGCCGTATCTTCTGGTTGCCAGTCGGGGGGGAAATCGCCCTCCGCATCATCACCCAAACGGCTTGGGACTCATACTATTGCTATCTATACCCCAGTAGATGCTGGCTCCCCACGCGTGGCGGCTGCCACTCAGGCTGTTCCGCTGCATGGCCCGCCTCAGAAGGCCTACACGCTTGCAATTGTCAAAGACCATGGCGTCTTTATGGCGCAACGGAGAATAGTGAAACGATGCCCAGATGCATATTTCATTCAGACCTTTGTAGACCAGAAAAGAGACACTCACATCAATCGACAGATCATTTCGATAGAGTCAGGAATAAAGGCGACTGTTAAAGCTTATTTACTTACGTACCAAGGAGTCATTAAGAATTATCATAAGTAGGATCTCGACCATATTATAGTCTGCATGCTGCTTTTACTACATCAAGGCTAGTCCCCTCTCTGCTCTCAGCCCCACTCTTACAAGCCCCTTCTTCATCAAACTGACTGCTACATTACCCCATCATCAGCCACTGGAATCTCAATCTCTGGCTCAAAATAGAAATCCTCGTCATCAAGCAGTCCGCCGTAATCAGCCCCCATCCAGCACTGCTGATCCCCTTTCCTTCAGAACCAGGAACGATCGGCATTCCACACACCCAGTCCACCGGGCTGAACCATCCTTGAGCCCGGTAGTATTGCAGTTCGCACTCGCCCACCGAATCGGGAAAATGGGGTCTGCAGAAATGAACTCAGGGTGGTGAATCCTTTCACGTAGCTCTCAAACTGCCTAGACTAGATAGTCTGATATGCGAGAGATGACCCCCGTCATCTCCCTGGATCCTGGAAAGTCAACAATAATGAGCTAGATCTACATGGTTCATCGAATCGTGTCTGCGGTATTCTTACAGAAATATAAAGCCGTGGAAATTTGGCCCGCGGTTGAATTTCTTCAACCTTTCCCGCCATCCTCTCGAACGCTTCCTTCAATTATAAGTCTTCGCTCATATTCAGCCACAATGGAAAAAGCCAAATTCACCGCTCTCTCCCTCCTCACCTCCCTCTCCCTAACCGCCGCCTGGCTCCCCGAAACCGACAAGGAAATCACCTCCAACTCCGGCACCAACCTCTTCAGCGGCTCGAACGGTAAGATTCGCGGCGTGAATCTCGGTTCCCAATTTGTCTTTGAGCCCTGGATCGCCGAATCCGCCTGGTCCGACCTCGGCTGCAAGGACCAAAACTCCGAGTTTGACTGCGTCTCCTCCCTGGGGCAGGATGCCGCCAACGCGGCCTTCGCGAAGCATTGGGCCTCGTGGATCACGGAGGACGATATCTCGCAGATGGTGTCGTACGGACTGAACACGATCCGCGTGCCGGTCGGGTATTGGCTGAAAGAGGACCTGGTGTATAGCGACAGCGAGCACTTCCCTCAGGGCGGCGAGGAATACTTCAAGAAGGTGTGTGGCTGGGCCAGCGACGCGGGCTTGTATATCATTGTGGATCTGCACGGGGCGCCGGGCGCCCAGACGGCTCAGAATGCCTTTACGGGTCAGTATGCCGACGAGCCGGGCTTCTATGAGGACTATCAGTATGAGCGCGCGCTCAAGTTCCTCGAGTGGATGGCCGTCAAGGTCCATGGGGACGAGGCGTATCGGAACGTGGGCATGCTGGAGGTGGTGAACGAGCCGGTGCAGAATGCGGATCAGACGGCGTCGATGAGGTCGAGTTACTATCCGGATGCGTTTGACGTACGTTCCTATTTATTACCTCATCTTTGCTTATACCCATCCAAAGGACAACCCCTCTCCCGCTAACACCCAGAACAGCGCATCCGCAAAGTCGAACAAAACCTCCACATCGACAAATCCAACTACCTCCACATCCAAATGATGGACAAGCTCTGGGGTGCCGGTGATCCCCACGAATCCCTTTCGGACGACTACTACGCCGCCTACGACGATCACCGGTACCTGAAATGGGCGGACGTGGACGTCTCGCACGACAGCTACATCAGCACCTCGTGCAACGACCAGCTGGACAGCAACAAGCCGACGATCGTCGGCGAGTGGAGTCTTAGCGTGCCGGACGACGTGGAGCACACCGACGAATGGAACCCCGACAGCAACCAGGACTTTTATAAGCGGTGGTTCGCGGCCCAGGTCACGGCGTACGAGAGGCAGCAAGGATGGGTGTTTTGGACTTGGAAGAGTCAGTTGGGCGATTTGAGGTGGTCGTATCAGGGTATGTTTTTCTCTTTTGTTTTCCCAATTCCCTCACAGTCTAGGTGCTCTTCATTCGGCACAAATATGAAAAGAAGCTGATGTGTTTCGTGCCATAGATGCCGTCGAAGCGGGCGTGATCCCGAAGGATTTGAATTCGCTAGCTGATCTGGGAGTGTGCAATTAGGTGCACTGTCATTGCAAAATCTTTCATTGACTCACTATTCTTTTAAAGATTATAATTGAATAATGGAATTCAATCCTGTTAGATATGAACCCAGAAAGATCCGATTAAATATTAGCAAACGCAGCCCTTCTATTAGATGGAACCTTGTCTCTTAGAACGCCTTAGGGAATATGATAGTAGCTCACCTTCGATTTGCGGATACTGAATGGTCCTAGCTCAGGCTGGAACGTCTGGATCAGGTTCTCTTTTCGATCTGCATACCGCTGAAAACAGGTAAAGAAAGCTTTGCTTTTGCTAATAAAAAGCCTCGATTCTGGCCCCGAAACTACTAGGTGATGATTTTCTCGTTTGTGGGTGAACGCCACGGCAGGGTGTTGTCGGCCTACTTTGATGGTGAACATCTGGTGATCCAGGCCTCTCGTCTCTACCGATTCTTGACCACCAATACCGACACCTGGAACTACTTTCTGAGGAACTTGGCAGCCGGAGTGAGCGAAGAGGAGAGCACGACGAGTCTTTAGACGGTGTTTCCGGAGGCAATAGGTTCGGCTGCGGTTCGCCCGATCTGAAAGATCCAGCGCCATGGCTTCTTTAATCTAAGACTATATACACGGAAAAACCTTGGGTGTCGACTGTATCGAACAATGATTGCATTGACTTGACATCGTTCTGGAGGTCCAACGCATAGGCGAGCGGATATACGGAGTCCGTAGCCGCGGCCGGGCAGGAGATTAATTAACGAATACTCGCTAGTGTCAAAGCGAGGATACGAAACCCCACGGGGAGATCCCCAATAGGGCTCTAGTCTATGTCGGACATGGTAAGTCCGGCGAAATGGCCCCAGAGGATTGCGCCGACTGGACGAGGCGGATGAGGCGGCATTACCGGCACGCAATATCCGGTCAAATGAGAGGTAGATGTCTTTATATCCCATTGTCATTGCCTAATATTAAAGACTAAATACAGTTCGCTTGCCACAGGCTAGATATTACTATTGAACGTGTTTCCAAGCAGTCTCATCTCTCATCTCTCATCCCTCTCTCATCCTCCTTGTCCTTTGATCTTCAAGTTCCTTTTGTCTAGATCTTGTCGGCTCGTTCCACGCGCTCTTCTGTTGCCCTCTGTTCCATCTCGTATCCCGCCTCGATGTCCTTGATCTTTTGCTCCGCCACAGGGTTCGAGTCCACGCCTGCCACGGCCGTTTCGAATCGTCGACCGCGCTTCTCCGGCCCAAAGGCCGTGGTGACCATGATTCCCGTGGCGATGATGGCTGTCGCGACGCCCATGGTGGGCCCGTAAGCGGGAGCCGGCTCACCCCCGGGGCCTTTCACGAACGTCTTCTCGGCGATAGCGTTGACAATCTGCGCGGACGGCGAGGAAATCATGTTGCCCAGTTGGTAGGTGATACCAGGGAACGACGAGCGGAACGCCGGCGGAGACAGCTCGTTCAAGTGGATGGGAATAACACCCCATGCGCCTTGGACGAAGAACTGAATGAAGAAGCCCGTCGCGCTGAGCGATCGCTCGGTCTTGGGTAGGATCCACGCGGGGATCAGAACGGCCGACAAGAAAGCCGCGACGATGATGGTGCGCCGACGACCGAAGAATTGCGACAGGTAGCCCATGATAGTCCCGCCCACACAGGCGCCGGTCTTCATCAGAATCGAGGCGCGCGACGCTTGTGGGTTGTCCAACCCCTTCTGGGTCAGCATGAAGGTCGTGTACGAGTCCTGCGACGTGTGCGAGTAGTAGTTGAACCAGGTCATCAGGATGACGCAGTAGATGCACATCTTCCATTCTTGGCCCAGCATGTGCTTCGTTTCCTGCCAGAATGCCTTGGCGTCTTTCGACTGCTTGCCGGCCTTCTTGGCTTCTATGAATTGCTTGGATTCGGGGAAGAGGATTCGAACGAGACCGACGCCGATGGAGATGCCGGCTAGAATGGGGGGTTAGCATGTTGACCATATTATCTTCGTCTGATAGACAATTGACATACCTGCGATCCAAAAGACCGTCTTCCAGGTCTCCGTGCCGCCGCCCACTCCCAGATTCGCGCAGGCTGCAATCACATATCCCAGCGAATATCCTTGCTGCAAGATACCCGACATCAACCCACGGGCATTAACCCTGCCGTCATTAGCAACAAGATCGAGGGAAGATATTCATGGCGATACTCACGGGCAATGCTCCAAAGCCATGGCAATGGCGTTACCATACACACCTCCCATGAACAACCCGAATAGACTGCGCACCGCCAGGAATTGTTGGAATGTTTTGCTATAGATCGTGGCGATCTGCAGCACACCCAGCACAATCATGTTGATGACCATGGGCCACTTGCGACCGAACTTGTCGCCAGCCAGACCAAAGGCCGCGGCACCGACACTGCGCAGCAGCAGGGTGAGAGTGATAGCCGTGCTGATGTCCGTCTTGGAGCGGTCATAGTATTTTGATAACTTGACGGTCTGAATTGACAGCGCATGGAAATCAAATGCATCGGCCGTCCAGGCAGTAAAGCCGACGATGAAGAACAGCCAGTCGCGCGCGCTCAGCTGCATGAACAAACTGACGGGGTTCTTCAGAGGCTCGGGGGACTGCCATTCGGTGCGAGTCTCGCCATACTCGTTGGTGACTTCCACGCGCTGCTTCCAGATGAAAAGGTCAGCCCAGGCCTGCTTGGTGGTGGCCCAGATACCTTTCGGGATGGGATCGGCAGGCTCGTTAGTAGCCATCTTCGACCAGCACGACACGAGCGAACAGAAAAAACAACGAGGGAAGAAGAGGATTGAAACGAGCAAGAAGAGTGGAGAGTGTGTCTGGTTGAAAGAATCAGATTTATGTACGACGTCTGAATCCCAGCCAGGCCTTTTATACTGTCCAAATCGCAACGCAAAAGCCCCCACCATCCCACCTCGAGTCCTCGACGCAAATTCCACCTCATCTAGATCTGTCAGCTATGCTTTCCCCACGGGGATTCAATGCGCGACCCCCGCATGACGCTATGATATCGATTCCCAGTCTCCACGTCTCGTCCTTCCAGGTCGCGCGCCGACAATCCCCGCGAGAAGCTTCCAATCTGGTGGAGCCAAGATGCCGCCAAGCGCCTAAGCATGGGCGTGGCTGTCAGCACCACCAGCACGCGACTCTGGGTTGCCGTTTGACGTCGCATCTCTGGCTCTGGAGATGCTTTGCCCAGACGGCGCTAACCGGCCAATTTGATCCTGGAGGGTGGGGGGTTTTTCTCCCCTTCTTTCTGACTCGCAGAGTTGGCAACAAACTGTTGGACAAGGAGAAAAAAGTCAAGTCCGCCACCGGTCAGTTCCCGAGTTGTTGCAATTAGGGCCGAGGGAAGTCACTCAGATTCAATGAACATGTCATTTTTCCCGAGCATGTTGGCTAGAAGGGTGAGAATTGGGGAAGCTGAGGTGAGGCCGAACACGGGCGTATTCTCTCCCTCGCATGCCTCCCGACAAGCATCCCCCCATGATGCAAGAATGGGCATCTCTCGGGCCTTCTGATCTACGGACGTGGGCCGAATACGGGGCGCCCCATTCCTAGGAAAATTTCAACCCCAGGATTCCCCCAGACACGCCGATCCCTATCCCCGCAGCCAATCGCACCACTGGTATCATATTAGACCCTCCGAGTCGGGGGAGAGGAAAGTCGGCCTGCCTCAACCGCTGGCCTCGCACGCTCGCAAACGCCGCAGACTGCGTGGCGTCGCTTGGCAAAGCGGCCTTGAAGGGGGTTGTGATGTCTTGGAGACGCTTGTCTGGCAGGCACTGCAAGGCTTGATCCTGATTCTCGGAGAGGATCGGAAGGGCCAGTGTCGCACAAAGCGACAAAGAGGAGATTGGCAAACCTCTCAGAATGTCTTGTTGGGTGCTGATTATGAGCGATTTTCAACATATTGTGGGTTTACGCCAAAGGAACCAGATATCGGAGGTACTTTTCTCTTTTAGTCTTGGTCCTTTGCAGTCACTGAGGGGCTCCGGGGTCTTGTCGGTCAGTCTAGACTGGGGTGGTCTCACTGAGATATCCTACGGGGTACACGGGATGCCCGTTCGTCGGATGCAGGTCTGTCCTGTCCCCATTCCGTGGGGAGATGAAGTCGGTATAGTAACCCTAACTAGTCATCGCCATCCCTGTCTAACCTGGGCCGCTAGAGCACCACCACCAATCATGCAGAAGGGAAGCGTTGCCGTCTCGGCTACGTTGACTGAAGAAGAAAAATTTACCAATTCTTTGTTATCTGGAACCAAGTTTCCGAGTCCTTCCTGCCTGGGGATCCCGATAATGGCTCGGCTTCCTGATGCGGTGGCAGTGTCCGAACTAACACTCTACGTAGTAAGTATCATTTCATCTCATCTCATCCCCCCCGTGTCTTGGTACTCCGGATTCTGCTAGTGCTATTGGCATGATAGCACGTGTGGACTCTCATTGGGCAGTGGAAGCGCTGTACGGTAGCAGCTCAACTCGTTTCCACTTCCTGTCTCATCTAAGAGCCTGGGTGACTTGCCGTTTTCGTCGACTGTTGAGGCGCAAATTCGTTCTCGCCAGAAGTCGGGTCGGAAAGATGTTTCTTCAACCTCTTGGAGGCGCCGATTACCTCGGGCTTGCTTCAATAAGCGGATGAAGTGTGATTGATCATACGATTGCGAGAATTTGATCTCGTTATGCAGTGATATCCTACGTATCAAGGCTGTCGAGCTTATCTCGTGGGATGCTCTATACGCCGGAATCGGCTTTGATTGAGTCTTCGCCATGGAAGGCCGAGCAATGTCTGGTTCCGAGATATTCTCTAGCTTCTGAAACAGACTTCCTTCCTTTTCCATGAGTTTAAGTTTCTCTGAGAGACCGATGACATCTATACTATAGATGTCATTCACTCAGGAAGGTATTTGTGTACAGTAGAGCACAGCGCTACCGGCGGAATCTCACTATGCAATGACATTCACGACCTAATACTCCCAAACACGGCCCAGCACAGCAAGATACTTTCTATTACATAACTCATTCCAACCTGAACCAATGATTCTTTATATCGTAGAAGATCAGTTCCCAAAAGGGCTTGTTTAACGCCCGAATGCCTGCCACGATGTCAATGCCGTCCATTCGCAGTAAAGATCATCGTAGGGCTGACTTGGCGCTTTTCGGTTTTCCTTTTATTATCTCGGGTTCAGAACGCGGTCGTCCTCGAACCATGTCAGCGTTGTATCAGGATCAGGGTCTTGATCCTTTTCAAGTTTGTTTTTTGAAGTCTGTGCCTGGGTCTATAGTTCTGGTTTTATATGGCATCGCATCACGGACGGTTGCTTTGACTGCTCCCGCGTGCGCTCCAAGATAGAATGGGAAGATACTTGCTTATGGATTGGCAAGCTCATCTTCGACATGATAATTAGCAGGGTCAGAACTTTCAAATGGTCTCGTGCAACGACGCCAATATATCTTCAAAAAAACTCACGATTTCACAGCTCCGGAGGTATACTAGAGAAAACAAACCCACGAGACTGAGTCTCTGGCAAGACTTGGGACCGTGGTGTCTACTACTTACAGTCGATCTGCGATCAAACGTTCGACCGGTATTATGGTGAGTATGATGGATGGATGGACTAGCTTTCAGATATAGCACTGAATATATTGATCGGTTCCTACGTGGGGTATTTATTGCAAAAGAGTCGTCCCTTCCTCTCGAAGAATATGGTATCCTCAATGGTGCACTAGACTTCGTTCTCTACTAAATGGATAAATGTCATTAAACAATGGAAGTACATGACTATATCACGCGATGCACTATAAATGCGCCTTTGGCTCCTCGCCCGTTCCAAACGGCGCCTTATACCCCTCGAACCCTTTCTCCTTGACTTCAGTCATGATACCTCGCAGCCTACCCAGCCCACCAAAGAAGAACGGCACGGTCGTCGGTTTACCAGGAATGTTCGAGTTCGTCAACCACTGCGGCACCTTAACGATGAGAGTCGCGTCCGCGCCCGTCCGACAGGCCTCCGTCCACTCCCGTTCGGCCTTCTCGGTGGGCTCGATCACGCAGCGCCGGCCTGCTCGCTTTGACGCCTCCTCGGCATGGCGCACCAGGTCTGTCATGAACTCGACGTTTGTCTCGGACAGCGTGCTGACGTTTACGAATCCCCCGTTCGGCCCGTTGATCATCAATAGGTTCGGGAACCCGCTGGCTCCCTGGCCCAGGTAACTGATGGCCCCGTGTGCCCACTTGTCGCTCAGTCGCGCCCCGTCTCGTCCGCGAATTTCTATTCGTCGGTAGCTGCCGTCGTAGGCGTCGAAACCCGTCGCGAAGATCAGCACGTCTAGCTCGTGCTCCGTGCCGTCAGCTGTGCGCAGTCCGCGTGGTGTGATCGCCTCGATCGGGTGCTCGCGTAGGTTGACGGCGAAGACGTTGTCGCGGTTGAACGTGTCGTAGAAGCCGTCGTCGCAGAGTGGTCGTCGGGCGAACAGATCGGTCGGCATCAGCGCGGCCCGCTTGACGGGATCTTTCACGATAGAGACGATCTTGCCGCGGATGAACCGGCAGACTTCCTCGTTCGCGGCCTCGTCGACCATCACGTCCGAGAACCCCCCGAACATGAACCGCAGCCCGTTGCCGTCTCGCCAGAGGTCTTCGAGGAGCTGCGTCCGCTCCGCTGGGGGCAGCGACATCAGGGTCCGCGAGGGTTCCGTGAATCCCATCGCTGTGAACGAGCCTTTCGCGTCCCGTATGATCTGAGAGTATCGCGCGTTGATGGCCCGGCGGTCTTCTGTCGTCACGGGCCGATTGCCGCTGGGCACGGTGTACTGGGGACGCCGGATGAAGACGTGCAGCGATTGGACATGGGGAGCGATAGCCGTGACGACCTGCGTACCGGACGATCCGACACCCACGACGCCGACACGCTTACCCGTCAACTCTACCTCGGGTCTCCAGGCGGCCGTATGCAAGGTCTCGCCGCGGAAGGTCCCCAGACCGGGGAACTCGGGCACGTGGGCCTGATGCAGGATACCCAGCGCGGAGATGAGGTATCGGGTGTAGAAGACGTCACCGGAGCGACAGCGCACCGTCCAGCGGCCGGAGGCGTCATCCCATACAGCGCTTGTCATTTCCGTGCTGAGCTGCATGTGCGGTCGCAGGTTGTGCCGCTGCACGACGTGTCGCAGGTACTCGAGGATCTCGGGCTGGGTGACGTACCAGCGCGGCCAGGGGTAGGTTTGCAGGAGCTCGGTGTCGAAGGTGTATCGGTACAAGTGGCTCCAGGTATCACTCATGGCGCCGGGGTATTTGTTCCACCACCAGGTGCCCCCGACGTCGGCGGCCTTGTCGATGGCTTTGACCTTCAGGCCAAGTTGCAGGAGGGAGTGGAGGGCATAGATGCCGCCGAATCCGGTGCCCACGACGAGGGCGTCGACTTGTTGTTCTTGAGGCATGGAGAAGGGGTATAAGTAACAGTAAGACAGGCGATAGGCAGGTAGACGATATGTGATATTTAGAGAGCCAAAAGGATGAAAGGGGACACAGACAGAGAGGGCGGGAAACACAGATTCTCATTCCCCAGGAACCCCCCGAAAAGAAGCGACCGATCATATATACCTTCTCAGAGTCAGCACACCGTACTTCTCTCTCCTCTCCTCGCCACCTTGTTTCCTGCATCACTCATATCTCAACCACCTCGCCAAAGCACACAATGCATGCCCAGACCTGCCACCAGCAGATCCCAGTGAAGAAACACGACTCATTCAAGGCTCTCTCCACCTATCACGGTAACAAGAGTACGAGTTGCGTCATTCACGCACAGAAGCTTGAATCATGATTGCTAGGCACGGTCCACAGGAAGGGTTACTAAGTTTCTAACCCCTCACTCTTGGGTGTTTAGTTTGTATCGGGGATGCAGGCCGTGCAGGTAAGAGACGATCGCGCGGGCCGAGAGCGGATGTGGCTATGTAACTGATAGGTGATAGGTGTTTGTCATTCTGTTTGAAGGAACGAGGATCGGTCTCGTGGATTGATTGCAGAGTAAGTGAGAGAATGAGAGATATTTGACATTTATATTGAGGCTTCAACAGGTCTGTTTTCTGATGCTTCCTGGTTGTTGGACGATCCGGCTCGGACAAATGATGGACAGAACTTAAAGGCAGGTGGAGCCTAGTGATGATCTCCGGCATCCTCGGTTTGCGAAATAGCAGGGAGTTGCTCCGTTAGATAATAACGCTTCATTAGTTAGCTAGGTAATTTCTGTAGAAAAATAGTAACTGATGTTCATTTCAAAATATGAGATAATCTTATGTGCGCATGTAATGGACATATTGAAAGGAACAAAGAAAAGAATTGAAATATCTTTAAGAGCATTCCCGAAAAGATTTGTAGATACCGTGTACCTGACTGTCCATAGATTCTTAATCAAGGCGAATGGGGAAAGAATTGCCCTCGATCCATCGAGTACTACTCAAAATTAGTATCGCATCAAAGACATCCGACCGCGCAGACCTACTAGGGCTCCATGTCCTCCTTGGTGTAATGTAAATCGCCATAATCGGTTCCGTTAAACTTGCAGTCCCCGCCACGCGAGCAACTGAGACCGTGCGGACAGTGGTGACTTAAATAACAGTTGTAGTTATCGCATTCCGGGCCGTGGGCACACATCGTCGTGCGAGCCTTGTATCGGTGGACAGCGACTTCCCCGGGGGTGAGCTTGACCGAATGTTCCATCGGACAATTGGGTTTGCGCTCGCAGCGGCCCACGAGGTAGAACCCGTTGCAGAATGCCTTGGGTTTGATTCGCTCCACCTTCTCCCGGTAGGAGGCCTGGTCGGAGGGATTGCTGGGGTACTTGCTAGGCGGGTCAATCCGTAGTCCGTCAAAGTTGTAATCAATGACCTTAGGAGGTTTAGTCTTGGCCGGTACGATCGAGACATTTTGATGACCGTTGGCGCCACCGGCGGATGCGTAAGTGGACGACGTGTTGGCGGGATACTGAATGGAGTAGCCGCCATTTCCAGAGCTCGCGATCGATTCCTGATCCGGAGATAGAAGCGGTCTGGAAGTAACGGGCGAAGAGGTATTAGGAACGGGGGCAGGGACCGTTGACGGCTGCTCAACTGGGGGCTCCGCGCGGGCTGCTACAGGCTTCAAAACCGTCGGGGACAGGTTGCGCCCGGGCTCCGCGCGCAGCGGCTCGGTCCGAAAGACGGAATCAAAGCGAGTCATGGTGAAATCTAGGGATTTAAAAGACGGCTGGGCCGGTGTAGTTTCTAGCAGGATGATGCGTTCTTTAGCCTCGAAGTCTCCCTCGTGCTCCCGCAGTTCATGGAGATAACCATTGTCGTGGCAGCCCGCAAAGAAGATCTTCTTGCATTGGAAATTATTGTAGTAGTGGGTAAGCATTTCTGGAAAGACGAGGTTAGCCAAATGAAGCTGGGAGGTAGAACAAGATCGAAGCCAACTGACTACGCATCTTAGAATCGGCATTCTCCTTGCCATGGCCCACGTTAACAAAGTCGAACTCCGCCCGGCTGTTAGTAAAGAATTCGGCAAAGAGCCGCATATGGGCTTCCTGTTCGATCACCTTGGCCGTGCACAGTGATTTGGCAAGGCCAGTCAGATTAACAAAGATGCGGACTATGACGGGGACCTGCTCCGTTCCTAAAGGGGTGTCTTTGAGATGGCTGCGCACAGCCTGCCGCAGGCGAAGGGCCGCTTCAGGGGCTCCCTTTTGAGGATCACGAAGCAAATCATCGTGGAAAATGGCACCATCCCCATCCACAAGAACGACCACATAGGATTCTTTATTCTGGAAGCTGTCAGCTGCTCAACACATTCGAGCTGAGAGGGGCAGGAGCCAGTTGGGGAGACATACAAGCGTATAGTCTAGTGCCTTCTTCTCTTCCCGCAATTTACGAAGTTCAAGCTGATACCGAGTACGAGACTCTCGTTCGTGCTCCAACTCGATCTGAAGATTTTCCGACTGATATTCATATTCGCGGGTTCTCTCCAGGAGGCTCTACAACGAGTTCATCAGTCCGGCCGACCGTCGAGTGCCCAGCAGAGAGCAGAAACAAACAAAGATCGACAGATCCTGCGGCACCACTCACTTTGATTAGATCCGCTCGCTCAGCGTCCAGGCTGGAATAGCGTTCGAAACGAGCGACTAGATCATCTACTGAAGAGCTCATCATGAGGGGGATTAGACAGCGCGTTGGATGCTCATCGGGAGGGCGGAGGGGGAAGAGAGAAAGAAAAAACAAAATGGAGGATCGACTTGCAGCAGTTGCCTCCCAACTTCCAATCAGCGGGAGGGAGGGAGGTTCCACCGCCTGGCCGATCAAGAAGAGGAATTAGAATGGATGCTTCGTTTGGAACCTCCTGGTGGTTTTCACGTCGTCTAGTCTGGACTCCTGTTCCTGAGGAAGTTTGCAACTTGCCAGTCCTCCCATCTGGATTGAGTTTGACCCGTCTGCTGTAGGCCCATTCACGCTTCTCTCCTGACGCGACCGTGGGGAAGTGGAGCCATCGTACTTTGGTTGTTGAATGTGATACTATTCACAATTCATTATCACAGCCTTCCCCATCAATTCTGGCTCCTCATTTGAAAGAGCAGCGATTATAAGGATGGTTCACAGCCAAATTGAATGCCATTGAATGCTGGTGATCTTCACTGCTGTCGCTGTGAAGTGTCAAGAGTCAAGAAAAGACGAGCGCCAAGAAAAGGGTCGGCGCGTGGTCACGTGGGAGAAAGGTCCTGATTACTCATCCGACTGCCGGGGTGCCTGGGGTGCCTGAGTGCTGCTGCCTTATACCAACCACCAAGACCTGGTCAACTGGGAAGAACCAAGAATCACTTCCAGTGCTGAAGAAAAGGACCTGTACTCCCGAACAATCGGACCCAAGTGCTGATGCCCGTCTTCAAGTTGCTCTCTACGACCTACGCGTTGTGTCTCGGGGTTGCACATTCCAACAGTAGTATACTCTTTCCCATTGCGGCGCAGAGGGAATGTGGCTTCCTTTTCAATATGATGGACCTTGTCCGAGGAGGCCCTCCCTGGGCCATTTCCCAATGTTCTAGCTCTCCCACCATCCTTAACGCAACGTTCGCTCCGGAATAAAACAGACAGATTACCAATAATGCGTCTCGTTCTGCTTAGCTTCTTACTCTTCTGGGGCTCTTGCACCGTCCGTGCCCAGGCTGAGCATGACAGTTCAGTGGGTTGGGCGCCGCGAGGCCTCTTTCGCACTCGCCAGAAAAACGGCAATTCCCCTTGGATTCCCCCTTGGAGTGCTGCACAGTGTCCCCAACATGCTGCAAAAGAGATCTCTGCCCCCAAAGCCAATGTCTGGCAGGGACTACTGCCCGAGGAAACGGCTTCCGTGGTGGAATGGCTACATCAGCAGCCCGAGTTGAACTTAACTGAGAAGAGTGCTGGATCCTGGGATAACTCCATGTGAGAGCGGGCTCTACCTGCCGATGGATGCTTGCTGAGCAACAATAGTGCACTGGTCGAGCTTTTGCGCCCAAACAAGAGCGACGTCGTACCCTATCTCGATGACAACAGTACCGCGCCCCTACGGTTTGCCCGTGTCACCCTGGACAACCGTGCCACTGCCGACGCGCACTACGCCGAAATTCAAGTCGGTCCGCTGCCGGTCGAGCAGAATGTAACGCAATGGACGCCACTGGGGTTTGACTGGACACGAAAGTCGAATGGGAAGGTACGCAATCTGTACGCCGACCTCGCATCCTTGAGGGAATGGGTGTACATCATTAGCGCTAGCATTGCGGATATCACACTGGATCTTTGGAACGGCACCGCGCTGGGCCTGCAAAACGACACTCTGGACATCGACGGGTTTGACCCTATGTGGCAGGACGACGACCGTGTCGTGCGCTGGGATTCTTTCTGGAATAAACCGACGGACGAATTCAACGCCCAGAGCCTTCTGCCGCTGGGTCTTTTTTTCAAGTCCGACGTGACCGGACGCGATCCTTCACAGTGGGAATTGCAGGGCTGGTTATACAACAACATCTTCTACAACACTACCGACGCTTTTCGTACGGCGTATTATTCCCCAGGTTTCGTCAAGCTGGGCGCCAACGTTGAGGGTGACTGGGCTCGCACCGGTCCACACGGCGAGACTCTCCCACAGGACAAAAAAGAGCCCCCCGTGTCGGCAGCTCCGGGAAGCAATCGGTTCTCGGTGGATATAGAGAAACAGTATGTTACATGGATGGACTTTTCCTTCTACATCGGCTTCTCGCGCCACACCGGGGTGTCTCTATTCGACATTCAATACAAAGGTCAGCGTATTCTATATGAACTAGGCCTACAGGAAGCATTGGCCCATTATGCAGGCAACGATCCGATACAGTCGGGCACGACACCTCTGGACTCCTTCTACGGATTTGGGTCGAATATGTTCACGCTGATCAAGGGTTTCGACTGTCCCTCCTACGCCACCTACCTCAACTCTTCGTTCTACTTCAATGAAACGACGCACATTCATATTGATAGTCTGTGTCTGTTCGAATATAACGCCGACCACCCAGTTCAACGCCATACCGGCGAAAACTACACGGGCGCCACCCGCAACGTCTACTTCACCCTGCGTTCGGTGGCGACGGTTGCCAACTATGACTACATTTTCAGCTATACATTTCACCTGGACGGCTCCATCGGTATCGACGTGCGCTATTCTGGTTATATTATAGGGGCGTTCTACGCACACGACGATGACCACGGTTATCAGATTCACGACGGACTGTCTGGGTCGATGCATGACCATGTCTTGAACTTCAAAGCCGACTTCGACGTGGTCGGTCCGGCTAATTCGGTGCAGCTGACGTCGGTGGTGCCTGTCTCCAAATCCTATGTCTGGTCCGATCGGCCGCGCAATACCATGATGCTGCAGCGGTCCCTGATTGCCACTGAGGATGATGGCCGACTAAATTGGGCGCCAAATGGCGCCAAGCAGGTCCACATCGTCAACCAAGACGCGCCAAACCGCTATGGAGAATTTCGCGGCTACCAGATTTTGCCCGGACATACGGCGCATCTCACGGTACTAAACTCGAGCAATTTGGTTAACGCGGCACACTGGGCCGAGTACGACGTCCAAATCACCCGGCAGCATGACTGGGAGCAGCGTTCGGCTTATCCGCTCAACAACCAGGACGTTCACGATCCACCGATCGACTTTGAGGACTTCTTTGACAGCGAGAGTCTCAATCAGACTGACTTGGTCGTCTGGGTGAATCTGGGAATGCACCATGTCCCGAACACGGCGGACCTGCCCAATACTGTCGTCACAACCTCGCATACCAGCGTGCGCTTTGTGCCGGTCAACTACTTCCCGCTGAACCCCAGTCAACGCACTATTCAAGCGGTGCACATCAGGTACGGTAATGGGTCGGCGACGGTGGAGGACTTTGGACAAACGGGAGAGAGTTGCGCAGTACCTAGCATCGAGGAACAGCTGGAACCGTTGTATGAATATCAAGCGGATGTAGAGCTCTGATATCTGTATGACCCCGACGGTTATTTGGTTATTCTTACATCAACTCCAGGTTCTTAGCCAGTGGAACCTTCGATGGTCTTCTTTCATTGGGTTTGACGTGAATTATAGGTACTGCCCCTATAACGGTAGATATTGAGGTATACCATACAGAAGAATGCATTAGTTTTCATAAAAGACCGTGTTCCATCATAATAGAACCAAACAACAAAGTCCCGCAGGCAGTTAATGCGAAATATGATCATTTCCCTCCCTTCCCTGGTTCACCAATCAGTAAGTTTTCGATCATTCTATCCGCATGGGAGGAGAGGAAAAGATCATCAAGGTTAGCAAACTACAGCTCAGGGAAGATGAGTTTGTAGAGGTCCAGTCATTCCATAAGTGCGTCATGGCTGATATGAAGGCCAGGAATGTTGCTACGGAGGTCAGTATCTCGGGCACTACCGTTCGTCAAGGCGCTGTTCTTGGGCCTGAATGTAGGTAGACTAGGTATAAGCAGTAGCATCAGCAGATTCAACCATTTTCAAAACTGCTCTGGCTGCCTGTAGATCGTGTCTCATTTTAAGGCCCGGTGCGGTAGCTATGAGCTTCTTCCGCTTGAGCGAGTACGTGAAGGTTAATTTTCTTCCAAGCTCATGGTATTTCTGCAGTGTGATTATCAACATCCCCAGCGGCCAACTGCTTATGAAGGCGGAGCTGTTTCTCTTCCTGTATCAACCGACGCGGTTTATTGGTATCACCGTCGTAGTTGAAGTGGTCATCAGTGCCGTCCAGAGGCTTACCAGCAATTGCTCTGGTGGTGGTGAAGCCTTCCCCTGAACCACCACGTTATCTGCAGGCATCAGGGCTGCCACGATGGCGGTAGACAATGCGCGCACTTCAGCCTCATCGCCCAAATTATAGAGTCCACCACTCTCCATTGCCTCCATTACCAGGAAGGCCTCGGGGTTTACATTGGCTACGCCATCCCTTTGGTGCAAATAGAGGTCGTAATGGGGCCCGGCTTCGGCAAATGTGATATAAGTTGCAGGACCGCGCTGCGAGATGAAGAGGCGTCTGTCTATCGAACATTAGTCCCAAGGATTCGGACACAAACGGCAGAAACTCACTTATCACCAAAGGGACACTATGCTCGAGCGACGCTCAACGTCATACCTGTGAGGGCCGTTTGCTTCCATAGAAGCTAGGAATGGCAGGATAACTCTCAACATCAGCCCGGTCGTAGGAGGCGTCACTTGTTAGTCCCAAGGGTATGGTGACCGCGTGCTGAAAGCGTGGACTCATGATGGCCTTTATTCAGGCAAGGTCCTAATAACCCTAATTGATCATCTCAAATCCAGCAGATGCCAGATATTCTGCTTCCGCGTATCCTTTTTTGCATAGCTTTTCGGTGGGCGATACGTAAGCATGAATAACCTCTTGTAGCAAGATTGACGGCATTATCTCATTGGATCAGTAGGTATCCCTTTCATGTCTCTCTGTCTTTGCGGTTGAATATCTTGGCGATCGGCTATGCTGACTCCTGAATTTGCTGCTCGATTCTCCGTGTGCGTCTTATCGTGCTTTTCTTATACTTCGAAGATTCCCAGGACGAAATGCCTCAGTAGAGTCAGGAGACTCGTCAGCCAGGGCACGAAAGAAAAAAATCTCTTGAATGTTGCTGTAGGCCTGACGCTGTGTATTGTACACAGCACTGGAGCCGGACACACAAGCCTTTCAAGGCTCGATAGTAGCAGTCAAAACTCTTCTCAATCCCTTTAAAAGTGTAACGATGTTTTCAAAATTGCTTTGGGGATTAGACTAGTGAAATTCCCTCGACCTGCAGGTATTGCTTCTGGAACTCCAACACGAATGAATGATCCCGGCCAGTCTGGGACGTTTCGATCAATTTCTCCCATTCGATCTGCATACTATCGACAATCACACGCAGGTAAGCCAAATTCTCTTGATTGTATCAAGAGTTCCGCCGCCTGTCCCCAGATTTGGATAGGTTTCCCGTTGAAGCTCCCACGACTCCATCCCAAGTGGTTTATGTTCTGAATCGACCTTCCGACCAGCTCCTTTCTGGTGAAGCTGGTGCTGACGTACAAGAATATTAAACCTCACATAATGAGGCCGACAATCTGTTAAGCACTCGAATATTCAAACACTAGAAATCAAAGTCGATAGGATCCCAGCTTGCGCCTGGGTCGGAGAGCCGTATAGGAGCTGTCTGGAACTGATCTAATTGTTGCAACCAGTACGTCTCGTCGAAGGTATGTGGCATCGCATATGAATCGAGGGTCAGCGATGTCTGTATGGGCTCTTTACTGTTCAATGCATCCAAAGATAGTAAAGGTTCTTCGCTTCCGGTCGTGAAATGGGATGTCATTTCTGTCGTGGTATCTTGCATCACAGGAACGGGGGACTTTGACGTAGAGGCTGTTATAAAAGGGATATTGCGGTTTTCCGAAGAGCCATAGATCCTCTGATAGCATCGTTGAATGACTCGAAGGCCTGATCTGGCAACCAGGTTCACAGCTTGCACTTGTGAAAGTCTGTCTATTGATTGCTCTAGCATAAGCTTGATAAGTTGCTTTGTCTGGTGGCTTTCCGGCGGACACGTGCGCAGTATAACGCATAGTAAGATCGAGGCATCAATAGTATAAAATGCTAGGCTAAATAGAGGGTAGTGGCGTTCGCTGGTCTGCCCGAAAAGACGTTGTTGAGATTCCAATGTTGCAAGGGCAGCCTTCAGCGCAGCTTTCCGGCTCTCTGCATGAGTTATGACATGCGGTCGATGTAACGTCATAAGGAATGAGTTCACTAGCTGCCAAGCTTCCTCTCGCTGCAGAGGGAGGTAAGGAAATTCCCTGTCCCAACGGGTGTTAGGATTTTCAGATCGAAGATAAGGCGGTGCATTATCTAGCAATGAATTGGCTTGCTCATGAAGATCTTGTATAACGGAATAGTCTTTGGGGTACGGCCTGTCGACCTTCAGCGCCCGCATTTTGTGGACCTTGTGGGCAAGTGCATCTTTTAGCAAGCATGCTGAGACCGTCGTCGGTGCTGAACTACTCTTCCCCGGTTGCACGGTTCCTGGTATGGTCTCGGAGGGAGTGACTGGTATATTACAGTCAATTGGTGGTTTGACATCGCAGTCATCCGCATTGATCATACGGGGTCGACCAAGGATCATAGCCATAAAGCTAGACAAGTTAGACAGGAATGACAGGGGCTAGTGCGTTGTGGCGTACCTATCCCATACGAATAGATTCATCCAGGCGCGCCGTTTGTACTCTTCATACCATAGAATACTCAGGGTTTCTGGAATACTGTCAGGACCCGACTGAGTCACGTCTCTGTGTCTGTGGAGACCTAATTCTTGCCCTTGCCTTGAGTTCGCTGTTAGCGCTTGCATAGGGAAAAATTTAGGTGACCAAGGGTTTCTCCAGTTTCTCGAGAGGGGCAGTAGGACAGACCTTATAGAGTTGCCTAAACTGTGCCATGCCTCAGCACCTTTCCCTAAGCTCTTGAGCCATAAAGAACGAAGATGATCAGCCTGAACAGCAGTAAGAGTTCTATTCTGTCTTCCGAGAATTGTTAACAGCTCTTCCCCTTGATCGCTGTATTCCTGTGACGTGGAAAGCTCCCCTGACAACAACTGATCTTGAATGAAAGTGTCGGGTTCCCAGAACTGAAGTGTGAGCGCGAGTACCTGGAAAAGTAAGGTCGGAAAGTAGTGCAACTCTCTCGTTAGTTCCTGGGGTTTGAGGTATTTTAGACTGCTTTGCGCAGACTTTCTCTTTGTCCAATGCAAAAGTAAATCATCAAAAAAGGTTCGTTCTAGGATAAAGTAATGCCAGTTCACATCGTTGAAAAAGATATCAACTAGGCGTTCAATCACATTAATTGGGGGTAGCTTAGTGAGGAGACCGCGAGCTTTTCTTCCTTGCAGAGTAGACTGAGAGGGCCTAGTACAGGTAGCAGCAATTGTATAAATCTCGCCATTGTCTTGCAATGCCTTTTCACCCTTAGTCAGAAATATTTGCGCAGGTTTGGTATAACATACCCGAGTCAGTTCCATAAAAGAGTTACTGTTATCTATGGATGAATACCCCAGGTCAGCCGAAGCTTCCGAAGCCGGCAACATTGTGTTCGGTCGATCTTGATTGTTGAAAGGGTTTGCCGTGGAAGCATCAGGCCTATCAGTATATTGGGCCTCATGATTGGATCTATACACGGTTATCAGAGGTTTAAGATTTCATGAATACAAGTAGCTGTCAGCCAGATGAACGAAGAAAGACTAGAATACTAACGTGGAAAGAGTGTCGTAATGGCAGCTATTAGGGACATTGCGTGCTACACAGTTATTACATGGACATTTGCGGTCACACTGCAGCTATCAGTGAAACTGAAAAGATTGAAATCCAGGGATGAGGGAGACAACCTTTTGCTTTCTTCGGTAACATTCGGAGCAAGATGTCACCACGCGTCTGCGTTTTGACAGCGGTTGGGTGGCACGTTGATGCATTCTGCAGACTAGGCAAGGTGATGCAAGGGATAGTTGCTCGGAAGGTCTAGGACTCTGGGGACTGTACATGTAGAGCCGGAGCTGGAAGAATATTCTTCCCATAGACCATCATATTAACAGGATTACTCTACCCAAAGGCTTCTCTGAAGTTGATTTACATCCTACTGTCAACGGTCTACAAACACACGTAATGAAGCCAAGGTTGCGAAGACAGGTCAGAATTCACCTGCGTTGACCAGAGAAGTAGTCAAACACTGGAGGTGCTTCTTCAAACTCAAATATTTTGATCTCACTCTTGAAGAGGTGGCGAGAAGGGAACGTCATGGTGGGTTCAAAGTCTATAAGTATCACCGGTAAACCCGAAGAGTTTTCGTTATGGATGTCCTCGGATCGGCCGATGGGTTTCGGGCGAAATTTTGCCTGCCTTGAGAGGGCCGAAAGCAACTTGGAATAGCGGTTTCGGACCATGTTTCGGAAGGCTTCCAGAGCTTAGAAATCCACGGCTCCAAACGTGAATATATTCTCAGCATGTCCACGTCGGTCGAAAGCGGCGATAGGAGGATATAGTGCCTTGAGCTATATTATGCGCTCACCACGTCGTGTTGAGATCCAATGCAGTCGCCATGGAACTTTCCGGGCTTCGGCTCTCTAGTCGACTGCGTGCGATTGTTTCTGGGTCGCTCTAGTATAGCATGAAGCATTAAAGGGTGCAATTATATCAGACTATATCTCAGATTCTACTCTCGCTTCATCATGAGTGATGCAAAATGTGCGTCATTACTAACATCTGGGCCTGGCCCCAAGGTTAATTATTGGGATAGTAAGGGTTCATGCGTGCGAGACACATTGAAACATACATAACACTAATTAAACATGCTAATTCGTCTACCACACAAAATTATTTCATAATATCCGAGGTACCAATAACTGTTGTTCAATTGTTAAAGCCGAGATGTTTCTTCAGAAACGGCAAAACCTGATCAAGAGCGGGTTTGACCGCCTCCGGTTTATCATAAAGCATATAATGCGAAACACCTGGGATAATAACAAGACTCTTCTCTTTGGAAGCAGCACGGCCGTGAATTTCCGAGGCATCGCGATAGGCACCGAAGCTCCCTGGTTTGTCCCCAGCCACCACCATGAACGGTCGAGTCATGAGTTGTTCGGCGTGGTTGAAAGCGTCCCATGACAGGGCAGCACTATTGAAGGAGAACAGACCGCTGGAAGCACCATTGGACGCCTGGCCACGCTCAGTTTTGTAATACTCGGTGGCCTCGATGGTATCGATGTCCGTCGTTGCTTGCTTGGCTTCGGCAACTGTGGAAGGGAGATAGTTCAGAATAAATCGTTGAGCCCCCTGCGCCTCGAGAGTTCGCTGACTGGCGATCTTTTCTAGGGTGCCGGCCGGATCGAAATTACCGAAGGCTTCACGAGTGAGACGGCCGAAGTTGACAGGGGTGATGCCAACGGCGCACTGGAGGCGATAATCGGTCATGATGGCATTGAGAGCGTACCCGCCTCCACCGCAGATGCCCAACACTCCGATTCTCTTGGAGTCGACGTAGGGAAGCGTCTGAATGTAGTCTACCACGAAGCGAAAGTCGGAGACTCGGAACTCGGGGTTCTCCATCAGACGAGGCTCAGCACCCGAAGCGCCTTGGAAAGAGGCGTCGAATGCCACGACCACAAATCCTGCTTCGGCGATCGTCTTGCCGTAGACATTACCAGACGTCTGCTCCTTGCAGGAGCCGATGGGATGGGCAGACACAACAGCCGGGTATGTCTTGTTCTTGTCGAAGCTGGGGGGGAAGTAGATATCGGCCGCGATGTTCCACGCAATGTTGGGAATAGCGACGGTCTGGACGGGAGTAGACATTGGAGATGAAGATGGGCTTGATGATAATTGGATTATGTCGTTCTTCAGAAGATGTGAGGGGAATTGTGATAGTATGAAAGTATGCAAGTATGTAAGTCTAGCTTGCGGTTTATAAAAGAGTCAAGGAGCTCAAGATGCGGTGGCGATGCCTTCATTCTTCGGCCGATGGGAGCTGATCATCGGCGATAAGCTTTGCTTACCCCCCACGACAACCCTACTTCGGCCGATCGACAGCGATTTCACCGGGTCACCACATATCCTCGAGTGGCCTAGGATTTAGCAGTGGTACCTCCGACAGAGTGACCGAGGAGTCAGGTCGTCGGGGATGCTGACGGTGAGTGGTGAAGTCTTCGGGAGAATTGATGGATGATGGGCATCGGCGGGAATGTAGCTGAGGTTCCGAATCCTCCGGTTATATTATCGATTTGAGATCTTCTTGGATAAGAATGTTGCACAACGATGCGACGAAATGTTCCATAGTATGAAAAAGCTGGCATATTGTGAAGAATGTCAAGGTAAGAAGTCTCTCTTAGATGACCGATGACAGTCCCCATAGTAGGTTCATATTCTAAATCCCAGTAGAACACTACCAAGTATAGTTCACCACTTGATTTTCTTCATACTATATCTAGTCTGTCAGCATTCTGCTTATCTATCCTCTAGATGTCTTTGTTGGTTTCCATAATCTTTCTAGACCGGATCGCCTCCAGAACTCCCAAATATACACCCAGAAGTGGGATTTCACCTATAATCTATCTACTAAAGTCAGTTCATATCAATGAGTACAGACGCAAAGTACTCTGATAAGTGCCCATATACGGATAGCAGATCTAGATTAGTCCGATGGGACTGGCAATATTTTAAGCACTTTTTCCATCAATCGATCTATAGGCTCGAAAGGAACCCGGGGTGGCTGGGTCTAGTATATGCTTAGTCTCTTCGCCCAGAGCTTTCTTTACTTCTTTGGTTTCTCCGCAATTTCTTCAATCAAACTAATCCTACGGACCAACCCAACTGGTCACGGCTAATATGCCCCCTCTCCAGCCTATGGGGGTCCTTTTGGCTGAACTGCCCGGCTAGAGAATGACAGACTAAACATGCACGCTAGACCGGCCTGAAACAGCGTCTAGCGCATTTCGTCACGGAGCAAGCATCCCTTTCTCTGCAACGCTCGACGCTTCACGATTTTGATCCCTGTAAATGCGGAGAAGAGCCCGTTTTGCATACCATGTCTCCGCTCGTCCGTCAATGGAAGGAGATGCTGTAGTAGTATTATATAAACCGTGTAGTCGGACGCGCCGCAGCTACTGCTATGCTATCCATCCTCGTTTCAGCTACCTTAGCCTACACACAAGCAAGGAATCAAGCAAGATGCACCCCCTCACCATCCTCCTCCCCGTTTTCCTATGGGCCCTCAGCACAACCGCACTCACCCTCCACCATTCCCCCGACAATGCAAAACAACTCCTCCCCCGCGCCGGCACCCTCGAACAAATCACCGACTTTGGAGATAACCCCACAAATGTAGGCATGTACATCTACGTGCCGACCAACCTCGCCCCGAACCCCGCCATCATCGTCGGCATCCACTGGTGCTCGGGCACCGCGCAGGCGTTCTACACCGGGTCGCCGTACGCGACCTACGCCGAGCAATACGGCTATATTGTGATTTATCCTGAGAGTCCGTATGAGGGCGGATGCTGGGATGTGAGTTCGCAGGCGACGTTGACGAGAGATGGCGGTGGGAACAGTAATTCGATTGCGAATATGGTGGCTTGGGCGGTGGAGAAGTATGGGGCTGATGAGGGGAGGGTGTACGTTTCGGGGTTGAGTTCGGGGGCTATGATGACGGTATTTTCTTTTCCTTTCCTGTTCCTCTTGTCTTTCTGTGGGGGAGTAAAAGCTTGGAAGTGTTCGATTGTTGATACTGACATCTAACGATATGTGATATATGACAGAACGTCATGGCAGCAACGTACCCCGACCTCTTCGCCGCCGGAATCGTCTACGCGGGCGTCCCAGCCGGCTGTTTCCTCAGCACCGCGGATGAAAAGAATGCCTGGAACAGCACCTGCTCCCAAGGCGACTCAATCACCACGCCCGAGCACTGGGCCGCCGTCGCCAAAGCCATGGACCCCGGGTACGACGGCCCAAGGCCCAAAATGCAGATCTACCACGGCAGCGAGGACGCGACGCTGGATCCGCAGAACTATTACGAGACGTGTAAGCAGTGGGCGGGGGTGTTTGGGTATGAGTATGAGAGTCCGGAGGAGACCAAGAGCGATACGCCCCTGGCGAACTGGGAGTCGACGGTTTGGGGGGAGAGCTTGACGGGGGTGTTGGCGGGGGGTGTGGATCATGGGATTCAGATTCAGGGGGAGGAGGATATGGTTTGGTTTGGGTTTGCTTAGGGAGATTATGGGGGTATAGTATAGGTATGTGCGTGTAGGTTGGATTGGGTGGATGGATAGTTCCTACAGGGTAGAGTTGGGTTTCAGAACTCCATCGTCTCGCACTGATGCATTCAACACTATCATGTTCCTCAAATCAAGGCGCTCTCTCCCTCCCTATCGCCCTCAATCTAGCCCCCCACACCCACAAAACCAACGGCGCAGGAATCGCCAACCCCATGCACAGAAACGCCAACAAGCTATTCCCCCACCCATACCCAAGCCGTTCATACATCTGCGGCGCAAAAATCGGGAACGCAAACCCCAGCATATACGAGAGCACACGCATAGCGGCACTCGCCGACGCCGTATGCGTGAACTCATCAAGCAAGTAAGCCAAACAACCTTGACCGATCATGAAGCTGCCCCAGGTGAAGATGGCAGCCCCGATATCCACCACGATCCACGGTGCGTGCTTCTCAGCTGACCAGCCGTACCAGAACAGGCCGACGGGGATGAGCACCACGCTGGGGATGAGGTATGGGACACGGAACTCGGGCGTGGGCGGGGACGTTGGGCCGGCTCGGTCGCGCATGCGTCGGTAGATGAAGTCCATGAGGTGGCCGCCGAGCTGGGCTGAGAGGGTCGTGCCGACGGCGATGGCGATGTAGTTGAGGCTGCTGATTGTTGAGGACTGGCCGTATCGGTCCATCCAGAGGGTGGCGTATGTGGAGAGCATGAGGATATAGATGCCGAAGTCGAGGGCGTAGATGAGGGAAAGAAGCTGGATGATGGGACGGTGGATCATGAGATGGAGAGGCCGGTAGAGGTTCTTGCGGAGTTGAGTGAAAAGACTATCGGCATTGTGATGCTGCAGGTTCGGGGCCTGGGTACGTGCTTTGCGGAGGAGCAGGACGGGCGTGTAGCATTCGTGAATCACGACGGTCCCCAGGAGCAACACGGCGACGTCGAATATGGACAGGATCCAGAAGAGCCAGTGCCAGTGTAGGTTCTGTGCTGCGAGGCCGCCGATAATAGGACCTAATGCCGGGCCCAGGAAGGGGACCAGGGTGGCTAGGGCTAGCGATTTCCCGCGGTCTTTGGCGTGAAACATGTCGGCCATAATGGGGGCTGTGAGCTATAAACAGATCAGCTCACTAACTTCACTATAACATATGATGACTGCTGCGAGATTGACCAGACCAGAAACCTACAGCGATACCCACGCAACCTCCAATCGCAGCCAGAAACCGCCCGACCATCATCAACCCAGGAGAATCCCCCACCGGACACAGGCTATTCCACAGGATATACCACACATTACAAGCCATCCAGACAGGCTTGCGACCGTACATCTCCGACAAAGCGCCGACAAGAAACGGGCCAAACCCAAGCCCTAGCAAGTACACAGAGAAGGCGACCTGGGTTACCAGCTCGCTCATTCTAAGGTCTTCGGCGATCTGGCTCAGGGCCGCGGCCATCATACTGGCGGACATGAGTCCGGCCAATTGGGCGCAGGATACGACCATCGCGATGGAGACTTTGCGGGTTAAGGTCCAGTTGTAGGGGTTCTGGGGGTCGTCGGGGCTGTCCCAGGTTGCCTAGAGAATTGATGATTAGTCTTGTTTTCTGCGAAGGTAAAGGTTTGACCAAGCACAGAGAAGCTACCCCGTAGACTTCTTTCAACGCATCGAGCTGTACTTGAGCATTGAGAGCTTCTGTATAGTCTGCCTCCTGTTTCTCGGCCTCCACATTCGGCGATACTTCTAGTCCTTTAGAAGCGTTCATGATAACAATCTCATAAACAAAATCTCAAGGCTCTTCGTCACACAGAACAAGTAATAACCATCGAAGAGACTAACAACTGTCTGTCCACGACAACCCTCTATCCTTAAATAACCCGAACACAAATACACCGAACCCCAGCAAGTAAACCCTAGTCGGATCCATCATGAACCCACTCGGATCAGATAAGCAACTGACCCATGATTGCCCCTCACGCATGAGCTTGTCCATAATCAGTCAGATTATAGTCCCATCCCAAAGGAGCCCATCTAATCTGATGCAGTAACCCGCGCCGAGTAACCCGAGCACCGTCGGGCGGATCTGCTCCAATCCGACCAGAAAGCGGTTTAGTAGGGTTGCATTGCGGGTGCTGCTAGTCTGTCTTCCCCCGTACGATGGCGTGCTGGAAGGAAGAGATAACAAAGACGAGTCGGTGCCAACTGCCAAGTGACTCATTCTCATGCATGATTGCAGGGGTCTGTTGGTCGATTCGGCATTCGGATGCTGATTGATAAGATGGGGTGTTCCAGACTGCAGTGGCTGCCTGTTAGCTTGACAGTCGACTAGGTTGGTCTGGCAAGCGATGTATTGAAGGAAGTGCGACAAGTTGTCTCGACCGGATGGTGATTGTAAGATGTATTATATTCACAAGAATCGGATCAATTTCTTCAGTGTTATGGTTAGAACCATGTTCTTTCTACTCCATCTGGAGCAGATTATTCGGTGGAAAGGACTGCTTGGTTGTACACATGGACTACAGAATTCTACTTTTCGGCAATGCGCTAGTATAGCCGCTGTATCAATAGCTGGGTTAGTAGTTGAATTGATGTGTTAGTTAATCCGACATGATTTCCCATGTTCTCACGAACTCAAAGTCAAGCAGCTCGTGGACGCCAAAACATTGCCCTATATCAACAAACAAAAAGGTGAGCATATAACTAAACAACAAGACAGTACAAGAAATAAAATCCATCTAGCTATGATGGCCATGGATAGAGCACCACCCCGCCCCGTCCGATGCACCACTCAATCATCCAGGGCTCATTCGTAGTATCAGGAGACAAGCCACAAGGGATTTCAGAGCTCACTGTGAGATCAAACCGGGCAATATCTTGGGTGAGACGAGCCTCTTTGGTCAATTCCAATTTCCTGCAACGATCAATCCACAGTGGACCTAAATCTAAGTAGAATAGCAATTTTGGCATAAATATTCCAATGTTCGCCCAATGGACCATGTGCTCCATGCGAATATACTCACCTCTTGATGCCCATGTTGCGTCTTCAGGGCAAAGAGAAAGGCATTTATAGTACGAATAGCCTGGAAGAAAACCCTCGAAGATGACGGTCGAATTTGGGGGCTGCTGGAGAAGCATCCGCCGCCAGCTTGCCTCTGGGCGCAAATACGCCTGTTCTCTCTCCCTTGAGAGCTGTGGGATGTCGGGGGTGTAAATGAAGTATTCGGGTATAGTACGCGAGAGTCGCGCACAGATGATATCTCTCCATATTATTCCGGCCACAAGTGGGGTCATGATGCTGGGCTGGTCTGGATCTACCGCATTGCAAGGGATATAAAACAATGCCTGCTGTATCTTGCGGGAGGACTTGATCAGGTCATTCCGCATGTAACAGACGCGAGCTGAGATTAGCAATGTGTGTGTATCTAGGTTCAGCAAAATGGCTTCCAGGAGCTCTGGGATATAGAATAAATCATGAGCTTTGCTTTCAGGAAGTGTTAGTTCAGACATCTTGGCTGAGATTGGGACACTCGGATGCGTTCGAGGTGGTTTGGGAGAAAGGTTCTTTGGTTGTTGACTTTGATGAATCGAGAGTGCTCGACAGAATCTATGTTGGTCAATCAGGCTGTGAGTCATTGTGAAGCTTTCTGGTCTTGATTCCGTGATGCCGTGATTCTGTCGTCATTTGGAGTATGCGACTGCTTGGCTCATCATGGAAAATATAGCAATCAACTCGATCGCATACCACTCCAGCAGCTTATGCAATGAATTAGTCAGTCAATCTCAAAGTCAGGAAACCAATACTCACCTTGAATTGCTATAAGGTGGACGGTCCAGATCCACATCCAACGTGACCTATCCAGACAGCCCTAATCAATCAGTCAATCAACATCTCAATCAATACCGACCTAGCCACTGCCAAACAACAATTCTCACCTCCTGCTCCTTCCTGTCTATTTCCCATTAAGGTTGAACAGCCTCAGAAACCGTGATGTCAATGGTGGCAAATGAGCGATTATTCCCGTCCATTGGTTGGTCCGCCCACTGTTTTCCTTCCGAGAGCTCAAGTGCTCAACGAAACCAGACCAGACCGGCTGTTTTGCGTTTCAAGCCTCGCATATGGAAGAATGCTTGAGTGAGAGCCAACAGGTTTTTCCTTTCCGTCTTCCCCGCTCTGTTCAGAGAACCTTCTTTGTTTGCTATTTAAGCTAGCTTTACCTGTCGGTCTGCCTGCCTGCTCAGTGGTTGTGGTTAAAGAGCGCAAAGAAACGAAGGACGTAGCGATGCTATCGGCCCCCAGACGAGGTATTTATTGGCTTTTGTGCTAGCACGTCGTGTTCAAGCCTTTGTTATTTATTGGATGTCCTTTTTATCGGCAGGTAAGTTGGACGTCTTTACGCTCCTTCCTTACCTTTCGGATTTTGCTGATTAGTTAGTCAACTTTCGGTTCAGCTAGTTCCTCGCGTCGTCTCCCCTGCCCGTCCTACTGATGTCTCAGCGAGATAATTCTCCCCTGCGGCTCTATCATCATTACATCTACATCTCCTTCTGGGTTGTCTTCGCCTCGGTGATCTTCTATATCCCGGGCGGGGTCACCTATACGAATGCCTTGCTTCTTGCTTCTGGCGCCGCGACCCAGACAGGCCTGAATCCCGTCGATCTGAACCGGCTCCATGTCGTGCAGCAGGCGATATTGTGGGTTGTGCCCATGGTCACCAACGTCGTTTTCATGCACTCGCTGCTCGTGCTAGTTCGTCTGTACTGGTTTCGGAGACGGTTTCGAGGTGCCATCCATGACGCTAAGACGCTCTGTCGGACGCAGCGCCGGAGAATGAACCAAGAGCTCGGTGCTCTTGAGGAGCAGGAGCGGAACGCCGTGAATATCAGCAGACCGATAGTGCCACCCTGGCCGGGCAACAATGAAGAGCAGCCTCTGCTGGGGAGGATAAACGACGATGACGACGCGGTATCTCCGCGCAGGTACCAGGCCACTAGCCCTCATATCACCTTTGAGGACGACAGAGAGCTGGGGAGCAAACACAGGCGTCGTTCGAGCATCGGGTCTCGCCGACGTTCGATATCCGAATCAGTCGCTGATTCGGGCGTGAAAGATCCTGCCGTCGTTATGCCACCGTTGCCCTCTTTGATGTGGCAATCCTCCATCGCCAGCTATTCCGACTGGAACGAGGCGCAGAAGGAGGAGCTGGGAGGCATCGAATATAGGGCACTGAAAACGCTGCTCATCATCCTGGTCTGCTATTTTGTCGCGTTCCATGTGCTGGGCACGGTGCTGTTCGTGGCGTGGGTGCTAATCAGTCGACGCCACGACCCGATCTTCTCGGACATCCAGGTCGCTCCCTCTTGGTGGGCCGCGTTCACTGCAGGTTCCGCGTTCAACGACCTGGGGTATACTTTGACGAGAAACTCCATGGCCTCCTTCCGCACCGATGCCTTCCCTTTGCTGGTCATGACGTTTCTCATCGTTATCGGAAACACGGGGTTTCCGTGCATGCTGCGGTTAATCATCTGGATGCTATCCAAGGCCACATCCTATGGCAGCGCTTTGGATGAGGAGCTGCAATACCTGCTCAATCATCCACGACGATGCTTCACGCTGCTCTTCCCTAGTGCAGAAACCTGGCGTCTTGCCGCCGTGCTGTTGATACTGAACGCGATTGACCTGTTAATTTTCTACACCATGCAAGAGGTAGGCATCTTATACCCTGAATCGAACGCTCGACCAGATATTAAGGCACTAATGCAATTCAGATCCCGGGTGACGAGCCCATTTCGCCGGGCATCCGCTTTGTGAACGGACTCTTTCAGATCGCATCCACCCGCACGGCCGGGTTCAGCATCATCTCGCTAGGTCACCTGCATCCCGCCGTGCAGGTCTCCTTCGTGGTCATGATGTATATTTCGGCATTCCCCATCGCCATCGCCATTCGGAAGACCAATGTATACGAGGAAAAGAGTCTCGGCATCTACGACGAAGACGAGGACGACGAAAACGAAGCAGCGAGACCCAAAGCGAACCGCGGGCTCGCCGCGCACATCCAGCGCCAGCTCGGGTTCGATCTCTGGTATGTGATGTTGGGTTTTTTCTTCGTCGCGGTGGCAGAGGGGCCGCGGCTGCAGCCACACGAAAAAGACATTGCCTTTTCGCTCTTTCCGATCCTCTTCGAAGTTGTCTCCGCTTACGGCACGGTGGGTTTATCGCTGGGATATCCCGGGACTCAGACGAGCCTCTGCGCGGAGTTCAACACGGTGTCGAAATTGATCGTCATCGCGATGCAGGTGCGTGGTCGACACCGTGGTCTGCCACATTCGCTGGACCATGCAATCTTGTTGCCGTGTGAGGTGCATCAGGGAGAACAGGGTGAATGGCCGTGGAAGCGGTGGCTGAAGAGACGGGGGTCGAACCTGAGTAGTTTTTTCCTGCATGGTGATACTCATGAGGAAGCGGAGAGAATAGTATGAGTAGGCTCATTACTCAATGTAGTAATTGCTCGGACTCTTTGCACTGGATATCACCAAATGTAGCTGTAGGACAACAGAAGATAGCCATGTCTTTAATTGCTCGGTTAGGACGGCGCAAGTCAGCTATGGTCATAACGCCAATAAATTCTGCAGAACATTGGCTGTCGGCCCGGAGCGCCGGAGCCCACCATTGTCGCACATCAGCACTCCATCTTTCCCTCCCATCGGACATGCCGAAACTGGTGTATACAGCCCGGGCGCATACTGATCAGTAGTGCTAGCATCATATCATTTTCTGACGGAAGGTCACCACCGTTCCAGACTCAATTGGACCAGGGGGAGGCTGACGGGGAGGAAACAATTTCTCATCCCCAGCCGACACCGACGCAGTCAGATTTCATCGTCATCACGTTCACGACTCGACTCGACTCAACGCGCTCCGGAGCGAGCGAGATAGTTCCGGAAAAAAAAAAAAAAACCTAAAAAGGGAACTGCATTGAACAATTGGGCCCAAATCCATTCTCGAATGAGTAAATCTGCACGACCCGTACGAAGTACGAAGTACGGCTAGACGGAAAGAAAGTGGAGCCGCGCCGGTAAGAACCAGGCAATTCTTCCATGTGAGTCAATTCCAAGGACAGTCGGAACTCGGCGCGGACATTGGCAGCGAGGAAAGAAAGAAAAAAATCATCAGCCCTAAATTGGATCCGCCCAAGGGTCCGAGGGAGAAAAAATACGATGAAAAGTCCGATCCACGGATGAAGGTAGATTTGACAGTCGGCGGACCGGCGAGATTAACGCCGACTCCGACCGCCGTCTAGATGAAATGAGTCAGCGGAGATTGTCACAAGGGAGTTAGTTAGTTATGTCCGGATGACAATGTTATGCAACACCATGCACAAGCTCGTACGAACGCCTCTTGCTGTTTTCAAGAACTGCCAGCCCCTACTGACTGACCTCATGCCAACTCTAGCAACATCCTTTTCTTTTGCCTCTTTGCAACTGCCAGCTTTACCCCTGACAGGTTTTTCATCACGGTCATGTCATTCACCAGATTCGCCCAGACCGGATGAAATCATGGGCGTTCGGTCTCGACGATCATTTGCGCCGGTCTGGAGGATCGGTCGGTGGTGCCGTGACGTCATGACCTCATCGGACAGGGACGGCGACAGCCTATGATCGAGAATGCCATTGTTTGGGGACGACAGCAGCAGGCACATGCTGCGATGGTTCACGGCAGACGTGGCTATTATGTATTGGGGTTGGAGTTGGGAGACCATTAGGTATAGAGCAATAGTGGTGATGGACAGGAGTAATCAGATGTACTTCGTACTCTCGTATATCGCCCCGTATGCATGGACATTGTATGTATCCACTAGTTATCCACTACCCACTATCCAGTCCCTTGTGCAATGTAGATGCCAGATACGGAGACACTGATAGTGATACAGCCTCCGGGTCGTGGCTCAGATCCACAAGGCTGTGTGAGTGTCTCATCTTAATCGAGCTGGGTAGATAGCATCTTAGATAAGTCCGGTCTGGGGATAACAGCCTAGTAGTCGGGGATTTGATTTGATCTCGTACGATCTGACCTCGTACTGTGGGTAGATTGTTATAGTCCCAACGCTGCGTATCACTAGATCCGTATCTCTCTGCTGCTTGCTACCTGGCACAGCCCCGGCGGATCGACTCCTTGGCGGGAAGGCTGCCAAGGGGGATGCGTGGAAGGGGTTATCTGGGGATAAGCCCAACCTCTCTACCGACCAGTGGAGAGCCGCAAGGTGCAAAGCCATTAGTTTAGGAGCAGAATACGTGCTCGACTCGCAGGGTCCCCCTCTCTCACGCCGCTTTCCAGGAGGGGAATGTGGCAGCCTGTGCCACGCCTCCGTGCCTGCGTGTGGGATTACGTGGTGATCTCTACAGGCATCGAAATAGGTGACGAGAGTGTACATGCTCGGATGTCCGCGCACCAATGCGGAGCGACAGGTGGCCGTCATCCGAGAAACGATTACGAGACGAGCCCTTATGAGTGATGGATGATGAGTTATGACTGCCACCTTACTCCGGGGGGCAGGAGGGGAGGGCCGACCAACCTTGGGTGCAGGAGGGAATAAGGTAGGTAAAGAATGGAGATAAACGAACGAGCGATGTGTAATACGAAATTACCGGTTGTGGGCAGGCATAGTTTGGCTCAGAGAGGCAGCTGAGGGGCTCCTCGGAGCTGAGAAAGACGAAAGACTAAGAGTCATGATGACTTGCCAGGTTGAGCCGCGCCTTGGTTTTGGGGGCACACGGCGCTGCTTGGCAGTCGTACTTCCTTATTTGTGATGAGATATTGGTAATTACTATTTCCTTTCATGCCAATTATTATTGTGGTTGACATTTGAGTATCATGGCAGAATGGCAATGTAGATGATTTCCAAGCACTACTCTAGACTCTGAAAAGTCAAAAGACATGCTCACTAATCGGAAATTGGAAATCCTAACCAGAGATGAACAATGCACGGAAGTAAACCAACCGGAGGGAACGGCGCGGAAGGATTGGTCATCCGTGACTCACAGAGGGAAGGCGGTCAGTCTCGCTGCTGCCAGTCTCCACCCGCCTTTCCGTGGTTGTTGCGCCTTTTCTGTCTGCCTTCCGGGATCCGATCGGCGTGTCGGACTTAGACGGTTCGCGGCATGGATTTAATTTTCTAACACATGGAAAAGAAAAGAAATAAATTATAAATGTTTAATGAAAAATCAAGAAGAAAAAAAAAAAAATAAAAGATTCAGCCTACCGAATTTTCTCAACAAGTGGATATATCAACTCCTTCTTGCCCCGTCAACTCGATACAGTCGCTTTTCTCGATATTTACTCTACTCTACACCCAGACCGATAATTCGCACGTCCGCCAGCCAGCATCAACCTACATACATCCATCCACATAATCCTACACCGTACATGATACTACAGACTCCTTCCAGTCTGCCCAGCCAACAATCATTCGTCTGCCAGCTAGCCTCGTCGAACGGACAACCGGTGGATCCCAGCCCGACCATTTATTTTTTTTTTCGACTTGCGACGATAACGCGTCTATCACAATTGCAATAGTGCGACCGCATTCTTCAGGCTGCAAAGGCAGAAGTACTATAAAGTACTAGCGATAAGCGTTGACTCACCGCCCCGCTCTGATTGGGAGATCGCCCGACCGCCGGAAACAGCCACGCCCGACTTCTGCCTGAGTCACGATTTCTGGGGTTGAGCTCATAAGCACATCAACGCCGGACTTTGCGCCATGGCCGTCTCTGCCTCCCCCACACCTTCGCCTTCTCCTTCTTCCTCTCCTACTTCTACCTCCTCCTCCCGCCCTCAATCCTTCTCCTCCCCCAGCTCCTACTTTAACTCTCTGGTTCGTCGACGCGAACAAAAGAAAATGAGCATCACTCAGACATACTACCTCGCCCACACCGCCCGCAAGAAGCTCACTCGGGAAGCTTCGCGGGCGGACCACGATCTGCGTCTCCTCGTCGGCCACGCCAACCTCCTGGACTCTCTCATGCTCGACCTCGCCGCCGCCGAACAAGAACAAGAACGCTGGTTCAACCAGACCGTCAGCGGTGCTACCAAGACCACTCCCGACGCCGAGCCTCGCCGCATCCAATGGGCCGAGACCGTCGTCGAGGAGCCCGAAGAAGACTGGGACGGCGACGACCTGTCGGACGTCGACTCGGATGTCAGCGACGATGACTCTGACCTGAGCGACGATGAATACGAACCCACCCTCTACGCTCCCGTCGTCCGCCGACGAGCCCCCTCGCCCGTCGCGGTCATCCGCGAGAAAGAAGTGGAGGAAGACTACGAGACCGACTCGGACTCGGAATTTGAATATGACGACGCGGAGGATCTGGAGGAATTGACCCTCACTCGATCACCCTCCCGACAGTCGCCGCCTGAATTGGCCCTGGACTCGGACGAGGAGTCCGAAGATGACTCCATGCCGCCGTCCCCGCCTCAACCCACCCTGGACTCCTTCAGCGAGAAGGAAGCTCAAAGCACCGAGATCCCGCTGTCCGATGCCGAATTGGACCGGGGGTATTACATCTCCAATCAACCGCAGAACCCATTGATTGAGGCCTATTGATTGGGCCTCAATTTTCCATTTCGACGACTCAGTCGTTGTATCATACTGCGATGTAATACCCCTTAATCTTTTTCTCTTCTTGGGAATTTTCTCGTGTGTTTTGGCTTTTTCCAGCGGGTCCGGCGTTTAACATTTTTTGGATACAAAAATCTCTTCTGGGCATTTTGGTTGGCTACTTCGGATTTAGCACTTTGCATGGTGCGAAATTGCATTTACTGGTGTTCAGACCATTGCGTGCCTAAGTGCACTTGGGCATATTTTTTATTTGATAATACTCTCCTCTTTGATGGATTTGGGATTGCATTGGATTCCCCACTGTTGGGCCTTGTACATTGGCCCGGGAACAAATACGGCATGAAGAACAACGACGATGATTATACATAGTTAGAATATTATACATAGGACAGAAATTGAACAAACAATTTCCACTTATCAATTTCACTTCATGATAGTCTGATTATCTATCTATCTACTATCTACTCCGGAAGTACTGCTATCTCTAGATCCTCACGACTCGGGAAATCTACACCCAATCTTCCATCGCCTTCTGGCGGACCCTAGAAATTTTGCGTGCTTGCCCGGCGGCCCACTTTCCTAACCCTGGACAGGCCCGATCGTTGGGCAGACTATCGTGTCCAGACTCGACACCGCCGATCATTCAGCGCCAGCCGAGCACACCGCCCCGTTCGACATGATGAATCCATCAAAACCCATGGGCGATCAGCCGCCGCGGTGATTTGCTGCACCGCGACTAACTTATTGGTGTGTCGACGCCGGAACTCACTAGTTAGTGGCGACCGTCACCGTCCTGACGGTCTGGATCTGCAGCGGTGACTTGGTGCCTGCGACCGACGGTGAAGTGTTGGCCTGCGTCTGACTTGTCGTGCTCTGAGCCGTGATCACCGATCACGATCATCCGTCCAGGATTTTCTCAGCGGATCCGCCGGACATTTCGGATGGCGGGTGCCGTCGCTGATAAGATTCGGATTTTATGATTTATGGCCATTTTGGGGGATTTTGGGGGCTTTGTTTTCTGGGCGTGCGGATCTTCGGACGCCGTGGGTTCCGAAGTACGGAGGAAGTTAAGGAACTAAGAAAGACGTGGTTGCGGTTTAGTAAGTTGGTTTCGTTGGACCAGGTTTTGGAAAGAGGAATGTTTGGCCGAGGCATTGTTCGGATGATGGGAATTCCGGGATGGCTTGTATCAAGTGTCAATGTCTAATGCGAACCATGTGGCGGAGTTGTGATCCCGAGATAGACAGTAGGAATAGATGGTAGAGAAAACTCCGAGACTAGCGGGAAAAAGTCATGTGGTCGCCCAACGTGACTTGACCCAGACAGGCAGGTCACCGCCTTAGGCAGCAACCCCTCCTGCCTTCGTCATTCAATCAGTCATTCTCCATTCTCCATTCATTGTTCATTCCACCTTCACATCCCTTCTCTCCTGCTCCCCTGCCCATTGCCGAGCTTCGACTGAAGAGCACGAGCTCCATCTTGGCCCCTGCTGACCTCGGAGAGTTCAAGCTCATCCTTGTCACCCCCTCCGAGTGTGCATCCGACCCCTATTCCGAACCATGATCTGCGACCTCCGAATCATACCACTAGCAGAACTTCAAGAGCTTCACGGTGGCTGAGCTGCGGGGTTGATTCACTTCTGATCCCATCACCTGTCAACAAAGAGACGGCTCTTCCTATAGCGCGCGCACAAACACACTAACTCCTCCACCTCCTCTGTCTTTCTTTTCTTTCTCCTCCCCTCTCTCCCTTCTCCGACCTCCCTTCTTGCATCATCCCGACCCACCACGCCATGACATCTACCTCGCCCAAGAATTCGCTCGACAGCGACGAGCACTCGCTTGAAACCACCGACACTCGACCCTCGCGCATCTCCCACGCTGCCCACCACCCTCGACAAAAGTCCATTCAGTTCAACATCGGCGGGTCGGAACCTCAACAAGTTTCGTCCCGGGCTTCCAGTCTAGCGGGGCGCAAGCGTTCGCAGCAGAACGACGACAAAGCTCGAGGACATTCGCCTCCGCCCCCGCAGTGAGTTTTGCCTTCACCTTGCTGACCCGTGAACATGGCTTGCTGATACCCCCTGCAAATCCTAGAACCTACGAACGAGGTGTCTCCTTCAACACGTTCGACAATCCCGACGCCCCGGACTTTTCGCTCACGTTGAACTACAAACATAAAGGCTATCAGTCGACTCGGCGCAGTCGTACGTTTCTTTGCGGCACCGACCAGAACGATTACTCGGACTTTGCGCTCGAATGGCTGATCGACGAGTTGGTGGACGATGGCGACGAGATTGTCTGTCTTCGCGCGGTCGAGAAGGATTCGACAATTGCAAGCGACGCGGGAATCGAAGCGGGCAAGTACCGCAAGGAGGCGGAAAAGCTGTTCGAGCAGGTGATTCAGAAAAACAGTCAGAATGAGAAGGCTATTAGCTTGGTGTTGGAACTGGCGGTTGGGAAGATTCAGGACATAATCCAGCGCATGGTATGTTTTGGTCCCCTGGAGTTTTCTTAGGTTTGTGGAATTTTTGAGCTGACACATGTAGATCCGAATCTACGAGCCTGCCCTCCTCGTTGTCGGTACGCGTGGCCGCAGTCTTGGTGGCGTGCAAGGACTCCTCCCTGGCTCCGTCTCCAAGTACTGTTTGCAACAATCGCCGATCCCCGTTATTGTGGTCCGACCGTCTACGAAGCGCGAAAAGAAGAAGAAGAAGCGTCTTGCGGATCCGACTCGGCGCAGCTACAACAATATACTGGAAATGAGCGAGCGGCGGGGGAGTCACATTTTTGACGGCGGTTCCAGCACGGAAAGCACTGTCTCGCGGTTACCGGGTGAAGAGGCAGCGGTTGCCGCGGCGCTGGGCCTGCCTAAGACTTATACCAACTCGCGCAGCTCTCTTTCCACATCCGAGAGAAGCAGCGGTAGCCACGACGATGCGGACTCGCCATCTCCGAACGCGGATATCGACGCTGCCAGAAGCCCGGCGACGCAGAGCCCTGAAACCACCGAGAGTGACACGGGAACAGATGAGGAGCCGTCGCAGCATCAACCATCCGATCGCAACGGCAGCGTCTCGACGCAAGGAAGCACTGCTTCCACGGCATCGACCACCGAAGACGAGCCGGTGAACTCTACGGGCACCAGCGAAAGCCAGACTCGGTCTAAAGATAACATTCCGGTGATTGTCACTCCGGATGATAGCTCCAGTTCGAAGACGCAGAACTCTTGAACAGGCATCGGCTTCGAGTACTCACCCATTGAGCTCTCTTGCGCCTCTCAGCGGCGTGTTACATTTCTCCTCTCAGGCATCCTAGCCTCGGTTCGTCCCTCAGCCATTCAAAGAACCTCCATAATAACGATGACCGACTCACAAACCACTCTGTTTCACCCGTGTCAGAGTACCTACCAGCGAGGACAAACTCCACTCATTCTATGCACATACATCGTATGCAAGACATAGAAATAAAGATACCACAGGCGCAAGCCCACAGACAGACCGACAACCCCGTCATTCACAGAGCTCGTGATACAGAGAACCGCCATAGAGACGAGCATCACCACCAAACAACATCCTGACGGAACGCGCCCATACATACATTCATCCATACAAAGCATCAGCATCATCGCACAGCAGACATCTATCTATCTCATGAGGAGAAAGAGTCTAGATAATTAGATAGATATAGACAGCATCCGGCATCGTATCAACCCACTCACTCTCAGGGGTGTTTCAAACAGAACAGGCCGAAAGGAGCGAGCAAGCAAGCAAGCAAGCGAAGATTAAACAAACGCTAGCATCATACACAATACATAGTTAATGCAATGCAGACTATCCAATCATCTACCTAGATTTGAGTATCTCGTTTCATTTCTTAACCAGGCCTTGAGATATCTTCCAACTCTAATCCCGTATAAACCAAACAAACCACTCACTGCTACCATTCAGTCTAAAGCAATAACAATGAATAGACCCCAGTGTTTTATAAAGATAAAGTAGACTGACTGTATACGCACAACATGAGTAAACTAGAAAGAACCAACACACACACGGTATACAACCCAGAAAGAAGACATTGCATATAAAAAGAACCATGGAAAGAGAAAGAAATTCATGTCAATTAAGTATACTAAAACCCTTCCTCCCTACGGATCAAATACTAAATGCTACAATCTACACTCTACACTCTACATCTACACTACCCTACAACCAAGAACCCCACCCCCACGAAAAACAAAGAGAAGAAAATGGCAAGGAAGAGAGCGATCCCTACAGAAGAAGAACCCATGACTGACGAGATGAATGAAATAAAAAGAACTTTTTCTAGCGAATTTTGTCTAAAAACATGATAGAAAAGAAAAAGAGAAAAAGAAAAGAAAAAACACACAAAAAAAGACTGCAAAGCAAAGGGGAAAAAAGAAAAAAGATAATCGAATCGCCAGCACACACCAAAGCCAGTGTAGGCATATGCATGCATGCAATGCAGTCGGTCAAATAAACACAAGAAGCACGAGGAACAACGAAACGAAGATACGCGGGAAAAGATAGGGAAAACACAGGAAACTAAATCTCTCGTAGGAAAACAAAACGGATGACGAAAACAAGAGCAGGTTGCAAAAGCAGAAAAGTCATGAATAAGCCTCAACTTTCTGTTCCAATCCCTCCCTTTCTTCCAGATCAAAATCACTGATCACGCAAGTAGAAAAAAGAAGGGAAAGGAGCATCAGCGTAAGCTCTCCGGGTATTGAAATGCATCATATGAAAGAAAAGAGAAAATAAAAGTTGAAAAAGACATCAGCAATAGGAAGAATGGCAAGAACACTTCCTAGCCCAGCGCACCAACCTATCTCGTTAAGATTCTTCACCAGCAAAACGTTTCTGTTTCTTGTTCACCGCTCACCACTTCCTCACCTCCCATTACGGTCTCTTGATCGATTCCCTTCAACCAATTTTTGAAATTTTTTTCTTTTCCATTTTGAACAAGCACACATTCATTGTACAATATAGATCGGATGACCCCTGTCACTCTCCCAGGGAATGGAATGATAAAGAAGAGCATGAAGAAGACAAAATCATGAAGAAAGGGAAAGAAGATGGGCAACCGATTCTGATAAGTCGAATGAAATCATGGACGAGAAAGGGAGGAATGTTCAGACGACATGAATGTTATGACGGGACATCAGCATGTCAACAAAGCAAAGAAGTAGTCTTTCCAGAAGAAACGAAATAATTTTTTCATTATCATTGCCAAAAAAGAAAAAGAGAAGATATCTATTGAGCCTCTTCGGCCTTGGAGGGTCGACGTTCAGTCGCCGGCTGCGACTTGGTCAACTGAGGAGAGGTGGGGTTCGAGGGAGGAGAGGTGGCCATGTTGTCCCGGTCTTCAAGACTAGCCAGGGCGCTAACAGTAAGAAAGGTGGTTAGTATCAGAACGATGACACAAGGACAACAAGATGAACATACCTGAACGCGTTCATGGACGAAGCGGCCTCCTTGTCCTCCTTCTTGCCAGAGGTTCCGTTTCGGCTGCTAGCAGCGCTGTCGTCACTGCCACGGACCAGGTTGCCTCCGGGGCCAAGGTTCTTCCGGCCACTGTTGCTTCGAGAGCCGAGCATGCTCGAGGGGCCAAAAGACATGGGCTGGTTGGTGTTGCGGGTGGTCCGCAGACGACGGAGATCGTCACTGCCGACCTTGCTGGACGCGTAGTCCGGAGGAGGAGCCTGGTTACCGTAACCGCCCGAGAAGTTACGAGAATCGCCACGGCCCATGTTGGGACGACCGCCGCGAGAAGCTTGCTGGCGAAGACGCTCCATTTCGGCCTCTTGCTGGGCGCGAGCAGCCTAAGATAAACGGTTAGATAATCGATTATCGATCTCCGACAACATTATCGACATACCTCTTCACGGATCTGTTGGATGGTCTTGGGGCCCTTATCGGCATCCTTGGACTGCCAGCGGCCGCTACGCAGATCAATGATATCCTAAAAAAAAGAAGCCACCGGGTTAGACATAAGAGGAGAAGCGCTAGAGATATGAGGTTTGAAGGAAGAGGGGGACTCACCATAAGCATGAAACGCATTCGGCTGGGCAGGTTAGGAGTCTGGACCATCAGGTTGATGCGATGGAAGTAAGCATCCATCATAGCGTGACCCTTTTCAGAAGTATCAAGGCTGGCACCGATGGTGCGCAGGAGACTGGTCAAACTCTCGACCTCGGCCTCGTCAGGCACACCCTCATAGTCCACCAGTTTCTTGACACACTCGTGCATGATACGCTCCGTAAGCATGCCCAGCTTGTACAGTTCACCGATGAACTTAACAAGACCCAATCCACGACGCTTGGCGGCGGCCGCCTTGTAGTACTCGTCCGACATCATAGCAGCCTCTTCCGTCTGACCCTCGGGCTTCTCAGGCAGGTTGACCTTCCAGCCACGCTCGAACTCTTCCTGGCAGCGGTTGAGGAGATACTTACGGAACAAGCTACCTCCGGCGACAACGTTTCCATTCTTGTCACGGATGTTCTCATCCTTGATGTCCATGCTCATGCTCTCAAGCATACGCTTGCAGAACTTGGCATAGATCGAGGCCCAGTGAGCCTCGTCGGTGGCCTTCTCGAAGGTGAGCTGGATGACTTGCCGCAGCGTCCGTCCGTCGGACTCGTCCTTAGACTGGGACACGATTTCAAGAATCTGGCCGGCAATCTTTTCAAAGTTTTCAGGGGTCATCTTGTTCAGAGCAGCCTTGACCTTACGCTGCACCATATCAGGAGGCATGTGAGCAGCGCCAGCAGGGGTAGGACCGGCGGTGGGGGTTTGTCCCACGCTGCGAGGCTTCCAGCCGGTGGTGGAGACCTGAAGAGCTTGGACCTCCTTTCCGGCCGTGAGCGGCATCGTCTTGAGCATCTCTTCTTCCTTCTTGGCCTGGTGCTTGTCACGCTTGCTGCCGGTTCGGGTGTTCGAGCGGTTGCTCGACATGCGCGGCGAGGAGGGCATTCCGGGGTGCATGGCGTTGGCGGAATTGGTACGGCTGAGAGAAGGAGACATGCCCATACCGGGACGGCCAAACTGGCCGAATGGGTTACCCGCGGAGGCGGTGCGGGCAGCGTTTGCCAGAGCAAACCGCTGCTCAGAGGTCGAGCCGGGAGGCAGACTCTGGCGCGCAGCAGGCTGACCAAAGTTGCCCATAGAGAAGCCCTGGCCGACACCGCCACGCGAGCTGTTGCGGCCACCCATCATGGGGGTACGAGCGGACTGGGGGCGCGACGAGTCGCTATCTCCCACCGTCTCACGGACCCGCGAGTCCCAGTCGATGGAAGGCTTCTCCTTGAATACGGACTGGAATTGCAGCAAGAACTCCTTGTTGTAGTGGAACTTGCGGTCGGCAGGAGCGCTGGCATTCAGGGCCGGGTTGGGGGACACAATGGAGGCGGGGTAGGTGATCTTGCTCAGGTCGTCGATCAAACGAGCGGAGTGCAGAGCCTTCATCGCAGCGCTGGGCTGGGGCGGCTCGACGGCCTTGTTGGTTTCCAGCTTCAGCGCAGCCGGCTTCTGCTTGGCGAGACTGGGCTTCGCGGGAGGGCCCATGGAAGCATCCGACGCGGGGGTAGCGGTGCCGCTCTCGGCGGGCGTGCTGCTCTGCGTGGCAGGGAATCCACCCTTCTTCAGGGAAGCGAACAGGTCCTTGTTGCTGCTATCATCCTGCTCACCGGCCTGCTGCTTCTTCATCTTGGCCTCTTCCAATGCCTCGGCCTCGCGCTCGGCACTCTTCATGTTCGCCTCGTAGGCTTCGGCCTCTTCGCGTTCCTTGCGCTCCTTCTCCTCCTTGTCGGCCTGCTTCTTGGCATAGTAAGCCGCTTCGGCGGCAGCTTCCTTAGCCTCGAGTTCGGCCATTTCGGCCTCCAGCGCATCGTAATCGATGTCATCCTCGTCGTCTGCAGGGGCCGCGGCGGGCTTGGAGTCCTCCTTCTTGTCCTTGAGACTGAGATCCTCGAGACCCTTGCGGGCGGCTTCCTCCTCGGCGGCCTTCTTCTGAGCGGCCTCTTCCTCCTCCTTCTGCTTGCGGGCAGCCTCCTCTTCTTCCTTCTTGCGGGCGGCCTCTTCCGCCTCCTTCTTCTGCTTGGCTGCGAGCTCCTCTTCCTCGGCCTTGCGGCGCTGATCTGCCTCGTCCTGCTCGATCTTCTGGCGCACGGCGTCCTTCAGCTCCTTCTTCTTCTCCTCGTCCGTCTTAACGCTCTTGGAGTCGGATCGGGTGTGGTCGGTTCCGCTACCGGTGCGAGGAGGGGGAGTCGCCGTAGGCGTGGCCATCTTGACAGGCGAAGGAGTAGCGCGCGCAGGCGAAGCGGGCGTCTTTTCGAAGTGCTTGATGACGCCGCTGCCGGGGTCCTTGATGACGATCGAACTCTTCTTAGCGGGGATGACGAAGTTAGGCTTACCAGTGGGAGCCGGGCTATTCGAAGGACGGCTGGCGTTGTGGGCGTGGGTCGGCGCTTGGGGACCAGCGGGAGGCTGTCCCTGACCGAGGCTGGAGCCGGGTCGGTCGTTGGAAACCTGCGAGGGGCTCCGGGACAGACCAGTGGCCTGAGGCTGGGGCTGCACGGGGAACTGAGGCTGGATGTAGCCGGGCTGCTGCGGGTTGTAGGGCATACCGGGGCGCGTCTGCGGCGACGAGGGGGGAATGTACTGTTGCATGGGGTAGCCCTGGTTGTAGTAGGCGTAGTTCCCGTCGTACGGATACTGTTTGGTTTTCATCAGCGTTAGATATTGTTCGAATTGACCACTCTCGGGCGCCAGATTTGGAGGAGGTAGAGGAGGGAGACGCATGCTAGCAGGGGGCAAATGCAAATTGGGGGATTGTAACACGTGCTGTGCTTGCTTCTTCTTATGCGGGAATGGGCCACGACGATAGGGTTTCTGGGAATAATGGGTCCTCACAGGTTGCGGGCCCATATGGGGGCCGTAGTTGCTGTAGGGCTGGGGAGGCATCTGCGGAGGCACCATGGGGACCTGGTTCATCTGCGGCGTCGCCGGATGAGCGCTGGCTAACGCAGGGCTGCGATTAGCCTGCGGCGAGTGGGGGAAAGAGCCCAGCGGGCGACCTTGGTTAGGGCCGTGGAACTGCGGACCCATCTGGTGACCACCGCGAGGCTGGTTAGGCGTGCGGAAGCTGGGATTGGGGGAGTAAGGCATCTGGCCTTGATAGCCTCCCGACTGGGAGTACCCGCGACCACGACCGCCCTGGTGGGAATAGCCACCGCGTCCTCCCGGACCGCTACCCATGTGGTTACTCATGTCACTGTGTGTCGACTGAGACGATTCGCGTCGCAGATGAGTCGACTGAGGTCCGGGACCAAGGGGGGCCTGAGCATTCGGGCGCATCTGCTGCTAGTGGATGAACATTATTATTAATCCCAGGAATTTTCACGGTATGCCAAGAAAAGGGCATGATCTTCGCGTTTGAAATGTTTTTTCTTGTTTTCCCTCTGGGCCCTCCCTTTTTTTTCTGGTCTCCCGTTTTACCCTTGTTCCCAAAGAAAAGAAAAAAGCAGAAAAAGAATCCAACAATCACAAAGGTGAAAGTGGGATGAATATGAAAAAATGACAATGACCAAAGCAAAATGTATGAAAGAAGGAAAAGACAAAAAAAGAAAATGTTGACTTACGTTGTCGCCTGTTTCACCGAAGCTACCAAAGTTCGGAACATTACCCTGAGACTGGTAAGACGACGGCGGTGGCCGGCCACCGCTCGAGGCGGGCTGGGGGATGGGCGAGGGCGAAGTCTGGGGCGAGGTGACACGAGGGTTCATAGTCGGCGTGACGGCCAAACCGGGCTGAGGCTGGTTCGCCAGAACCGCAGGGTTTCCCATATTGGGGGAGGTCTGCTGGTTGGCGGCGAAACCAAACTGCAAGCTATTGGGGCGACTGTTGGGGCCCCCGTTGGGAATATAACCGGAGGTACCAGCGGAGGTGATGGTCACGGAGGGCTTGCGGGAGTGGTCGCCTTGCGAGGGAGCCGGGGCCGGGGCGCCATTGACAATAGTGACGCCGGAGGACTGAGATTGCTGCATGGGTTTGCCGCTCACAGGAGATTCTGAGGTCGACTTCCCATGGTGTGGTGAACCGCCCACGGTGACGGGAGCGGCGGTCGAGTCCGTCGCGGACTTTTTGGTCGCGTTTGCGTAGGACCTGGTCGAGGCAGGCAGAGGGGAGGATGTCCCACTGAGCGATGGGGAGGAAGCGTGCGAAGCGGCCTGGTTCGAGGTGCTCTGTCCTTGAGGTTGAAGGCCTGACTTGGGAGGGATCGAGCTCATTAGACAGGTCGATTTAGATCACGAAAGGGAAATAAATAGAGTCGCTAGTCAGATGAGGATGGAAGATCTGATGAAAGAGGAAGGTAAGAGGTGAAAAAAGAACGAAGTCAAACTAGAAAAAAGTTGACGACGGATAGGAAAGTGTGATGTCAAAGGCGTGTTACAATAAACGAACACGCTCTAGATCCCACATCCAAAGGATTCGACTGATCCCACAGGATAATCAGAAAAGCCTGACTAAAAGGGAAAGAAAAAGACCGCCAACAAGGGGGGACTTGATCTCAGACAAAAAAAAGAATCACGTCGTGATCGTGGTCAACGACGATGGGTCTGGGGTAAGAAGAAGGAAAAGGAGAGGAGAGAAAGGGAAAAGGGAAGAAAAAAAAAAAAGAGGGGACCGAAAAAAAAAAAACGACCATCAATTTTTGGTTTTCCCGATTTTATTTTTTCCTTAATCCTTTTTGGTTCCTCTTCGGGTGTGGTGTTTTTTTTCTCTTACGGTCTTAACGAGGTAGTGTGGCGGAGGTAATGTGATACCTGACCGGTACGGATGATAAGTAACTATGGATGTGGCATCCAACAGCCTCAACCAGGATATAATAGAGGAAATAATATCATATAACTTTCTACGATACCTCAGAATCACCTCAGATATTTTCTATCTTAATTTCTATTCTAGATATCCTCAAAGTAGCTACTTACACCACATACCTCGCCAGACCTGAAGCAAAGACTGAAGAATCTTCCCAGGCAGCGGGCGACCGGTGACAATACGATACGACAAGCAAACAACCAAAACAGGCTGATTGCCCGAATGGGAACAGGCTCGGGAGGAGGCGGACCAACCACGGCGGCCAAGACGCTCGGATTGTTCGCCTTCCAGACGACTGACTTGCCTGCAAGAAAGTGTAACTTCTTACTGAGTAGTTATGTTGGTTATCAGCGCTGACTCACAAATCCGTCAAGCAGCCTCGTCATTCATCCCGGTCCGCGGGTGGCAAAGATGCCTCAGGTGTCGCCATGATCTCATGACGGAGGTCCAGGCCACACACACTTCAAAGGCAACCAACCAACTTTCCGTCGCTCTTTCACTCTATCGGCGTTTACGAAGTATGAGTAAGACTGTCGTGACTTACGGAGTACGTACAGTACTCGCGAAAACCTAGATGGAATAAAGAAAAACAAAAACACAAACAAAGAGGGAAACTGTAAAACCTGGTCGGGATTTCAATATCGGTGATATATACTGCAGGCGCACGGATATACCCTTACCGCGGTCCAACTCAAGTCAACCCAACGGAAAGTTCAGATCTAATGGATGGTGCATGCAGCAAGTAGACAACGGTGGACGATAAATCCAGCAAATAACAATCCCCTCCAACCAATTCCCGACATTTTCCGCTTCATCCTCTACTATGTACCTACAGAAGGCCGACTTCCTACTAACTGTTAGTCCATATCCTCTGATCATCCTGCCCTATCTCCCAACCAAATCAACCACCAACGGAACATATCCTCTACCCAATCCGACTAGTCAAACGGAATGAGGTGACCCGAAAGAGCCAAATGCAGACCGACCAGGATATTGATTTGCTCGCGTCTAGTCGATTTCCGACACGGAAAACATGGCGAGTGCAGAACTCAAATCGGTCGATCGGGGTCCGACACTACATTATTCTTCCTACATGGTTTCATTTCGGTGCCTCTTCTGATCCCGAACTAACTAGCTAACTGACTGCCGGAGAACTATCAAGGAGATTATTATTACCTAGATTGATGAAGTATGGCACGGTTACGGAGTATCACCAGTAAACGGCCCACCCGAATTAGGGCTAACCCAAGAACAACAATCATCAATTAGGTATTCAAACATTGGATCTGCAGTAACAGGCTGGCCGTTAACGTTATCAAGTGCTGGTAGTACAACCAGTCGACCACACCGACTCGTGAATTGTTGATGCATTACATTTACACCGTATGGAGCAATGCTTAGGTTTAAGCCCTTAGTCTCATGCCAGATCAGTGATCGCGTCTATTTATAAATCTGTCATCAACTTCGGTGAACGGATCAATCATATGGCCTGGATTTGAGTCTTAGTCTTACGGTCGATGACTCTACGGAGTATGACTGGAACTGGATCATCTGATGACAGATAATGGAAGCCTAGCCCTGCGCAGGGACTAAATGTTGTAGATTGGGCGCCCGGACTCATCTATTGATTGACATCGAGAGAAGATACATACAAGCCATTCTAATGACGCCGATTATTTTACGAGCGCACGTTGAACGAGAGGACACCCCGCGTATTGCTGAGATTCGAACCGAAAAGACATTTTGGACTACTTCTAGTTATGAGAGCCGCGGGAGCGCGCAATTTCGTCAACAGCCCTGGCCGCAAATTCCACACCGGACGAACCGCCTTGCTCTCCCTGTCCGAACCAACCCGACGCCCAATTGCCGCTGGGAGTCCGCGCGGGCTGTCCGGGAGAGCGGTCGCGGATGTCGTCATGCTCGATGTGGTCGAAGGAGTTGTCGCTGCGGTTCTTCTTCAAAGAAGATCCGTACGCGAGACCGTCATCCTCATTGCCCAAGTTCTGCTCCTCCTTGGCCAAAGCATTGCGCAAAACATCCAGCATATCTCGCTGGTTGGAGAGGAACTTGGCCTTCTCGCCACGGGACATGGAGGCCAACTCGCGGGGCAAGAGGGAGCCGCTGGCGGAGAGCTCCTCGCCTCGCTTTTCGGGGCTTTGGCTCGTGGACGTCAACGAGCCCACCGCGGAGCTGATGGCCGAAAACCAGTCGTTGTTGGGGGCTGCGGGAGGGGCCCCGGTCGCTCCGCCAGCAGTGGGAAGGTTGAACCGGGACAGAAGCGATTGAGCGACAGAGGCAGGGCCCGACTGCGGGGGAGGGGTCGCGGGCCGCTGGGGAGGTAGGCCCAGGACCTTCTCCCGGATAAGATCCACGGCCTGGTAAAAGTACTGGAGACCCATGGCCTTGGCTTGATCGTGGGTACGGCCAATGAAATCTTCGATTTCCCGTTCATGGTGGTATAGGAAAGGGTCCACGTAGTCCTGGTAGAGCAGACGGGCTCCTTGGGTCTGGGGGAGGACGAGGTAGGTCAAGAAAAACAGACGGAACCAGCTATAGAAAGGAAGCCTGAAATGTAGGTGTCGTTAGAAGCAAAAACCTTTTATATCAACTGGATTGAGGGAACTGTAAGAACCTACCATCCCAGAATGAAGTAAGTCCAGGACTCTGCCATGAGGATGGCGGAGAGCACCACCCAGTACATCAACCATGGTGCTAGCTGGTTGGGATCGGACGAGCGCAGAGCTTTAAACGAGGCGAAGATAGGAAAGAGAATCGTGATGATTGACCTATACCACACGATGAGTTAGAGGGCAGATTCAGTACGTTCCCGGGAGGACCGGCAACCAGCTCGGAGCAGCAAAGCCCACTTACGAGAAGAGATCCGCAATGATTCCGAACATGATGGATGGATGGCGAAACTTCGCTTATTCAGAAGAGCAAGAACAATCCTTTCAACAAGGTGTACAGAGTCAGGAACGGCAACAGACGGAAGCCGATTCGGGTTCTCGGAGAAGAAGTAATAATTGAAGTCTTATCGCTTCAGGATGCGGGGCACAGTACGGAGTAATCGGGGCCGAAAAAGCCTCACGAGACCAGCTGAATAGAGTCAGCAGGAGGAAGCGGCCAGCCGCAGAAGGAAGGGATCGGGCAAGGGAGGCAGGACTGTTGAAGAGGAATGCAGATAGGAGGGAAGAAGAAAAAAGTGAGAGGGAAGAAAGAAAAGAAAAACGCGAAGATGAACAAAGCGTAGCTGCCTTGAGGACCACTTTTCGGGAGCCCTACTGGCGGTTCCTGAGGGGGCGCTGGCCGCTTTACTAGTGTAACGCTGCGCTCTTACATAATTCTCTTACCATTCGACTTGACGACTTCTCTGCATCCGTACTTCGTAGAAGCTTGAGGTGCAACTAGGAAAACTTTTTGCACTTAAACTGGGGATCAAGTCCTTGAACAGGAATTACCATTGGGTTCTCTTCCCAGTCTATGTAGACCGCAATGGCGCTGCAGACCGTGGTCGGAGGACATGTGGTCCGCGCCTTGTAGTTTAAAAGTGAAAAGACTAGAGGAAAGATATGATGGTAACATTTCTGCAGGAGCTTGAGGCTCTATTAAGTTGAAAAGAATGACTGGGGCCAAGTCATTAAAGAATACTACCTTCTCTGTACGGTGTACTTCAGCTACTAGATAAAGCGGCAACCCTTACATACCGCAATAGGGAAGGTAACGATACAATCTAGACTTGAAATAGACTAGCGCAAACCATAGTCAGTCGTCCGCTTTGGGTGGTGACATCATACACCTGAAACTAGTGCTTTCTGGAAGGAAACTATTTATGTTCGTTCAGCTCCTCGTCTCCTCTTTCCTAAGTGGCCGGCTGAATTAGGGGTTATCAGGGCCTACCATGAGCATCACTGCTTGGTCTTGAACGAATGCTATATTTCAGCTCATCTATCTGCTAACTAACTAACGCTACTAACGTTTCATAGACAAAACCTGACAAGTGGTGTCTAGTATTTGGAGATTAGATAGTTCTTCGTTTCCTCATCACCCAGGCCCTTGAAATGTCGAACCTCTCCGCGTTTGACACCAAGATAATTAGAGACAATCGCTGAGCCTACAAGCCCCCGCATCTCCTTATCAGCTTCGAGCGCGTCGAGACTTTCCGTCAGCGACTTGGGCAGCGGCGTCTTGATCTCCAAGGCCTCCCTCTCTGCAGCGGAAAGCAACCCAGAAGCTGTTTGACAGTCGCCTCCCATCAGCGGCAGATTCCTCCTCAATCCATCGATTCCGGCGGCAAGCATGCCACAGAGCGCAAGATAGGGGTTCGCCAGCCCATCTAGCAATTTCACCTCGAATCGATTAGTCGTGATCCGCCGCAGTGGCATCTCCTTGTTCTCCCAGCCCCAGGCCGCATATTCCCCGCCACTCCAGGTACCGCTCTGCACTCGGTTATAGCTAGCGTCATGCGCCAGATTGAACGCCAACACGGCGGGGAAATGCTCGATGATGCCCGCGAAGAATTGTTCCGCGCCAACTAGGTCCCGACTGTCGTCAATCGGATTGACGGAGATGTGCGAATGCATTCCGCTCCCGGCGGTGGTTGGGAACAGCCGCGGGTGCATGGTCGCCCGCACATCGTATTTCTCAGCGACGTCGGAAATGATGGCGCGGGCCTTCAGTAAAGTATCGGCTGCTATGACGGGCGTGTCTTTCGGGAGGACGAATTCCCACTGTCCCGGTGCCGACTCGGCGTGGAATTTCTCCAGCGTGATCCCTGCATCTAGTAACGCTCTTGCGACCTCTTCGATCAGATCCAGCGCCTGCTTATCGTCGCTTGTCATGCTGAAGACGGAGTGGTTCGTGCTGGGCGCCTCGTAGCCCACCACTTTCCCATCTCGACGGACGCGTCGTAGGAAGACGACTTCCATCTCGAATCCCACCAGAGGACAGTATCCCGACTGCTCCATCAATAGATGGACCAGGGTGTCGAGTCGAGACCGCGCGCATTCGGCGAGTGGTTTGCCATCGCTGTCCAGACTTGATGTCATGACCACCGCTCGGTGGGAGTTCGAGCCTCGCTGGCGATACAGCGACGAGAGATCGGGTTTGAGATAGCACGCGCCGCTGGGTAAGGCGCCGTCGGCTAGGACATCGCCGGGCAGTAAATGGTAAATGGCCTTGGTGATAGGAAGGCTCTGGCCTTCTTGAATTAACTTCGTGAATTGATCGACCGGCATGATCTGCACGATGGCTGTAGCGCTGTAAGTTATATACTGCAGCCAGACGAACTCGATGCCATCGTTCTGGTCAAGGAACCGCTCCCAGCGGGGCACTTCACTGCTAATAGACATGACCAGACCGGGTAAAGAGTTCTCAAACGCAGAAGGGGAGCAAAGAAGGGGGGAAGATGTATGATTCAGATCAGAGTAAGACGAGGAAGGAAAACAAAGAATTGATGAAGTGTACGGTGTACACAGTAGCAGTCATTTTTATATTTTAGTTACACTAATGCACGCAGCTAACAAACTAGCGCTTTTGTTTATCGGTGCATGTTTGCTTTTTTGGTCGCCCTCGCATCATCTCACCCCTGTGAATCTCACCCTCGGGAAGAGTCAGATTCCAGCGGTTTTGATCTGTACACGCACTGGCTGCTTCGCACACACTGCTTCAGCCGCAAATATGGGTCCTTGGTTCTGCTGCGAGTCTGCGACTCATCTTAAATAGTACTCGACATCTCATGGTGTAGTCAATTTGAAGACAGAGTCATTCAAAGTTACCAGGAACCGCCTACTTAGTCAAGATAAAAGAAACCATTGCGCCCGTGCACGCACCGCTTGTTTCCGCCATGCGCTTGCGACCTTGTCTATGACCGCAAGATATGCTTCAATCCCTTTGACACCCTCAAATTAGTTATTCCCGGCACCTTCGAACGATGTCGCGGGATGTGTCTGTCCCCTAGGCATTGAATCTAACCATGATCCAAGGTATTGCGCGGTCCCTGGATCTGTGCGGAATGAACTCGGCGCTCGCCTTCCTGCGGCCGATCTAGAAGCTCGATCGGTTACGGTTCCGGACTGGACTGCTGCTGCGCTGGACCTACTCTTGAATTTCAATAGTCAATACACGCCTTTTGAATGAAATTCAACTTTTGGACGGCCTAAGGCTGCGGGGTTGTGTCGGGATGACAAATGCTCATCGGCCCGGAGGTCGGCAGTGTGAATGGTATTGCCACACACTTGTGAAGAAACCAAACTTGGGGATGCTGTGGAAATAAGAGCATCGTCTGCCACATATGCCGTGGATTTACTCAACAACAGCGTGACTGCCGGCTTCGTTGGGGGAATCCCGCCATCGTCGCCCTCGCTCCCCACAGTTATATGCGATAAGAGTCGGAGAATCATCCCGTCTTCACTCCTCATGCATCGTGCACTGCTGAGACAGGCGAGACGCATTCAGCTCCAACCTCTGAACATTAACATCAGGATTCCGTCTGCGCGCTCATTCAGCCAAACCTCAACGATGTTCAAGGTAGACTCCGACTTCGACAAAGTCCAGGCCTCCCGGCCCGACTTCAACCGCGACCAAGAAGTCACATACTCGAAGCCGCCCAACCCCGGCTGGAAACAAGGCGACGGCGCCAACGACGGCGGCGAAAGTTTGAAGAAGAATCACATCGAAATCGACCCTTACGAAGAAGGACGGCCGGCGACGTCCAACTACAAGTTCCTGATCTCCGGCATGGTCCCGAGACCGATTGCGTTAATCAGTACGCGATCCAAGGACGGCACGTCGACCAATCTGGCGCCGTTTAGCTATTCGCAGGTTATCAACCACGATCCTCCTCTCCTTGTTGTGGGTTTCGTCGGTTCCCTTGACCGGGCTAAGGACACGCTGAAGAATCTCGCGGAGACGGAAGAGTGCGTGGTCAACATTATCTCGGAGCACTTTGTCGAGGCAGCCAACGCGACCGCTGTCAATGCGCCATACGGGGTCTCTGAATGGGAAGTGTCGGGATTACATCAGGCGCCGAGCTCGGTCGTTCAGGCTGCCCGCGTCAAGGAATCGGTTTTGGCCATCGAAGGAAAGCTCGTCGAGACTAAGGAGTTTAAGAATCGAGAGGGGAAGAAAACGGGCGTGTTGGCTATCGTTGAGGGAGTGAGGTTTTGGGCACGGGACGATGCTATCGGCGAGGATAAGAGCGTCGTGGATCTGAAGGTGCTGAAGCCGATCAGTCGGTTGGGTGGTATCCAGTATGGGCGAACCACCGACGCGCTGGAGATTCCGAGACCGCAATTTTAGACATACAGTATAGACCTGAGAGACTTGTATATAGTTGCAATGAATTCTTTAGAGTGTACTCAACGAACGATGTACCGAGTAAGGGGCTAAACATGATCAATTGGTTGAGTACGTTATAATCAGTAGTAGTAAGACTAAAAGAAAAAGAATTGAAAGACCGCGTCCCAAGGTTGTCAAAATTGGACTAATCTCCTTAGCCTTCCAAGTGCAGGGATGCCGCTTTGTCTCCGGGCGCAAACCAGGATTGGGGCATCGGTTGACGGATGACACGACGAGGGCGTGGAGCAACGGCCGCTTGGTTACCGACAACGACTGGACCAGCCCCGGTGGATTTGTCCTTGGGGCACCCGGGCCTCCGGACGGAGAAAGGTGCCACTTTTTGCCCTCTCCTTTCTTCCCCGGAGTCCAGACTCCGCATCCTGACAGGAGGGCTGATTCAGATTGCCCGGTTGAATCTGGTGTCGGCGGACGAGATGCTGACCAAGAGATCGAGCAGCTGCAGGGACCTAATTCTCACCAGTGACCGTGCAGCAGGGAAACACTAAATGGGATCGTCTCGTGAGGTCATCTCTTGACATTTCGCAAAGGATGCGGCAGAAGGAAGTCTTGTCCTTCCAGAAAGTACCGAGTCGCAGACTAGCGAAGGCCATCACATGAGCCTTTGGTGACCCGGCGTCTTGGGGGCCACAGTTGATTGGAGGGGATATATTCATTTTTTGTGTTATTTTAATTTCATTTGAATTGTATTTGTTAAATGTGCTCGTGGATTCAAATGAAGGGCTTTTTTGGGGTTGGTCGTAACTGTTGCCCCATCTAGTAGTATCGAAGGTATTCTTTTGTACATACAAGTAGACTCGACGTGTCGGAAGATTGAAAACACAAATTAATGGAGTAAATGAATTAAAAGAAAGAAAGAAAGAAAGAATGTCCGGGCGGTCAGGCTCAAGCAGGACTTGGGCCTTGTTGGTGGCTCCTCTGCCTGACCATCGTGAATCCAATCGCTGACTGTTTCCCCCCGTCTACCTCGAGCTAACTAATCCCATTTCTTTTTTCCTTTTCTTTTCCCTGCCTTAGATTCCTTTCACTATTATTTCTAGTGCTTTATAATAATAATAATTATTATTGTTATCGTTCTTATTAAGTCATCAGTTATTATTCCTTTCAATCAAAAGAAAAGAAAAAAGATTACGTCCTTCCCCTCATCTGCCACTCTTCTTTCCTCCCTTGGTCAAACCGACGATCATCTCACCGGCCACGACGAGGGACTCGTTCATGGATTTTTATCTCTGCTTAGTGCTTCTATCCAAAGACCTTCCCGATCGCTGCTCCGTCCGTCGTTCCACTCCGTCCCCGACCACCCCCTTCGCTGTCCTTCCCGCGCGCCCTCGATCGCTATAGAGTGCGGGTCAAACGAGTCGCCCAATGTGTTGTGACCACGGATGAATACTTGCTCGCAATGAGCCTCCCTTCTCCCCAGAAGAACGGCGGCAATAATGTTCCCCCTCCGAGGCAGATTCGCTTCGTCTCGACCGATGGCCAGCCTCAAACTAAAAGGCGACGAGTAAATGCGGCGTACGTGCACCTCGAATGATATCATCATCCCCTTCGCCGAGCTGACATTGATATGCCGGACAGCTGTCGGACGTGTCGCAAGCGGAAGATACGATGCTCGGGCGAACAACCAGGTGAAATACAGCGGATTCTTGTGGCGATAACGATAAAATGCCATGTTTGACTGACCGATCTCTCCGAACGATATAGTATGCAAGACCTGCTCCGATTACAACCATGTTTGCTTGGGCTACAACGATCCACCGACCCACGCTCGATCACAATCCGATGCCGCCTCACGCACCCCAACCCTACCCTCTGCCCCCGGTCCTAACGAAGTGGTCAACTCGCGCGGTCCCGTCAAAGTTGAGAGTCGCTCTCCGGATTCGCCGCAACGAGCCACGCTGCCTCGTGATGGTGCCGAAAAGTCCACCGACGGTTCACGAACAGCGGACTTGAAGGATGCCTCGCTCACAAGGGATACCTCGTCGCGGACCACCAAAGAATCCGAACAGCAAACCGCCGGTGAAAGCCCAGAAAGTAGTATGTTGCGCATGGTTTTATGGTCTAGTTGCTCCGGGGTCATTGTCCATGCTGATCGAGGTGAACAGGTCGTACGTCGTTAAGCTCAAGCTCTCGCACCCATGTTCCTTACTTCCGATATTTTGGCCCCACGGCCATAGTCCCGGGCTTCAAACAAATGGTAGGCTCTCCTGTCCTGGCCAGCTACTAGTCCTGTCGATGTGATACCAACAACGCTTGCAGGTTGTTCAAGTCCGCGGATCACGCAAGAGCAATCCATCTCTATCATCTGGTATGCCTTTCAGAACCACCTAGTCTCCCAGCACCCCCGATTTCCTCACCCATCCGCTATTTGAGGCACTATGTTACTGTATATGATGTGATTCGTCTAACCGGTGCGTTGTGGGATGATTGTAGAGTCATTATCCCCTCTTAGAAGCCCCAAGCTCCCCGACGAGGGACTTAATCAATTCAACTCCATCAACGATAGCCGTGAAACTCGCGATGCCAACACCATCCCCTTTTATGATCGAGACGATTCGTTACCCGTTAGCAACCTGGTGACTCACCTATGCGACCTATTCTTTATGCACCTGGGATGCAACTTTCCCTTTCTGCAACGAGACAGATTTCTCCGCGACTTGAAAGACAAAAAGATCGATACAATGCTCGTGGACGCTGTTTGCGCTCTGTCGGCACGCTTTTCCCCGCATCCTCTACTTAGCCCGCCTCAGGCTCTCCCGATTGATGGCTCGGCCCCTCCGCCCGATACAAGGAAGTCTGATCGCGGTCATTCGTTTGCCCGCCGCGCAATGAGCGCCCTTGTCGACTCGCTATCGTGCCCCACTCTATCTGTTGTTCAAGCCTGCCTATTGCTGGCGTACGAGGAATTCGGCTCCAACCACGACAGTGGTCTGTGGATGTACCTGGGGATTTCCATCCGAATGGCTCAAGATCTTGGATTACAGAAGGCTCAAGGATTGAAATACAATTACGGACAAAGTGGTGTCACGCCAAATGCAGTGATGACCGGACAGGCAGGGAAGTTAAGGGAAGAACAGTACGACGATCCCCAAGTTTCGCAAAGCCCGGCGAAAGAGACACCGGGAGTTGACAATCAACGGGCCTGGGAAAAGGAAAGAGTAGATACCTTTTGGAGTATATTCTTTCTCGACCGTGTAATATCATCCGGGACAGGAAGGCCGGTGACCCTGCGCGATGAAGACATCGAACTGTGCTTTCCGCTCCAGTCAGAATCTTTACTCCCAAACGGCTGGCCTGCGCCATTTCCGCCACTTATCCGCGTCATCCATCTCTACGGGAGGGTGACGGATTTGATAAATGGAATCCAAGACGTTAATCACGTCACGGCAGACACGCTCAAGAGACTGGCTGGAATGGAAAGTGATCTTACAGGTATAAATCTTCCATATTCCATCCGAAAAATCCGTTCACTCATGTGATCTTTTAGGCATCTATCAGCGCTTATCGCCCCGACTTCATTTCAATGCCGCAAACTTTCAAGCTTATGTAAAGGCGAAAGAGGGCACAAATTTCATTCTCCTTCACTTTGTATATATCCTCCAATCTCACGTGCTTGGATGTGGCGCTTACTTTCTTATTAGTGGTTCCATACTTTGATAGTCCTCCTTCACCAGCCAACACTCCTCAATTCCTTCGGCGGGACAATTCAGCATCTCTATCCAAACAGCAGAGAGCTCTCCATGTCTTCCGCTAAAACTATTGCTGATATTCTCTCATTCTCCGAGCTGGTTGATGGAAAAAGCTTTATCGGTAACCCTTTTACGAGCCAGCCCATGTACATTGCAGCGTGTGCTTTCCTGATGGAGAGTGCCCACTACGTATCGCCCTCCTCCGGGTCGGGTTCTCCTCCGAGCCAGCCCCTTTTGGCCAATCAAACCAGCGGTTTTATTATGCCAAACATGGACCCTTCAGGTGGTTCAGACCGAAAGCCCACTGCCAAGCACATTCTTCTGGCCTCTGCTGCCAAAGAGAACTACCAACGATGTTACAAAGCACTAAAAGCACTTGAGACTTACTGGGAAGGGACGAAATATATACTCACGGTTCTAGATCAAAAGGCCAAGGGCATCGTTGACCCGCTCTTATATACAGTCGAAGAGATGGAAAGTGCAGCCGATATACCGTCAGTGCAAGCTTTTGCAGCATCGAATTGGCGACGGGGTGGAGCTATCGCCCCCGAAGGATCAGGCCCGGCTGTCGATCCATCTTTTGATGGAAGACGGTCTCCAAAGATAGACCCCAGTCAAGGTAAGATGGCCGATGCTTTCTTTCTTTCTTTTCCCGGGAATATTTAATCACATTTGCTGACTCGCATTGTGTCTTAAGCAATTGGTTGGGCGCTTACGGGGGCCACCAACTCGTCACAGCCTAATCTGAGCTTGCTATACCAAATGCCTGCGGCGCCAGTAGATTCTGTGCCCAAACCTGCGTACTCGTCGCAATACAGCCACAGCTATCCTCCTCTACCCATTCAGCCCAGCTCCAGCTCAGGCTCGGGTTCATTCTCACAATCGCTCGAGCAGGCTCGAACGACATCTGCAACACCTAATCCCGCAATGGCAGCGGCGCCAGCGAAGTTTTCTCCGTTGCCTTCTGGACGAGTCTCCACCTCCGATGCGAACCTTCTTTTGGGCCTCAACACTTCATTTTCCACATCCCGCCCTTCACCTTCCCAACCCACATTTCCCCACAACATGCCTTCAAGTAGACTTGAGCCCCAGTCGGCGCCTTTTAATTACAATATCACATCCGCTCATAATGAGCAACACGTCAGTGGTGAGCATATGGCCACTAGGCCTGAATTCCATCCAGCTACCGCACCCCACGGCGATGTTATGATTGGGAGTCAGGATATCGACATGGCTACTCTCCAGCAACAAGATCAGTTACCATTTGCCTTCAATGGAGAGATTCTTCCTTGGCTGGAATATCTTCCCCAGGACGTCCTCAATTATCTCGGGGAGCATCAAAATTACCCTTCTCTGATGAGTCCTGACGATGGCACCCCACGACCGCCTCATTAACCTCTTCATTGTATCGTACATAGTCCCGGAGTCTACGTGCCCATGTTCAACGATGTGCTGTGCTTTGTCATGATTGGTAGCAAGGTATCCTCGGCGTCTTGGTCTCTGCTGTTACGAAAACTAGAGCCATTTCCTGTTTTCCCGTGATTTTGTCGGTTGCTATAAATTATATCTATGCTGAAATTTTGCTTCTTGTGCGCAGAAGCGTCGCACCAGTTCTTATAAGCATGTTCTATTTTTTTCCGATTCACGATTTTCCTGACGCATCTGACGGTCTCACTTTATTTGCACGATTGGCAAGCTTGGCCTTGCGAATAGTTGCTATGTATGATAGTATTTGCTCACGGCCTGATAGTTCTGTTTGATGACATGCTTCCCTTTTTTCGGTGCTCGGTTCTGTCTGCTTCGTTTCCGCGGAGTAGATCAACCGGGAGAATGTATTAGCTTTCTTCTTTCCTACTGTGCTCAACGTATTCCTATCTTCTGATGGCTTGTTACATTACATACTCAAGGCAGTGGAAACCGAAGCCGAAGCCGGTTCCGAGTCTAAGCGAGGCAGCCGTCTTGATTCTGTTAGGCATTCACATCTGTATGAATACTTACCTGTCGATGAACAGAACTGGTTTCTCCATATCCCAGGAGCCCTCCGCATATGCTAGCTTGGGTCCACAGAAGAGGAATGTCATCATTATGGCACCTTCAGCTGACTCGATTTTGGTGCTAGGGAAGAGCAACCTCGAATTTAATCGACATACACCCCAGCATATCGACATAACAGCATATGATGCACCACCAAACAGAGGCCTTTGGGCTTGGATGCAAGTCTTGGTATCTTTTCCATCTTTTTATTTAACTTCTGGTATGAATCACTCATCTCCCTTACCAACACCTATTACAACCATCAAGGGGCGTTGTGAATACATTCGGAATCTTTCAGACCTACTACGAAATCGGCATTCTGTCTGATCAGTCCCCTTCAAGTATCTCATGAATAGGAGCCATACAAGCCTTTTTATTGTTGTTGGTTGGGGTTGTAACCGGTCCACTCTACGATGCTGGCTATTTCCGCGCGTTAATCACAACGGGATCTGGCCTTGTTGTCGTTTGCTTTATGGCTTTAAGCCTGTGCACTAGATATTGGCAAATCCTCCTTGCTCAAGCCCTCTGTATTAGCCTCGGTAGTGGGTGTCTCTATATCCCGTCGGTGGCTATCCTCCCGCAATATTTCTCTTCGCGCAAAGCTATCACAACGGGAATTGCTGCATCCAGTAGCAGCTTTGGTGGTGTGTTGTGTCCGATCATTTCCAGGCAACCGTGGACTGGTTTCGCATTGACTGCACGAGTGCTTGGATTCATCGTCCTGGCAACTTCGTTGATTTCTATCGGTGTCATGCGCGTCCGTCAAAAACCCTCATCGAGACGTGTTCTACTCGAGCTCTCTGCAACCAATGAGCCCCCATACGCGCTTTTCTGCATGGTCATGCCAGCCTGCGAAACATGTCGGCGGCGGAAGCTAGCATGCGATCATGAATATCCCTCAGTGCGCGCTGTCAAAAACAATCAATATCTTGTGTCTACATTGAAAATCCCTCCGCGCGAGCCAGAGGAGGATTTCAGCAGCCGTGCGATCTCGGGGTACGAGAGTGGTTGACAGGGGCTTCAGATCTCATGCTTTCGCCGTTCTCAAACGGCCATGGAATGTCTGGCAATGACTCTCAGACGCCTTCAAAGCCTACACCAATACTTGGTAATTCTGCGGAATACTTGGGTCCTACGAGCTTTACATCCGTTTTCATGGGGCATAGTGAGCATTTTGAGGTCAATCATGCTCTGCGGTCGTCGAATCCAATTAGGAAGAGTGGGCATAAAGATGAAAAAGCCCCATCTTCCAGTCCTATTGAATTTACCTTGGATCCACACCTTCTCCAACTAGGAGTGCAAGTCTTACGATATATCCCGGATGAGGGGAGCTGCAATGTGCTTTTCTCCAAGCACGTGAATCCCAACGACGGCTGGATCAGAATGGCCGGACGAGCTCTCTCAGACAGTATGTGGCATACATATGGACGAGTGTTGGTTCAGAAGCCTCGGAGTGGCCTGCTTGATGTCGCACGTACAATATCAAGAAACAGCACGCAGCTTCTTGCTCCGGAGAATCCACGATCTTGGATCCAATCATTCAGTGGCAAGAACGTTCGTTAGCTCTAGGCATCTTATTTACATACTGCGCTTTCGGTGCAATTTCTTCCTCCCCTGATAGGGAAGCCCTAACGCGGTACAACAGAGAGGATTTATCCGTTCGGGGTCCGAAACAGCTGATGTCGAAGATGAAGCATTGCGCCTCGATTTGCATCGACCTGTGCAAACATCTCTCCTCCGCGAATGTCCTCCTGGTATATCTGCTTTATAAGCATAATATTCTAGCGTCTGGTATCCATGGCGATATGAGTATGTCTCAAACTTTCTCTATATCTGAGTCGTGACACTCACTAAGATAGGTCTCCCCTGCTGGAGGCAGCATGGGGATTTGGCTGCCGTCACCACGTCTCTTGCGGTTTTCAATATCGACAAAGTTCTATCCACGTTTACCGGTAGGCCACCGCTGCTAAGCCGCTTGTATTCAACCACACCCTTGCCGCTGGATATCAGTGATGAAGCTCTAATGTCAGGCAACTGCAAGGAAGCGGTCGATGACGTAGATGAGAAGGGTTGGAGCCAAGGTGGTCGCATAAACTCGGTGACAATCCTGCGAGCCCGAACAATGTTTGCTACAATCCGCGATGAGATTTTGGAGCTGGTTGAAGTAGCACGGAGTTCTGTGTCTGAGTTTTGTGGCCGAACGAGCTTCGTGATTCTCCCAACCCGCCTTTAGTGCCAGGATATCCTTGGCTGACTGGACATAGAATGCTGAGGACGATGTCGTCTGATACATATGCGCAGTTACCAACATGCATTGTCTATTCGAATGATGAGATCGATCAGCTGGATACGCCTGGAGACGATCTATATGCTCGCATCTTTACCAGACTAGAGTTCCTTCTCAATGTTTTTCTCATTGAGAAACTCCTAACTCAGCAGAGTCTAGTTAGTCAAGGGGAGCCGGGCCTCGTCGATACCAGTCGCGAAATACTCAGCCTAACTCTAAAATTCTGGAAACACAAAGATCGTTTCCTGGGACTTTACAGCGACTTTGAATGGTTGGTAAGTAATAGAAAGTGCTTGAATCTGTCATACCCCGCCAACCTAAACACCATCCACAGGTCATGTCCTACGCTGTTCCTGCAAGCGCAGTACTCTGTCTCGAACTACTCCGCCAAGCGAGTAACCCCGAATCGTATCCCCTTCGTCTTCCACGATCAGAGATCATCCAAAGCCTCAGCCTCCTGGTTGAATTTCTTGACTGGGTCCGACCGATGGCCTCATCCCGAGACTCTAATGTTTTTATAGCACGCATTATAGGCCGTGTTCTGGACCGGATCCTCGACGCGCCGGGTAATCTGACGGGCTCTATATCCACACCGAATATGCCGTTGAACTCATCCTTGTGCGGGTGGGAGTCTGTGCTCCCCGATCATCCCCATTTGGAACTTTTGCATACTTTTGACAGGATTGATTGGGAAGGGGCTGTTGCGGATAGTGCTGGGTTTTGAGTGTTGATTCTCTAAATTTGCGAAAGTCGTTTTGGTGTTTCAGGAATCATCGCTAATTGGAACAAGGGCTGATTCTCGGATATTGAGTCAGCTGCGGTATCTTAGGTATATGGGGCTGGGTTATTTTTCTGTATATGAGTGGTTGACATCCTGGGCGATCGACTATACAACTCATACAAGGAAGTGGTTGCCCGGCACAACCGGGCGGTGAAGCCGCACCAACAACAGATCAACACCGACTGTCACCATCGCCATCACCTATTATTAGGACCCCTTTCAAGTGAGGTTCATTGTTGAATTCACAAGAAAAATGCTCTAAATACCCGAGTACGGCCCTTTCCGACCCTCCCTTCGATGATCATTTCAGATCTCTGTTTCCCACATTCCTCAGTACCCGTTCATCGCCCCAACTACAAACCGCCCGATAGTTAGGAAGCATTCTCCGGCTCATTCCTCGGAGATACCCTGTTTATCCTATTTTTTTACGATCGGCTGAATTCGAGATCTGGAGTCACATTAAATGGAGGACTTTTCTCACCACGCCGACTTCCCGGACGAAATATCACGCCCGTATTCGCCTCACGACGAAACCCTTGATTTCCCGCATCCCGACGAAGGCGCAGACGACGAGACGCAATTAACCCAGGATTGCGGGTACAATTCGTCGGCTTCCTCGACACACCAATCGTCGGGAGACATTCTCGATGCCGATTACGATGATGACGAGCTTCCCGGCCTGAAATCCCGCGCATCTAGCCGCTCCTCTGTCTCCTCGTTGCCAGGGTCGGTGTTCACTCATTCGATGGAAGGGGCGAAGACAATTGCGCGCGATGCGCAGGAGTCTGCGATATTCTGGGACGATCGGTATAATAAGGGCCAGGCGAGGGCAGAACCCGGGCTGAAGTCCCTTCAGGCACTTCGGCAGCGGGAGTCGGCGTTCCGGAAACCGAGTTCGGTGAGGGCCTTGCAGATGCATACGGAAGACGAGGGCGACGAGGAGTATCTCACGCCTCCAAGACGCAGGGGTGGACATCGTATGTCAGATATCTCGATGCGGTCTTCCCATTCGTCGCCGTTGAAGAGGTCGCCTTACTACTCGCCATCCGGGTCGGCAAGCAAGCAGAAGGTTAAGAAGGAGTATCCACTCGTGCTGCTACATTGCACACTTCTTCCACCGTCGCTTCCGATTCCAGGTCTGCTGGGGTCCCCGGACCCGAAGGTCCTGAAGGAGGTGTTGCCCTCGGAGTATTGGAGACGGTGGAAATTGTTGGAAGAGAAGGTGGGATCGGGTGTCCTCCGTGACCGTGGCGTACTGATTTCGCATCCCGAGGATATGTACGATCTGCTAGAAGATCGCCTCTTGGAGAGCCTGGAACTGCAACATCCCCGACTCGACCACGGACATTTCGTGGGGCACGAGGAGGGTGACTCGGAGAGGGAGGACCAGGCGAGTAAGGCGGAGAGCGAAACAGATGGCGAGCAGGGCGAAGACTGTCCGGACTGTGGCGGACGTTTCCTCAAGAACAATCACAGCAGGAAATGGGAGATCAAGGTCTTCGCTGCCAACGGACTCATGAGGGCCGGCGCGTGGGCGGCAGCGTGGAAGGAGATGGAGAAGGTGGATGTTGAAGTCGGTCTCTGGCTTCCCTCGGAATTGAGGCGGGAGTTAGAGAAACGATTAGTTTCCACCGCGCTCACTCGAATGGAAGTTCCGCAGCTCGTTGAGCCCATGAACGAGCCGGAGAGCCAGCCGTCGCTGCCGCAACCATCTCCTTCCCTGTCCACCGTCATGCCAGTCCTGTTCACTCCGGAACGCGCCTCGTCTCCCATTCCTCCCCCGAGCCCAACTCCGGCTCCCAGACAACAGCATCGTCCAACACCGACTCACAATGCCATTTATCCACCGAAGCCAGAAGTGGAGATTGACCTTCACACTCTGCTGGTGAATTACATTCGGGTGCTGGCCAACGACCGACGCAACGTGACAATCGTGCTTCTTAGTATTCTTGTGGTTTTCTTTGCGATCGACTACCGGCCCAGAGCAACTGCTTCCAACCTGCATGCGTTTCCGCAAGAAGACGCGCTCAGCTCCACTTCAGTGCCGTCCATGCATATTTCTCCGGCGCAGAGCTCCTCCGCAGTTTGGGCAACTCCGGTCAAATCGGATATCCAGGTGTCAATTGCCCCCACGAGCTCAGTTGTCGCTAGCTCTTCAGCGTCTTCTCAATCTTCATCTGCCAATATCGTCAGCTCTGCGACGTCAGTGACCGTTGCTCAGACAGAGGAGTCCGCCGAGGTCGAGGTCAAACAAAGCGAGGACACCAAACAGAGCCCCGAGATTGGAAATATGAACTCTGCTGCGATCGAACCCCCAATGCCACAGCTCCTACCCCCACAAGACGATAAGACTCATGTCGATACCGAGAATGAGAACCTTAAAGACGCAGAGGCGGACAAAGAAGCACCAGCCCCCATCGTCGCACCCGCGGAAAATAAAATTGACTTCAAACTGGACGAGCCAGTCGAGCCTAGCCTCGAAATCCTCGACACGACACATAACGACACACCCCGGGAATCTCTTATTGAGGTTCAGAAAAAGACCCACGATAACGATCACCCCAGCGAGGTCCACGAAAACGAAATCCCGCTGATTAAAACCCAGACAGCCAAAAAAGAACAACAGGCACTGATTGCTACGACATGATATGTTTTTGATATTTATTCTCTTTACCTGGTTTGAGGAATCCGATTGATGACTGATATGATATGATTAGCCCTGATTTGATATGTTGATGTTTTTGACTTAACCTGTCGACCCCTTTATCTACTATGAGATTGTGGTGTAATTTACTTAGTAGCTTTGTTGTAGTTTTCTTTTTGAATATCAGATGTTTTAATCTCCGCAACGGATAGTCCAGTAGCAAGTAGCAAGGAGTTAGTATTGTAGTAGGTTTTGCAAACCCCTGTACTCGTTATAGAAGTTTTGTCCCCTAGCTCCTGCTTATACCAAACAAATAGACTTCACCGGTAGCCCTAAAGCAGAGAGCATCGGATTCAAATCTAAAAAGGCCCCTTATCATAAATGCGTAGTAAGACCCCGATCTACTACATAGGGTCAATCTGACGGGTCTTTGGCAATAGCGTACGACAGCCCTAGTCTACACTCTAATCAGATAGCGAGAGACAGATGTTTTCCCAAGGTGGTAGCAAGATCTTAGACCAAACCACTGATAATTGAGGATGCAATCGCTTCAAGCCAGTAGTATATCAAGCAAGATGGAATGTGTCAGTGTCTGAGCTTCTGTAGGTAGAGAACAGGAGCCAAGATCTGGCAGCTCAGTAAGAGAGTAAGCTCAAATCAATGCTGCCTGCGGAGTCTTACCCACTCAAGGTGTCTCTCCGAGTAACCGCCCCATTCTACTCCACGTAAGGCTGTTGTTGTATCAGAAGTCTCTCGCGCAGTAAAGACCATTCTGACCACGCCATCAATAATATGCTTCATGTCAGCCTCGCCCACAAAGCTGGCAAACTCTCCATCAGTGAAGGTGATGGTGCCGTTATCCGCAATCTCTACGATCTTGCTTGTCTCACGGCTTTTGAAGAAATACTTTCGGCCTGGGGTGTTCTTGGATATCTTTGACGCGCCGCCGACTCGAAGAGGAAGATCAAGCATCTTTCTCTTGGACCCTGTCTCGGGCCTTTCGGGCATCGCTGACTCCTTCTCAGGGCTTTCCCCGTCCCAATCATCATGCGCTTCGTACCAGGCATCTTCCTCGTCGCGAATTCTATCCAGCTGAGCGCAGTGCTCTTCTAATACGGTCTTATCTGCCCCGATCATCATCATACCTTCCGCAACCTCAAAGTTTAAAGTCGCCTTGAATATCCCAGGATCGTCGGTGGCCTGGATATCCAGACTTAGATCAGCACCAGGCTGTTCCCATTCGAGCTTTTCGCAATCAACAATATATTTCCCCGAAGGCGATGGCCCATTTCGCGCCCCACTGCAGTAGTCTGCATGACGCTTTGCCCGCTCTTTCTCTCGTTTCAGTTTCGCGGCCTGGATTTCTCCTATTTCCTTCGCAGCATGGCCCTCGACTGCTTTCTGCACCGCAGCCTCATCCCAGCCCATGTAGAGCGTTTTCGTGGTCGGCCCCGTCGCCATCTCATGGTGCAGCCCTGCCACTCTCCTCGCAGCCTCCTGAAATTCTCTCACGGCGTAGTCGCTGTGTTCGCGCACCATGGTCCAGTGGCGGAACGGAATCTCAACCACGGTGGTCGTGATCGTGCGATCCGGCTGGGCCTCGCTTCCAAAGTACTTCTCTACCACCCATTTAGGGTTACTAGACAGCAGCACCGTTCGACAACCATCAAGCCACTCACGGCGCATCTGCATCTCCAGATCCCGTATATGCGGCGGCACTGTATCGCATCCCCCGGCCTGGAGGACTTTGATCATCAGCCGTCACCCGTGGTCAATGAACTCGCTCTCATCGAAGGCTACGCCGTAGTGCTGTAGCTGCCCGCGAACAAATTCGGGGTAAAGCTTGAGGGTGCCGACGCCAAGCAGGCCGCTGGGTGGTTGTAAGAGCATGAACCGCAGAGAGTCGCCGTTTACTCGCTCGATCCTGCCGCGCTCGGTGTAGAATCGACCGGCCGAATAGATGAACCCATCACGTCTGACATGTGCCATGTTCTTCGTTGATCTATTCTTGCAAGAGACGGGAGAATGGGTAGAGGTGTTTAGGTTGAATGCCTATGGAGTATCTATCGCATGGAGGGCAAAGACACCGATTTTAAATTCTTATGCACACCTAAATATGTAGGTGATGACCGTAGCATTGTTCCAAATTGACGACATGACCATGGGATAATTACAGCTTTAACGGATTTGTTGTCACCGTGTTATGAGCAACTATAGTTTAGGGTCGTACCACGGTCACTCTTGGTCCCTGGCGGTGTCTACCATGGTCAACCGCAATTTACATCCTCTTTTAGCTGTATGAATGGATTATTCATCTTTTTTGCTGTTGACATGGCAGGTACTGCAAGAGCTGGTCCTCGTCAAGCTGAGCTTTTTTGGTCTACTTGTTTAGAAGGACGTGACCATTCCACAATTTCATCTGCTGGGTAGAACTACTACATATTTCGATACTAGGACACTATGACTACTTCTTCCTTCGGGAGGATGTTTTTACCACCAAGCTATGCCCATAACCCACAGATTTCAGAAATACATATCAAACCCCTAGGCCCAAAGGCACCCCAAATCATCCATAATCCAGAATGATATCACCCAAAACCCTCGATATAACTTCAACCACGATGACGTCACACTCTTAGGTAAGCCCTGAGTCACCACGAAAGTCACGCCGCCCGGAGATTCGAAACTCCGCCGCACTTCATCTTTCTGCCCTCATCCCGCTCTCTTTCCTACCCGATCCCGATCCTCCATCCTCTCACGAACACCAGACAAGTACACCTTCCCCGCTGGACAAAAATGGCAGGCAAGAAAGGAGCAGGCGAGAACTCCAAGAAGGCCGCTGGTAACGCCCGTGTATGTATCCCTTATCATTTTCTATGCAGGAGGAAGAGGGGGAAGATTATCGGATTACCCCGCCCCCGCTTTCGAGTGCATATATTTTCGATTTTGCAGGACTGGCTGGCTGTTAACGGACTATGGAATATTTGGCTAACCGTGGTATTTGGAATCCATAGAAGGCTGAAGCGGCCGCGGGCAAGAAGGCCGTCGAGGACGCCAAACGCGCCGCCGAGGAAGACAAGCAGTGGTCGAAGGGCGCGAAGAGCAACGCTAAGAAGTACGTCTACATATTTTCTTGAACTCCGACACAAGCAGCGTCCCCAACAACAAAACATTAGAAATACCCTCTCGTTCCGCAAACCATGAAACCACTGACCTAACCAACCTCTTTCTCCTCCAACAGAGACGACGCCGAATCCAAGAAAGCCGAAGCGGCCCGCAAAAAAGCCGAACGCGACGCCCTCCTCGCCGCCGAAGAAGCCTCCCAACCGAGCAAAGCCAAAGGCGCGAACGCGAAACAAGCCACCAAGAAGACGCGCGGCCTGGACCTATCCCAGCTGGACGACAGCGGACCGGGAGCCAAGAAAGCCTCTGCGCTTAACGCTTCGGGTATCGATAATGCGCTGGATGCCCTGAGCTTGACGAATAAGGATACGTCGAAGATTGACCGACACCCCGAGAGGCGGTATAAGGCGGCGTATGCGGCGTACGAGGCGCGTCGGATGCCGGAGGTTGAGGAGGAGCATCCGGGTCTGAGGAGACAGCAGCGGATTGAGCTGGTGAAGAAGGAGTTTGAGAAGAGTGATGAGAATCCGTTTAATCAGGTGCATGTGGCATTTGATGCGTCGAGGGAGGAGGTGGCAAATGTGAGGGATGCGGAGAGGAAGAAGGTGGAGGCCAGGTTGGGGAAATAAGTCAATAATTTGATTGATTGGTGGTGGTGTGTCGAGAGCCAGGGCAGGCAAGTCAGTCTGTTGATATACCCTATGTGTTGCCTGCCCATTTTTGGTTTGGCTCTTGGACGGTTCCCATCATGGATGGATGGATGTGATGTGATGTGTATTTCACGGGATTGATGAGACTATGGCATATGACCAACTTGAAGGAGTATATTATAGATTGAGGCGGACATTATAACTACGGTCTTGCGTGAAGCTTGCTTGGGACAGGTTGAATCCTCTCTTAGGCAGGGGGCCACGACTTTACATTGTTAATGAAGCTCTGAAAGGAAACAGAACAAAATCAATATAGACAGTTCCAAGTGTATTCACATTGTTTTAATCACTGGCGCCCTCCCGAGAGACACGGAAATTGGTATCATGCAATCTAGTATCCAATACAGGAAAAGAAGAAGATTAATGAAGGGAATCAAAAAAACAAAAAAAAAAAACAAAAGAGTAAGACATCAAGTCGTCATCCTGTCCAAACCAGGAGCGTGAAAGGAATAGGACACAAGTAGAAAGAAATTCAAGTGAGGTGGCTTAGTCGTCACAGTGCGGACTTGTTTGCGTTTGGGTCCGTGGGAGATCTCCCTCCTCTCTCTAGCCCATCACCGCACGCACATCCCAGACAAACAGATTCTCATCCCAACCCACACTGGCACACCATCCTTCACTTCCAAAAAGACACCAGTCAACGCCGGTCACAAACTCTATGTGCTGGTTCATTCGGCCTAGCTCTGCTCCCATCACCGGGCCGGGGCCGGCGCGCATCACGTCCGTATCTCCGACGATACCCGAGGGTGACTGGTCGCTCCAAGCGCGGCAGGTCATGTCATATCCTCCGCTCAAAAGCACGTTCGAAAGGTGGGGCGACCAAGATATTTTGCGAACGGCATAGTCATGTCCAAGCATAACTGCCTGAGGGCCCTGCTGGGGAGCACGGATGTCAAAGGTGCGGATGGTTCGGTCCACGCCGGCAGTGGCCAATATCGAAGGACGGTACTTGTTCCAGTCGTGGCTCAGGCATTCGGCGGGCGGCGAAGCAGCGGGAGGGACACCTGGGGTGCCAGGCACGGTAGGAACGGGGGCTGCATGGATGGGGATCTGCAGGACGAGGTGGTTCGAGGCCGATGCCGGAGTGCGGAGGTCAAAGAGGCGGACATACGAGTCAGACGTCACGCAGGAGAGGATGTCAGGCGAATGGGGAGAGAAGGCGGCAGAATAGGTGCAGCTGTGAGTGGGAAGAGTGAGGAGGGAGTGAGGACGTTCAGGCGACCAGACGCGCACGGTGCCATCCCAGCTACTCGAGCAAAAACGGTCTTTGGCGACTAAGTTCCAATTCACGCTGAAGACTTCGCGGTTGTGCTCCTTCCAGTTCTGCACTGGGAAGTCATTCAGATTGCTATCAAACAGCTTTATGCTGCCGTCACCGGAGCCGGCCAGGACCTGATTTTCGTGGATCTCCGACCATGCAAGATCATAGAGGGAGTCCTGAGTGGTGAACCTGCGGGGTCCGAACAGTCAGGCTTGCGGAGAATTGGCAAGAGGCGTTGCACAACAAGATCCTTACCATTTCACGGGCACAATGCCGTTCGGGGTCAGTTCCAGAATGAACAGGCGTCCATTGCCAACCAAGCCAAAATTGGCCGATCCAGCAACCGCGAGCCGATTGTCAAAGAAGGGCGAGTACTTGACTGCGCAGCCGTTATAGCCCTCGGTTCTGAAACGGAGCATTGTTCCCTAACTGGGGGGAAAGAGAGATAGAGGAGCGCCACGCGAGGAGGAAGAGTGAGAAAGAGAGCAGGAGAGGAAAGAGGTTGGGCGTGGCGGCAGTCCATGCATGAGGAGAGAAGAGAAGGAAGAGAGAAAGAAGATCGGGAGAAGGACAAGAGCGAGGATGCCTCAGGCGAGAATGCGGGGAGACGAGCCGAGGTCTGCCGTCTTTGTCTTAGCGTGCTTTACGTCACGGCCGTGAAGTTTGTCGGTGTGTTTCTCTTTCACATTCACGTTGCTTTACGTCTGCCGACAGTGACGGTGTCCTTTCTTTGTTGAGGTTTGTGTTACTAGAATACTTTTCTTGCTGACACTCCCGTCACTATCCCGTCACTGCGCCGTGATAGGGCCCATCTACTTCTAAGCAACGTAAATGGAAGGCATTTACTGATGAACGACCGCTAGCACGTTGGAGGGTAGGGATAAACAGAAATTACTGTCAATTATTTGCACTCATATGTAAGTAAAATTTGCAATCCGGGCTGGACTGTATGATCAGAGCTCATGGCTGACGATGCATTGCAATTCTAGGCACAAGATGTTCTTAGGTTGGGATATCAAACCTTGATTTCAGTTAAGTATGGTTATGAGCATGACATATACGATTGATATTTGCGGATGTCAGCATACAAATTAAACTGCTAGATAGTGAAGGGTTATATCGTTCATGACAGCGAATGGATTCGGAGCTATGGGTCCCAACCAAGGTGATGGATGAGTTCATGCAAAAAGGGCCCGGGAAAGAACTCCGAAGAAATGACAAAAATAATAATCGCGAGAGAAAAGCCAAGAGCGAGCGTTCTTATCATCTTGCTTTTGTCTCAAGCAACACATGTTTACAGTGCACTCCGGTTCGACTAACTCCTAGGGCACGCATCCACATTTCGGCGTCGTCGATGTCATTCTGACGCCAACATCCAGCGGGGATCCACTTGAAGCACCATGACCGAACACCCCCAGTTTCCCAGGACACACGTACCTGAGAGATCTTCACTGATCAACTGCAAAGATCATGTTCTCCAGCCAATCTCCCGAGCCCTCGGCCGCTTCACGATTCCTCCAATCCGAGGTCTACCGACTCGGCGCCCAGCCGGGCCTGCGCTCATTGCCTCAAAGCCCCGAACGCGACTTCCTAACCCTCACTTGGGGCCCCATCATCTATCGGACGACGTATGCCCCCGAATCGGACCGTCTCTTGCCCATATTCCTGCGCGCGCTGAATGACGAGATCCAACAAGCTCTACCGCGATGTCTCTCGGGAACGCCCAAGCAGATCCATCTCTTGGAAACCACCTATGCGTCTAAGGTCTTCAGCATTGAGAATTCGTATGAAGGAGCAGACGAAGCGACTATTCGGAAAGCCTTTCGGCAATGGAAGATCGCCTTGGCCTTGCCCTCGTTTGAACTACCAGTCCGTTTAAGGATATGCCTGATCGTGGATGACGTTGTATTGGCTTCGTTGACGAAAAGAATGAATGCGACCGCTTCGGAAGACAAGGACGGGGACTTTTCGAGATGTCCGGTCAAAGTCGTGGAGGAGAACTTCCCAGATAAGGTACGAAAAAATTCGAATCCAGCCGTTGGGCCGTACCCCGGCTGGACGACGGTGGTGTTATCATCACTGGTCGAAGTGTATAACGGACTGCGACATGGAAATGGCCTCGTGGAGTATCATCAGCCCGGCCGGATATACACAGGGAACGGACAATGGGACTTGGAGTGTGATGTGTTGTAAAAGGGTGCAGTAAAAATCATAGACAGCCCAGTATTTTAATCCATGTGGGTTTGGATAAATCATATTATAATGTCCTGTCGTCGAACCGGTCATTGGGGAATGTTGAAGAACTCCCACATCAGTCCATCGAAATCAGGGACTCCTGTCATTCCGAACAGGCCGTCAAACGCCGGGTCACCGAAGAATTGTAATGACTCAGAGTCACCTAATAACGCGCCGGGGAGCCCTAATTCGGGCTCATCCAAACCCGCTGAGTTCGTTGCCAGGAATCCCGGATCGACCTGTTTCTCTTGACCACCGGAATCTGGATTCATTGGGGCTTGCGAAGAAGGAAATCGTAGATCTTCGTTATTCGTGCGACCCCTTGACCGAAGTCGGGGCGTAGTGGGAGCCCCTGGCGCACATCGGGTTTTTAACAGTCGTCTCATGGTGACCCCAGATATTTCTTCGATACAATCCCTTGCGCGCTGGGCCTCCAGCCAATACTCGCCAATGCTGCTTAGGATGTTGAGCGATGAAGTCAAGTTGGCCGATAGCTCGTCAATTTGAATATTTGCAGCAACATCGGGCAACTTCCAAATGCTGTGCAAAACGACGAGGGTACTCAAGAAGATTGAATGTACCACTAGTCGGCTATATTGTAGGCAGTCGTTCTTGTATAAATCGCGAAAGCTTTCTAGCAGCGCCATCGCATGTCGAAAACATAGAACCGCGGACTGTTCAGACGGCTCTGGAATGGCTGGACTCGGTCGTAATACTAGAATCATCATCTCGTGGTATTTCGCCTCGCAAAGCTTCGCGCTCATGCTGATGTCGGATTGTGGGATCTCTGATCGCCAGCTTCGCAGCCTTTCGAGCATCTCGTTTTGCCAGTTGAAGATATCTTTCACAGGCGGGTAGGCATAGGCCGGAGCCTCTCGAGAGATACTATGCATGACGTATTTAATCTCTGAGTTCAAGCGCGCGACTTTGAACAGATGTATCCCAAAAGAGATTTGCGAGAATGGTTCGTCTCGATTCCGTTCGCGCGAATCATTATCCAGAAGACCTTGGTCTGCTATGTCCATTGGGAGCTGGAAGAGTTAGCATCGTACAAGCCGAGTCCATTTGTTCTTGTACTCACTCGCAAGTCGCAAGCCTCGTCTCTGATGCCGACCGGTCGACCCATCATCGTACCGATGGTCCGGTCAAAAGTGTAAACCACCCAAAACACTCTCGTTCTCATCTCTAGCTCAAGGAGAGACATCCTCAAGGAAGGTGTACTGCGAACATCTCGCTGCAAGCCGAGGTCTATAAGCGATGCCAGGCACTGGTAGTTAAGATTCCAGATATTGACACCGCAAGACGGATTGTGCAAAGCATAGATCATGAGTAGCAGCAGTGATTGCAACCCAGCTAGCGAGCCATCAGGACAGAACTGGTTGAAGTATTGCATTGCTGAGGTGTAATACCCCTCTGCAGGAAGGCGAAGTTTAGATCTCCGCGAAAGATCAGAGGCAGCGATGGCCAAGACCATATAAACCTGGTACGCTACTACTGGTGACACTTGCTCGGAAGTATACATTTGTTCGATATACTCCATGTGAGATGGTTGGTGGAGGAATGGGTAGCTAATATGAATCGTCTGGAAGTACTTGGATGACAGCTCCTCGCAGCTCTTCCTTCGCGGCGGCAGAGACGCAGGTGTATGGAGAAGCTCCGCTGCTAATGAGGCCGGATCCCCCGGAGCTGCACCGGCAGGGTCACTGATAATGCCTCCTCGCTGTTGTTGCCGACTGGCGTTCGAGAAAACAAGGTTAGCGAAGAAGTACCCGCTGGATGGTCCGATATATCGCGGCTCGCCTCCCGGAGAAAGTGAAACTAAGCCAACCTCATGGGCTTGTCGAGATTCCATTCGTGGAGCAGCACGCAAAGGACGGGCTGAGCCGATGGGGCTTTGGATTCTGCGTTGGTCTACACCAGGATCCTCATCCACGATTCGTGGCTGTTGCGGACTAAGAATAGATGGCTCCTCGTGCTCGTCATCAAGCATGACCGAATCATCCAGTCGAGCAGTTTCTCGGTTTGGAGCTTCGCTCAGATCCACATGCGGACAGCTTTCTTGAAGAGTCATTTCCAACCATTTGATGCGTTTCTCCATGCTCGCAATGTACCTGCATCATAACTAATTAACTAACAGTGTCATCAAATGTCAAGTATCATGCAGAACCTACGAGCGATGGACCACCTGCTTCCCATCGCTAATGCAGGGAACGTTGGCTTTGTGACACGATCCACAACGAGGGGCCTGTCCGTCACACTGGGATAGTAATGCTGTCAGTTTCAATCGCCGTTCAATGCAGGTTGGAGACATACACGGATCTTCCGTCTCTGGCAACGACGGCAAGCGGCGCGATTCCGATTCTTCTTGGCTGAGTCCATGATAGAAACTATTTAACCTCAAATGGCCCCTGCGCATTGCATTCTATGCTCGAGCTTAATTAACAATCAACTCTCGCGGATCGAATGCGAGTGTTGCATGGATAGCAACGTTGTTGAGGAAGAGAGAGAGAGAAGATTGGGGGGAGGCGACGACGGACTTCTCCCGCCGGAGTCGGATGTGCCCCGCGTTTGTGGCCTGGGGAATCAGGCATCACTTTCGAGCGCATCTGGACCGTTTTTGGCTATAGAAGGCTTCATCTCTCTATCTTCTTCTTACTTCTCCCTCCCTCTTCTCTTAGCTTCTTGTGTCCAAGCAATCAATTATGATGCCGATGTTGCATTCTTTTTGCCCGGAGAACTGTCCCGAATGCTCTCATTGTCGATATATAAACTAGGTGCATAAGTATGTCTCCCGGCCGACATGGCCAACATTTGTTATCCGACATGTGCGCCTTGTCGAAGGTAACGAAGACTTGGACTCCAGAGGATGAGGCTCAGGGAATAAAATGTGCACCTCAAAGCTTCTCTGATGAATTCGGGAGTTGTTCTGCACCGATGCGGTGTAATGGGCAGCTCTACTGATATTCATCTATAACTTATACCTGGGGAAGTATACGTCCTGTTCCCTGATTGGACACTTCCACAGCAATCACGTGCTGTAGCATGACAAAGCCGCTCCACCGTCTTCGTGGATCTTCCTTTCTTCTTCATCGCACCCCATCAATGGCTTCAGGTCTGAGCGAGTGCTCTTTCCGATGGATCGATATGTGTCAAAGAAAAGGCCGCGGCCTATTTCACCCTCTCACCCCCAGTCGCCTCCAAACCTCGGAGATACCACGGTTCTCGAGGAAGACTCAACCGACGTGAAATTAGCCCAGCTCATGTCACTTTTTCCGGAGATTACTCAGGAAGCTCTTATTGATGTTTTGGTTTCGTGTGGAGGCTCCGTGGAATCGGCCTCGTCTACAATAGCAGCGCAATTCTCAGCCCACCTCCCTAAGAAAAGGGCCGTTCTTGGAGGCACGGCCATTCAAACGTCCCTATCATCACATGTGCTTTCCCCTGGGAAAGGACCGTCCGCACCAAAAGCTCCTCGTACCAAGAAAGGGCAGACCTTGCATCTCTTTTCCCCTGAAGATATTGCCGCTGAAACTCCGTGTACGCTGATCCACAACTTTCTGCCGGCAGAGCAGGCAAATGCACTTCTTTTGGAACTCCTAGATGAATCCAAGCACTTCTCCAGGTACAAATTTCAACTGTTCGAGCGGACTGTGGAGAGTCCCCACTCAGCCAGTGTATATGTATCTACGCCTGAGGAGTACAAGCAACATACGTCGGAATACACATATGGCGGCACCTATCGCTCCAATGTGCGGCAGATCACTCCGCACATGCGCGTAGTTTCTGCCAAAGTCCAACGTGCCGTGAATCAAGCGGTCCAGGACCGGATCCGGGACTTTTACCCGGATGGTCAAAAGCTCAAATATCAGTCTCCCAAAGAATGGCAGCCTAATGCGGCATTTGTGAATTGCTACGATGGTCCGGCAGAGAGTGTTGGGTACCACTCGGACGAGCTCACCTATCTCGGGCCTCGGGCTATCATCGGTAGTCTCAGTCTAGGCGTAGAACGCGAATTCCGTGTTCGAAGGATTGTGCCCTACGATCACGAAGATGACAAATACCCAGACACTCCGACGTCGGGCTCGGAATCCATTTCCGAGTCAAAAAGATCCCAGAAAGCTGTGGATGCTCGAGCAGACGCGCAGGGCCAGATTTCGATCCACCTGCCCCACAACTCCCTTCTTGTCATGCATGCTGAGATGCAGGAGGAATGGAAGCACGCCATTGCCCCGGCACAGACCATCTCACCACACACGCTATCGGGGAACCGCCGTATCAACATCACTTATCGGTGGTATCGCGACTCGTTGCATCCGCGAAACACGCCTCGGTGCCATTGCGGCCAGCATGCCATCTTGAGGTGTGCTCAGCGCAAGCGCGAGTCAAAAGGCAGGTATATGTGGATGTGTTACGCCGGGTTTGCTCCTGGGAAGAAATCTTGCGGCTTCTTCCAGTGGGCGGAATTTGATGATGATGGAGAACCTATTTCGGGAAAGGGAGAGGCGAAAGACAATGCACCGTTATTGAGAAACTTCGTAGACGACGAACAACATTGCGACAAGCCTTGAAAAACTGTTGACATGCACTCCACTCCCAAAGCAATGAAAGACTCCAATTCCATCAGTATCATCCGGGCTGCGCAAGAGGACGTCCGGATATCTTTTTGCCTATTGTATAGAGTCGATCTACACAGTTTCTACTGGAATGCGTCGACTTTATCTTGAGCCTCTCAGCCCCGAAGAGCAATTCGGCGGCGGACGAAGGCCATGGCCGGCAAGAAAAGAGCGTGGTACTGATGCTTTATAAGGCCTAGCTAGGGTATGGAGCCACCACTCTAATAGAGTGATGATGCTTCGACGTACTCTTGGATACATTCATGAAGATTATCTATTGAGGCTTCTAATCTGGCTTTCCTTCTATCATCAGACTAATCGATTCTGTTGTCAAATGGGAGGGCAAGTCGCAAGCTTCCCTCCTACATGCCTACATTCTTATCAATTTTCAGCCTTAGGCAGCAGAGAAGTTAAAAACAGTTCAAATTCATGGCTACTTAATAGGTGACAGGCCAGCTAAATAACTCAACAAAAATAACAATTGAGTAGATCAAATAGGTTCAAGAACCCTAATCCCGCAACTTCCCATCTTCTCCAAATCCCCCAGTTTCAGCATTTCCCCAACTTCAGGGCATATAGTGTCGACTTTCTAATAGAGCATTAGCTTGGTCAACACCACAAATCCAGACGCAGATCAACATACCTCAACAACAAATTCAACTCTTTAAAGACCGTGGTCAACAAAGCAGTGGAAAGATTTGAAACCATGGCCCCAGTTGGAGACACAGTTGCCACCAGTATAGCTACCGGTGTTTGCGGAGTCAACAGCTCCCTTGCAGCCAGCCTGGGCATAGAAGTAGCATTTGCAGCCATAGGCGTTTTTGTCGCAGTTGGCGATGTTGGCACTGTTCTGGCCGTCCCAGGCGTAGTCGTAGCACCTGCCGATGGGGACGTTGGGAGGAGAGGTGATGAAGTCAGAGCAGCCGCCATCGCTGTAGTAGTTGATCTGGATGGCGGAGGCGGAGGCGACGAGCGCGCAGAGGGTGGTGATAACGGAGAACTGCATTGTGAAGGGATTGGTGAGGGTGCTTCGGGATAGATGCTTGGAGATGGAATTGGGAGTTGATGATGGAGAAGGTAGTTGAGTTGGCGAGAATGTGCTTTATATAGTTGTTCTTTGGGAGTGTTCAATTTTTTTTATCTTTCTTCCGGATCAGGAGTATGGAGGTGTTTTTTCGATTCTAGTGATGATAGTGGGATTTGCCATGATTAGCTACTATGTTAGTGCTGATGGGGGTTGAGTAGGTGAGCGAGTAGATATCGCAATGAGGGACTAGAAGTGAGACAAGTATAATTGAAGTTATCCGGATTGGGAAAAATGAAGCAAAAGTTCCTGCTATCTTGGTGTATATCGGCTATTCTTACCGCGAAGCGAAGAACCTCATATTGCCAAGAGACCTAGCCAGCCGCGGGCCGTTCCCAGAACGGAATATGGAGCCTGAGCCAATCTATCCTTCAGCGCTAGAGGATCACTAGTCTTAGTAGCCTATATTGAGCACCCAATCAGTTCGTCTTTCTAGTCCTGATCGCAGTTCGCAGAGCCCCCAGCTTTAGGTCAAGATACTAGCGTTTTTGCTTGAAGGTTCGGCAATGGACACCATGTTTGATCCATGGACCATGCAGCCGTTGGGCTCGTTGTTTCTTCAGGGGCCCGGATTAGCCGATGGAACTAGATAGTGCTCTACAGTACCGTACGTCTTTACACCACTACAGCAACTACTATGATTTAGCAGCATCTCAATTCCTCATCTACGCAGCTAGTCACCGACTAGTAATCTTGGGGTTTAGTTGTCGGTAAAAACGAAAAGGAAATTTACATAATAGTTGCGTTTCAATGGTAGCCACCTGCTCAGCTACTATAGAAAGGCGCTAATGCACCTACAGGTAGGACGATGCAATCAATTCGTTTCGCAAGATCCACCCCCGTGGCAATGTTTCCCTTCAGGTCTCGAATCACCACCTCAAGCAGCTTTTTTTTTTAAATGCAGAAATTTCACTGATGGGCAATGCCTTGGTAGCAGCCCCTGCTTTACCCAGCTGCACCTTGACCGCGAAGTAATCCACTCCCAGCTCGGCCGCAATATCTTTGCCACCCGGAACTCCGGGGAGATAGAGATAATCTTCCTCGACGGTATATACACCGTTCCTTGCGGAGAGTATAGCTTTCACAAAGCGAAAACCAGCATATGCCATCGGGTTGTGGCACCCCTTGCTCCCTGCTTGCTCTTGACGATCTCGTCTCTGCCAAATTGGACCCCTAGCGAAATCATTCGTTAGTACTTTTGCTCCTCTGTCAAAGTATTCTTAGTAAAGTCTACTTCCTATTACATGGAAAATTGAAGGAGGACTGGGTCTTAAATGCAAGATGTCCCTGGTTGTTTACAGCTTTGGCGAGCAGTATACGTGCAACGTAGTTCACCAGCAAGACTAGTATCGGCTAGAGGTCAGCCGGCTCATCTGTCCCAGTGATGAGGGTTACAGCCGAAACGGCGCCAGTTTTTAGGGAAACAATCTCGGATTTCCTCTTAGTATTCTGGTACTTCGTTATATCGACTTTTTCTATGTAAAACTATGGACTGGCATTCGAATTCCGAATGACATCGCATAACAGTTAGGGTTGTTAGGGTCTTCAGGGTCTTTTTTCTACCCATATTCCCCATTTTGTTTTGTTAATAGAGCCCACCTAGCGTTAAAGCACGTCGTATGAGGTCAAGGTTAAGGTCGACTTTGACAGAGGCTCAATTGTGGCCCGCGACATGAACTCTAAGACGATCATACTGAGCAAGAGGAATCAAGGGGAAACATGAGGATACAATCACGTAGTCTTACTTGTCATTTACGGCTTCGTTGTCTTCTTCTTACAAAGAGGATGTTGTAGATGCTCGTTCTCTTCGTTCGGTGGACAAGATTGATACGGCCGTAGCGGAGCACAAGGAATGAACACTGGCTGGGTGGACATGTACAGTCAATTCTCAGTAAATCTTCATTTTCCAAACAAGTATCAGTACTTTTTGAGTCAACACTCTCATGCGTATGCTTAATGCTTTTTGTCATCACGACGTGTACTACTTTCATGCCCAAAGCGTGTACGCAGTTCTGCCGTCCTCATGAACACCAGCGATCTAACACATTCTTGCTTCACGCTATCATATCCTGCAGTATAAAGTATGACCGAACTGCTAATCCACGGAGACAATCCGAGTCGGTTATTGCGATTGCTGCGGTTACTGCGGTTGAACCCCTCGAGGCGCCATTTCCGCCCGCCAGCTCCTCCTTATCTTTTGCTCCTTGGGGAAATTTAGTAACCAGACGCTATATCAACCGCATCCACATCATCATTGATCATCATCGTTCCCTCCACCGTCACCAGCCATGGCATCTACGCGGGTCGCTGCGTGCCATGTTGCTTCTCACTTCCTCTCTGCCCGAAAATCCGTTGACAAGGCCATCTCGCTCATCCACCAGGCCGCCAGAAACTCCGCCAACTTAGTAGTCTTCCCGGAGACATACCTATCAGCCTTTCCCATCTGGAGCGCCATCCGTCCCCCAACCGAGAACCATGATCTTTTCCATCGCATGGTGCAAGAATCTCTATACGCCGACGGCGAAGAAGTAAAGCTCCTTCAAGAAGCTGCCCGCGAGACCAAAACCGTCATTAGCATGGGTTTTTCAGAAAGGTCGCCAGCGAGTACCGCTTGTTTATATAATTCGAATTTAATCATCAACGCCACGGGCGAGGTCGCTGCGCATCATAGGAAGTTGATGCCGACGTTCTTTGAGAAACTTACCTGGAGCCCTGGGGATGGGTATGGATTGCGCGTAGCTGATACGCCGTACGGTCGTGTTGGTGGGCTCATCTGCGGGGAAAATACTAATCCCTTGGCGCGATACTCGTTGATGGCTCAGCGCGAGGAGATTCATATCTCGTCTTGGCCGCCTATTTGGCCGACGCGTGTCCCAACACCAGCACCGAAAGAGGGAGAGAAGGACGAACAGAGCCAGGGCCCAGCGAACTACGACAATGTACTCGCAAACAGACTCCGGGCTGCAGCTCACTGCTTCGAAGCGAAGTGCTTTGGAGTGATGTGCAGCGGATTCCTCAGTCAAGAAGCCATAGATATCATCGGTTCCGGCTCCAGCTCCCCTGATGATGTCAAAGGCGTGCTGGAAAACTCCCCTCGAGGAGTGAGTATGTTTCTTGATCCGACTGGAACACCTCTTTCTTCGTTCACTGTGGATGAGGATACGAAGACGCAGAAATCCACGGAGTTCTTGCAGAACGAGGAAGGCATTCTCTATGCGGATATGGAACTCAATCGTTGTATTGAAGGAAAGCAATATCATGATGTGGTGGGCGGATATCAGAGACTGGATGTTTTTCAATTGCAGGTTAACAGGTCTCGACGGGATCCTGTTGTCTTTACAGAGGGTTCTGATATCGGAGAGGAATAAGTCCACAAGATGACTCAAGAGTGTTTCCTTCTAAACGACCTTTGGTAGGGCTGTGTATCCGGGTCTTATAGCATTTTAGCGACGCGTGTAGTAGTATCGCTCGTGTTCCACTCATTGCGTAACAAGATAATCTTTGATGCAACCGAGAATCGGAAATCTGGGCTCATTCATTATCTGTAAATAGAGAGATCTGGGTTTTGGAGAATTGCATCTTCCTCTGTCTTTCTCTCTCTCTCTCTCCTAGATCCACTAAACGGGCGGGAGTGCCGCCTTTCAACCCGCCTTTGGACTACATCAGCGGCAATTCCGCCGAGTCGTTTATCTCATAAGGATAAGGATCACTCGACGAGTTCTCATCAACAATCTCCTCATTATCTTTGTTCTATGAAGCTTCTATCACAACACACTCTAAAATCACATTCCATTGTCCGTTGATACCAAAATGGCCCCAATACCAATCGCTCTAGCGAGCTTCACCAACATCTTCAGCATCGGCACACTCTACGCGCTATCGGGGGATTTGGCTTGATCGGCGCCGGCCTCTTTCTCAGTCGTCTCGAGTTTGAACTCATGCTTTTATATTTCCTGTTCGGCGGTGTGGGCGTGGGATGGACTTATCTCGCCGTTGTGGTACCGGTCAGCAAAGGGTACCCGAATCTTGCTCTTGCGAGGTGTGCTATCGGGCCTATGGGGCTCTCGTCTGGCTCTGCGGCTTCTTTTATTCCGTGGTCTGTTTTTGAGTTCGACACGGCGGATTTAGAGAGCGTAGGTGCGGCCCTTGTGCTCGCTGGTGCTACGTTCGTCGCTGTTGGGGGAGCCACTCAGCTCCTGCTACCGGGACTACTGATGACCACGGCAGTAGATGGCAACATGGCGAATCAGCATACCAGCAGCCATGTGAAAGAAGCATCATCAAGTCCCTCCTCCTCCTCCTCCTCCTCCTCCTCCTCCTCCTCCTCTAGACGGTTCCTCTCAATCCTTCTCTTCTTCAAGGCCATACCCGGAATGACTGTCTTCGCTGCCTTACTCCCTCTTACCACCTAGTACTACTCCAGCGGTGACACCGAGACAAAAGATGACCATGAGCCCACAGCTCTGCTAGCATCCAGCATGCTAGCTCTTACGTGCGGTGGTGTATTTGCGCCCACGTCCAGCGCTTCCCTCGGCGCGAGGAATACTGTCGTACGCTTACTTTGTCTGCGAGGATGTTTGCTTGTTCTGCTTTCGCAGTTCGAAAATCTCATGCTGGGACTTTGTGCACTCTGTGCGATTTTGTTTGCCCATGGTGCTGGGTTCAGTATTCTTCCGGGTTTGGTGAAGGCTGCTCAAAGGGACGCCTCAGCTTCTTCTGCGTCGTTCCCGAGAAGCTATAGTAATGCTCTCGTGGCTTGGGAGATTTCTGGGCTCGTGGGCTGCGTGTTGAATGCTGCTGTTGAATTGGGGGTTTGGGGGCGTTGAGGGAGTATGTCGCGGACTTGGTCTGTTGACGTTGGTTTTTGGTGTTGTAAAAACCCGTCTTAAAATCTTCAGCTCTCGTCCGCCGGAAGCCTTTCCCAGAGAAGGTACGCTGAGACATCTCAATGTGAGGCAATAATCTAAGTGTTTTCAAGCCTGCAGTCTTAGAGGAGCGCAATGGCGAAATCGAGTATCGCGTGGCCAACAATGACGGCGCCCCAGAAAGTACGATCATTCTCACAGGTCTGAAATACCTATTCCAAAGACAGCTCCCAAAAATGCCCAAAGAATACATCGCACGTCTTGTCTACGACCGCGCTCATTTGTCCGTCGCCATTGTCAAAATGCCGCTGCAAGTTGTCAGTGGAATAACATATTGGCAATTCGCAGACCGCAGGTTTGCCGAAATTGTTTTTTACGCGGTCTTGGCTGATCAGCAAGTCTTCAAAGAATATGGAGCGCATCTTATGGCTCATTTGAAAGATTTCGTGAGAGCTACTTCTCCAGTGATGCATTTTCTAACTTACGCCGACAACTACGTTATCGGATACTTTCAGAAACAAGGTTTTACTAAAGAGATCACGCTCGAGATATCGCGCTGGGTGGGATATATCAAGGATTACGAAGGGGGGACACTTATGCAATGCTCCATGCTCCCCCGAATCCGGTATCTCGAGGTTGGCCGTATGCTTCTGAAACAGAGAGAATGCGCTCTAGCCAAAACGCGCACCTTCAGCAAAAGCCATGTTGTCCATCCACCACCCCAGCAATGGTCTAGTGGCGTCGTCGCTCTCATCGACCCCCTCTCTATCCCGGCAATTAGGGCAACCGGCTGGTCTCCAGAGATGGACGAGCTATCACGAGTACCGCGCCGTGGACCTCATTTCAACGAAGTTCGACGTTTCTTGAATCAGATTCAAAATCACAAACACGCGTGGCCCTTCGTTAGCCCGGTTAACAAAGATGAAGTCCCAGATTATTACAATTGCATTACATCCCCAATGGATCTGTTAACTGTGGAAGAAAAGCTGGTCGGTGATATTTACACTGCCCCAAAAGGCCTTTTCGACGATTTCAAGTTAATCTTTAGTAATTGTCGGCAATATAACGATGCAACAACGGTATATACCAAGTGTGCAAATCAGCTGGAGAAATACATGTGGAAGCTCATTAAGGAGATTCCGGAGTGGCATAACTTACAAGAGTAAACGGTGCCAGCACATTGGATTGTAGTAGGTCTTTTGCTGGATAAAGCGAAGGATTTGTGCTCTTGGATGGCATCGGGGCGACTGGGTTCGAATGTTATGTGAAGCAATCTATAGGGGTGATTACATATGCTTTATGTTAAACTGCAGTTGTTAAGATTACTTTGTATACTGTGAACGTGTTTCCTTATCATGATAAGGGATTTTTCTATTCGCTCATCTTCATCCATTAATCAATCCTTAATCTCTTCATTCTAACGCTCTACTTGAACTGCTATCGGCTTGTAGACACCAGAGGCGTTTGCAACTAACGCCTCTAGTCGTCTATAAGTGCTATGTACCAGGAAAACAAGTAGTATTTATGATTATAAAATGAATATTTAGTCCATCTTTTATTACCTATCATTGTTGCTAAAGGGGGTCAAATCGAGTAATCGTATCATTATCTTCCAGCCTCCGCAAAACCATATCAGTATCTCGAGCAATCGTCCTTATCCTCACATCTTTACTCTGACCCAGCAGCCACGACACAGCAGCATACTCGCTCCTTGCCCGCGCCGTCACCCACCAGTATTCCTTTCCACACAGCAGTCGCAGCCACAGCATGAGCAATAGCAACGCGGACTCGTCCTTCTGCTGAACAAGCATGCGATACTCGCGCGAAACGCGGGGTCCAAATGCCAGAATTCTGTCTAAACTATTGACACCATCTCTTGCCAACTCTAACAAACGCGACAAGAGCTCAAGTGGGACATAATATGCATTGTTTTCCGGGGTACTCTGCGACGTGACTTGGCACACGTCGGCGAGAATCGAAGGTTTCCAAGATTGGCGCTCCGATGCACTCACACCAGCAGTCGCGCGAAAGAGCATGTGAGGTTGAAGATCGCCAAATTCATATTTCAGCCGCCAGAATGTCCGGTGAAAATGTTGTTTCAGAACATGAGATAGATACCCCATGCCCTCCTGTATCATGTACCAAACCGAATACTCCGTAATGGAAGCCTCGTCTTCTTCGAACACCCACGACTAAAGCATCGTGTCTTCCCGCGACGTTATTGCAACCATGTTAATAACCAAGCAAGTAGCGTAGACCAATTCGATATTATGCGCATCCACGCCTTTCTGGAGGGCACTTGGTTCAGTAGCCCAGACGCCTCCTGGGCAAGGTATCTAAAGGCCACCTCGTGGGACCGGCCCGTTGGTTGCACGTACTGAATATTTCGCGCCGAAAATGCAAGAAGAGCATGCATGAGTATCGGGGTAGCAGCACAGCCTGGCAAGAGAAAGCGTTTGGCTATTACCCGTCCCGCTTCCGAGGCAAACGAAGCATCGACACAATGGGCGAAATTCTGGGCTATATATGCATCTGGCGTCATTAAGTTATGACTAGGCATCCCCTCATATGGCCAATGTCTGATCTAATTGTAGCCACACTCAACTAACGAGCTCGAGACAGTCGCCACGATGCGGCAGTCGTTGGGGAGTGGAGCGCTACTAGTGTTATAAGTGCAAGACTTCCGACGATCCGAGCACCGCTGACATATCGGTCGAGCCTCGTCACACTTACTCGACTTTCTTTGCATGAAAGACAGCCGCTGCGAGATTTGGCGTGTGGTCGTCGTTGTCGTCGGGTGTCTTTTGCCAGGGTATCGGCGGGTGCTTTCCTCTTCGGCGCCGAAGGCAGACGGAATCTTCCTAGACCGTTGACTTCGAAAGGCATTGTGGTAGGACCGATCGATTATTGGGTAGATGAATCTGCTCCGCTTATGAATCGGAGAAGGAGGAGGTCAGAGGAGAGGCAAGGAAGAAGGACGAAGCAGATGACGGGGTGGGAAGAGAGTGGACCCCGCTAAGACCCGAACAGGCAATTATCGTAAGGCCGGTGGGTCCGTCCATGCCCTAACTTCGAGAGAGTTATATCATGGAACACGGAGTACTCAGCTTGGTGGCGGCATGGAGGGAGACTGATGGGATATAACTATGCCCCTATTTGCTCAAACTGATTCCATTTCTCTCAATTCTGGACTCGTGGAAGTCTCACACCCCAGCATTCGACCCAGTTCTCCTTCTCTGTCTTCTTAATATACCTACAAGATGGTCAACGTTGCAATCGCCGGAGGAACAGGTGGTGTTGGGAAAACCATCGCGGAAGTGATGCAAGCATCTTCCCACCAGGCCTTCATTCTCTCTCGACAGGTAGGCTTCTACACCTCGTCCTCTCTCAGAAGCCAGCTAACCCTCCCAAGCAGTCATCCACCTCGTCAGGGGATACAATCGCAGTGGACTACAGCAACATCAAGGAGCTAGCACTCCTCCTTGAGCAAAACAACATCCACACAGTGATTTCCGCCTTCGCCATCGAGGGTGACTCGCTCGTCATGTCCCAGCGGAACCTCATCCAAGCAGCGGCCCAGTCGAAGACAACTAAGCGATTCATCCCAAGCGGCTACGCCATTCCCTATCCTGCTGCGTGAGTTTAAGTCTAATCCTCCTCCCATCTTCCACTCCACTATCCCTTCTCAGAACATGGACCACGACCTAATATCGAACAGCGCAGTCAAGTCCGTCCCGCAGCTCAAAGACCACTTCCAAGCTCTCGACCAACTCCGAGAATCTGGACTTGAGTGGACCATTTTCTACAACGGTATCTTCCTCGACTACTTCGGTACTCCGGCCATGAAGTCGAACCTCAAACCGAACGTCTTCGTCATCGATGTAGCCAACAAGGTCGCTGCCATTCCAGGGGACGGTAACACCCCTGTCACGTTCACGTATACGTATGACCTTGCTCGGTTCATTGTTGCAGCCTTGGATCTAGAGAAATGGGAGGAGGAGAGCCGGGTGCTCGGTGACGAGTTGACCTGGAATCAATTTGTGGCGTTAGCGGAAGAATCTCGAGGTAAGCGGACCGCAGACCCATATCATGGCCTGGTCAATTGCTCACAAATGACAGGGTCCAAATTCGACGTCTACTACGATGACGTTGAGAAGTTGAAGAGATTCGAAATCACGGAATTGCCGGGTCATAAAGCCCTGTACGACCATTTCCCCAAATTGCAATTTCAATGGTTCATGTCCATCTTCGAGCTTTTTACCACCGATGGGTCTTCGCACATTCAGAGGGCTGGGTCTTTGAATGACCGGTTCCCGCATATCAAGGCTCTCTCTGTGAAAGAGATGTTGGATTTGTACTGGGGACGGGCTGAGACTAACTGATATGTGAGCTGGTTAGTCTATCTCTATTCATCAGTGTCTCATAGAATCCGTGATCAAGCTTCTTGGCGAGATGGACTAGGCCATTACTTGGAGCATCTTGGAGACGACTACGATTGATCGCGGCAACGTTCTTCGGTCTTCGCCTGAACAAACTATAGTGTTGGGCATAAATGCATGCAAGGTTTCTAAATATAATTGCGGTTTGCAGAGCGGTTCACAAACTCTCGAGCAATTCAAGGTCTGGTGAGATGGGAATGCCTAAAATGTAGCTGGGACAGCTCTTGCTCATCATTATAATCTCACGTCTCCACGTAGAGAAGGTTTTACAATTCTCACGTCCACTGAAGAACAACAGTTGGCGAAAGAAGAGCTCTCGGGGTAGTTAACAACAGTAGCTAGAATAAGTTGCTAACCAGAGAATTGTGCGTTCCAAGTTGCACGACAATTTGTTTACAAGTCAAACGTAGAATTCTATAGAAGAGGCTATCGGCATGGAAACGCTTGGTCATTTGAGAGGCGAAATTGACTATATACATGAGGCCTGGTTGACCTAAGCTCCTTGCTAGACATAACCAGAGTAGACAGCAGAGCCACGGCCGAAACTCCAACGTTCATTCCTAGGTTTAGAGTTTCTTAGAATAGCACCAGATACAACTCTTTTAGCTTCTCAGTTTTCTGGCCGTCGCAGAATGGGCAAGAGACGCTGCACAGAATAAAGGATAGGTTCTCAGAGGTGAGGGTGGAACGCATTTGTTATAAATCCGGGTAAGGCGTAAGTCGAAGTGCCCACTGAGGCAGTATTTCGAACCTCCAGATCCATACATGGCGTCCCATCTAGCTCCGTCTTTGTATGTCATTATCAATGCCCCCTGGCGCCGTATGTCACGCTGATGCAGGCTATCCTCAGAACTTCACCGCGGCAACGAAGGAGGAACTTGTCCCCGCGAATGTGACTCCAAACCAAAGATCTTATAAGAGCCAATCTCCTGTATCTTGCACGTCAAACCCAAACTTTCGAGCCCGTACTTCTAGAGCCAACGAAACCAACTGGATGTTTCTCGTTTATTCTCGACAATGGGGTCTCCGTCATCCGTTGAAGCCCCAGGGTATCCTCGCACGACGCTTTGAATCTTGATCAGATATTGAATTCTGTCGTCAAGCTTGTTCTCGAGCATCAGCGAGTGAATTATACCGCGTATCAAATGTCCATGTTAACTAACCTACCCGAAGTATCGGTACTCCTGCGCACAACAGCCAAAGAAGCCACTCGCAGGGCCTCGTCGCGAGACAAAGCTGAGAAGCGCTTCCCTCAAACAGTCTCCGCACTCTGAACGGGATCGTGGTAAACAGAAGAGACTTGAGAGGAGCCAGTCGACACGGGAGATGGGGGCGGCGAAGGATCAGGGCGTCTTCTGCGACGTCTCACATGCGATCTGACCCAGGAAGTGCAACCAGCAGGGCGGTCGGAACTCCAGAATTCCGAGCAGGCCAGAGCAGCGGCGAAGGCGCACCCGATGACGAAAATCGGAACAAGGACCAGTGCAAGCACAATGATCGACGTCTTGTACTTATTATACACGGCTTTAGACATGTTGACTTGGAAATACAAGGACACTGGGAGTGGTAGGGCATGTAAGGATTGGTAAAGATAATGTTTATTTGGGCCCTCGAATGAGAGCGCCGTCGGTCTTTCCATGCGACTTTTTGAGTCGCCATGCTGACGACAGGTATTAGGTTCCGGGAGGAAGGAACAACCGTGGCCGGTCATCCACCAAGCGTAGACGATGCTGCGCATCAAGATCATAACAGAGACGAGGTTGAATTGAAAGTAAAGGCCATTAAATGTGGCATTGAATCGACTGACCAGCGGTATTGGGTATAATGATAAACAAAGAATCCGATTTACTCATGTGCCTCTTCCACTACTGGAACGATCATATTCTTGACTGATGTCAACGTGGCATCGTCTAATCGGGAAAACCGGATCTGTAATTTTTAATTAGCTTGTTGGTTAGTCTCGAGCTGCATTGCGAAGCATACCGTATCTTCAGTCCCTCCTCGAGTAGCACTGCCAAATAGCGTCGATTCCGAATGACTAGCCTCAATCTCGTGTTGTACCCGCTTGGCCCAAATTCCATCCCAGTGCCAGTCGCCGGGGAGTCGTGTCTGCGGACTCCCGCGTTTGGCATTATAACCCAGGCTGGAGTTGCCGCTGTCCTTTCGATGGGCTTTCCATGCATGCCAAGCACTCGGGTTACCAGCAGCCTCCAATGGTAAAGAGTCGAGCACGGTCTCGTCATCAAACGTGGAGCGAATATATTCTAATAGGAGCGATACCGGGACAGATTGCACCTTGTCATCCTGTTGAGTTACAGATGAAGTATCACTTTTCTCGCCGGTAGTTCTGTCGCCTTCGCCTTCGGATTGCGGTTTCGAAGCGGGGTCCACGTTTTCATGGACAGAGCCATCCTTGCTAGCTGCATCCGTTGTTTCTCCTTCGGCAGCCGAGCCGTGCACGCTGCCTGTCCCCAATGAAGCATTCGAGCCGGTACCGTTGCGCTTGTCTCGACCAAACCAGTGGGGAAATCCGTGACGGAGACTGAACCCTCCCGGGGGTAATCGCTCTTCGTCCGTCGCGCTCACGGGATCTTCACTGGACGCATTGGTACTGAAAGTATACGTGGTAAGAGGGACGATTAGGGGGTGGAAAACATCGGTCGCGAAGGTGACAAGAGGCGGAAGGTCGGGATATGACGAAGGGAAACGAATCTGGAAGCGGAGGACGGCGCTGGCATAGGGACCTGGAGAAAGACCGGACGGCGTGATCAGCTTTTTGCCAACTTCAATGCATTTGAACGGGTACTCTCTGGAGCGGAAACAAACATACCAGACCGTACAAATAATACTCCGATCCACAGAGTAGGGTCATTTGGGGCGATGCTCACATATGTGCCAGGAGGGGCCGCATGCTTTAGACTGGAGCTGTATTCGGAGCGATTAGCAGAGCATTTCCGGTGAAAAGGGGGAACCAGACAGCCGAACTCACAATTCCAGAAGAAGCTGGTGCTTGCGGAGAGCAGCAATTCTAGGTAGTCGCGATGTCGACATTGTGCGAGGAGACAATTGACCGTGAGTAGTCCGTCTGATGTGTCGAGTCTCCAAGTCGCGCGTCGAGAGAACGGAGAGTCCAGCCAGACCAAGCCGAGCTAGTCCCGTTCGGTCTCTGGCAAGTCCGTTATCTCCGAGTGTATATGACTAAGCCATCGAAGAAGATGGGAGTATTTTGGAATGTTGGACACATCTACGTACAGAAAATTGTTACTCGAGAGTTAGGCTGCAGCGCAAAGGAATGGCTCAGAATAGTGATAGTCGTCGATTCATTAAAACCGTTCTCTAACCATACGCTACGATGCGCCAAGACAAAACCAACACCTACGCTCTATGCTAATAGATCACCAATCTAAAGTTGCAAGTGATATAGTTCAAGCAAAGCAAGAGACTCTTTCCGCTCAGAATTTACCAGATGCCCGTTCCAGTTCCTGGTTCGGTCGAACAATGCCCAAAACCGTCATGCCTTCGCCAACGCCTTCGCAAATGCCTCCGGCAATGCCTTCTATCCACCACGCCAACAGGTTCGACGCTGCTATACCCATTTGTCCTTCTCGCATGCTTAATATGTCGAAGCCCACGTTAAGTCCACTCTTGGTCAAGCTGTCCGCAGCGCTGGCGGTTGCCGCAATCGTTCTCTCCGTAATATGATGGGACCTTTCATACTGGTATATCTTCCGTATCATGATCTTGATGTAAGGCATAAGGAAGTGTAAGACGATGAAAAGTTGAAGGATAGCGGAGGCTAGTAGACGATGGAGATATGATCTTCTGGGGATGTTGACGTTTGCTTGTTGATTTGGACCGCATGTTGCGCAAGGAGCGAGATCCACTGTGGTCGGGATGGACGCTTTGATCTTGACGGGTAGATTGCGCCTGATTCTGTCAGACTCCTCAGGGGTCAGATCTTTGGGGATGGCGTCGAGAAGGTAGCCCAAAGCACTTATGTACATAGACCGCACCAGGCGACCGTCACAGGTTGGTTGTTGAGCTTCGTAGCATGCATTCTGTAGGAAGCCAAGCGCTACGCACCAGTGTTAGCCTTTTTTGTGTTGATGGAGGCGTCTGTCAGATATAAAAATCCTGCATAGTACAACATACCTGGGACTACTCGACCCCACCGTAACCCAGAGGCCGCCTCGTACTTGGACTTGGTAGGATCCACGACGCCTCTATCGCTGACCCCATTCGGGATGAAGACATCATTATTATTCATCATGCGCTCGGTGAATAGGTCTGACTCTTGACTAGTACTGGTACTACTAGAACTTGTGGGACGCTGAGCGTCAGAGAAAACGGTTTCCAAGTCTGACTCAAAAGAGGCCGACGAGAGTGGCCGGATCTCAACTTCTTGCGAACCGACTTCCGTACGTAGTGCGTGAGGATAATCATTCGATTCGACTGACTGGTCGGTCGAATGATATAGACGGGGTATGTGATGCTTGATAGACGCCGAGATAACAGGTAGAAGAAGTGTCAGTCCAGGTAGGTGGACATTGATGTCGCCCCAGTTCTTGCGTTTGTCCATTTCTTCTATCTGTGCGAATGATAAGAGAGAACAGTGAGGGGTTTCGTTGGATCACGACGGTAATGCGTATTTCTGACGCAGGAGGTTGCTGGATTAGAGTAGTTAAACTTAACGAATGCTCATGGGCAATTAGCCATGGTAAGATAGTGAGGGTGCAGTGACATGTGCAGCCATAACTAATTGAAGATAAAGGCCACTGCTGTTGCAGATGATAGAGAGAGAGAGAGGTAAATGAACGCCGGGGCGCAAGGACGAGGAAAAGAAAGGAATAAAAAAAAAAGTCTAGAGCAGAAGACAGAAAACGGCCGAGCATCACATGTCAGCCCATGACGAGCCCCACGTGCCTTCCTTGTCTTATCTTAACCGCTCGGCCTATCAACACTCCGACTTGCACGCCCTCCGAAAGATCACGATTGTTTATAAATGGCATTGCAAATGACTAACTACAAAATTACGTTGCCAGGTATAAAAGCAGCCAACGGGTCATTTGATTCCAGAATCCCGCTCGTGTCATGCTCATACCGAATGTGACTTTTTTCATCGACCTCATTAGTGTCCCTCTGTACTGTCTCGATTGTCAAACAGTTCCAGCCTTGGCCGATCCGTCAGGCTCCACTCCTACCAGGATACTGAACTCCCTGGGAAAGTCCCAATTCTTCAAGCGGAGCGGCATCCGTCATCAAAGAATCGGGTTGCTTCGGAGGACTGGGAATGGCAATTGGCGCAGACGCAAGATTAGCAGATGCCATGGTTCCTAGTTCTCCTGGTTCGAATCCACCCCCATTGACTCTATCTCCATCATAGTCTAACTCTTGCAGATCTTCCAAATCAAGCTCGTCATAATTTTGATTCAATCGTTGGAGGAACTCCGGGTCGAATCCCATTTGTATGAATGGGTCAGCCGACCCACTTAGAGCTGTCGAAAAGGATGAAGGTCCAGCAGAGAAACTGCTTCCCCAGTCGGTGGACAGACCAGAGTGTGTAGGGGGAGGCATCATCCCGGTACTGCCGGCATAGCTACCAGCCGAACTTCCCGGGATACTTGCGGCGACTGAAGATTGGCCAGTCCCCGGTAATGCTGGGCTCTGGAAGCCAGATCCAGGATTGGCTGGGCTAAAGGGTCGTTGGTAACGCAAGGATCTCGCCGATAAATTGGTCTCTAGTGGAGCTTGAGTAAGACCCCCATGCGCCGCGAAGGGGGGCCGCATGCCCAAATTTGCGAATTGGATGTGATCTGATCCGGGAACGATATCTATGCCGGTGTCGCGCTTGAGAATGCTGAGCCATACAGGGTTATCGGCGCATGTCTGATTCCAGCGGTCATCGGTACCATAAACGATACGACGCGCTTCATCCTGCAGCATTAGATCTGTTGGGATGACGCCCGAAGCCCTCTGGCTACCAACGTATGCAGTGAGTTCGCGTTGGAGTCGTTCGAAGCAATTGGCATCGGTCGGTACATTGAGATCCTGTGCCGGGCGCCCTTTGATATGTGAGGTCGTGTAAGGATCTAAAGTATATCGTTCTTCGCCATTTAAATAAGGTGGCATGGCGTTTTCAACCAGGCTCTGCACGAGCGGGTCGAAACCCCAGTCACCTTGCCATTGGGTCATGTCGGCACCATTTTTGAAGTGTGCGGCCAGATGATCGGTTCGGCCTTTCCAAGTGGTAAGAATTGTTCCACAAAAACCGCATCGAGACCGAATTTCGCAAGTATTACTTCGCCAGGTGTCCATGGAGGAGTGGAATTTAACGTTATGCATCAATCTCAGGTGCTGGTTGAGGTGATCCTTTCGGTAGAAGGTCCGCTCCGCGGGGGTCTTCTCGTGGCATGAACTGTAGTTGTGCGATTCTAGATGATCATTGTCTGGGTTGGTTGCCATACAGAAGACACAACGATTGGCTCCATCTATAAAAGCCACGCCTCCAAAGGGCGAGCAGGTCCATTTCTCGAGGGCTAAGTGCAGCGACTTTTCATGCCGCTGCCAGTCATATTTTGTTTGGAAGGAGTCGGCGCAGAAGGTACATTGAAAGACACGAGCACTTCGGGCTTTCTGTTGATTGAGGGTATTCACCGACGGAGAGGGTTTGCGACGACGACGGCGCTCTTTTCGATCCATTGAGCCAAATGACCCAAGGGAGGAGCGATGGGAAAAGGCAGACGCAAAGGATAGGTCAGATACAGATGAACGACTTGCAGAACGGCTTGTTTCTCGACTGCTGATGGATGGGGTATGAAACATATTAGAATTGGCATGGCTTGAGTCATTGCTAGACCCAGCCTTCCGAGAAGGGTAAGGCACGTGACCCGGCTGGGACGATCGGTGCCGGACAGAGTCCAGCGACGTGTTGACCAGGGCACGCAAAATATCCGTCTTAGTAGCAGGTTCGTTTTCGGGGGGAGAGTGCTTCCAACGTTCCAGGGGAGTCATGAGTGTGAGGTCCAAAGGTGGCTGTCCGGGGATATCCACGGCTCCGGGAACGGGAGAGCTGCTGCGCGGGGGCGGTCGAACTTTTCCACGCCGTCTAGCGTTGGCAAGCCAATTGCAGATTTGAGTACGCTTCAGCCCCGTGCGTTGCTTCAGTTCGTCTTTCTCGCGGTCATTGGGATAGGGATGGTCGCTATGGTCTTGGAGCCACGTTTTCAGAACTCGAACCGCGTCCCGTGAAAGCCGAGAAGTGCTCTTCCTTCCCCGGGAGTCGGTGTCTTCAGGGAACCCGATTCCAGTCACCGATTTGAGCACCTTGATTCCAGTTAAGCCACCCGTGGGGATATCGATATTCTCGTTGATCGGGTCTAATGTGTCCAGAAACTTGCCGGGTTTCTTGGCATGAGTGAAGCTGCACTTCCGATAGAGGGAAATACAGCAGGTACAGCCATTCTGCATCATGACACCCCTCTTCGCAACGAAGCAATCCAGACCCATGTTTCGGCAGAAGTCGCAGGGCTCTTTGGCGGGAGACATGGGGTAAATGCCATCCAGAGCCGCAGCGTCGGGCGCATCTTGCGCCGGTGGTTTTGCGACGTTCTGGGCCGGGTCTTGGGGGTCATGAGGAAATTCCAGGTCTTGTTCTAGAGCAAGGGAGTCGAAGTTTGCAACGGCGTCGTGCTCGTCCAGCTCGATTGCGTCGGAAGCCACATCGTCGTCCCTCAAATGGGAACCAAACGAGGCCTCGTCGAAGTCGAAGTACTCCATTGGCACGTGGGTACTCCGATTTAGTTCGGAGACGAGTACGTTCCTGCCCAAACAGATCAAGAAGACAATTGTAGTCAGGGCAGCATCAATCAAGGAATGAGGTCAGAACAGAAGAACGAGAAGAGTTATTCACAAAGCAGAAGGGGGAAGTGAAGAGGTGACGGATGGATGGGCATGTCAGCTCGAAGAAAAGGGTATGTTTTTTCGTCTGGGGTATCAAAAGCAAGCCGAACTGGCGCATGGATATGCAGTCCCCTGGACGGACTGCTAGCACCTTCCACCAGGGTCGTGGGGCCAGCATTCGTCCTGTTAGGGCCTGGCAGGGGCAACAGGTGCCCACTTACTCCGTACTCAGGATGCATTCCCATTGCAGGGTGTCAAATCTTTCATTTGTCCCTCTCAGTCAACCACGGAACGCGGCAAGGCTTCTGGTTCGTTCGTGGGAGGGGTAAAAGGCGAAGAATGGAGTCGGTCACGTTGGCTGCGCGCCCTTCCAGTGACAGCGCCATGCCTAATCCGGATAGTCTGATCTGTGCGGGGCGTGGAAGACCACGCCCGGTCTAACCGCATGGGGAAGGGATGAATCACATCGTTAGTACAACGATATCGGAGCTTATCAATCCCTTTCGAGTTCGTATATCACCAACAGTATGGTGTGGGTGTATTTGTGCTCCGGAAGCACTACGGAATACGAAGGTACCAGACCCAGTATCATTGATCCCTTGAAGGGACCGTGATGACGTGCCGCTACAACCATCGCACCATTTAATCAGTGCGCGGAGTTGGCCGCTTCCTCCCCATGCATTAATATACTTAGAGAGTGGAGCAGAATCCTCTTGTCTGGAAGTTAATCTTTTCTTAAAAGGACATTCCGCTAGGGATTACAATGGTCGCAAGTCGCAAGCCTAGCTTTCTCCGTACCCGTATTTAATGGGGGCCGCTGCAACGCTTTGTTGCCATTGCAGTTGATCATCTGATGGTGATGGTTCGATTTGCAGGAGATTCTAGACTGGTCAATTGTATCTTATCAGCAGACGCCAGACTGAAAACAGGGCCAGATAAAACAGGACGATGGCCTTTGATTTTGGTAAAAAGAAGGATGCGGTATCTGGCTCGGCATATATGGCACGTGCAAACGACGGTCGGTAAAGGAACCCAACCTGGTAGATAACAAACACAAACCATAACTCAGCGGGATGGAAAGTGAAGTGGTGCTGGGGTGATGAGTGGCCTCAGAAGCGCCAAAAAGAAAAAGGAAATAGATGATGTTTCCGATACGGGGAATCGAACCCCGAGCTGCCGTGTGAGAGACGGCGATGTTAACCATTACACCATATCGGATAGTTGCTGTAACGTGTCTCAGACTTATGCTTTATCAAGTCTAGCAAAGGCTTTACTTTTGTAAAGAGGCTAAAATCGTGAAGCCATTGATGCCGGGGCTTTGACAATAGACCGGCGTGTATGGATTCAAATACAAAGATGTCCCATCATACGCCGGCAAGGGATGATGTTGCGGTTCACCTGATACGTGCTCACAGACCTCTAAGCAACATCCCAGTTAACCGGCGCGACGTCCTCAACTCAAGGATAAAGTAGCCAAACCTCCGCGTCTGGCTTCAGCAACTATCCCGTGGCAGCCGGCATCACACCACCTGGGGGTGTCTTTGAGCCCCCTCCTACGACGCCGCCAGCCACATAGAAGCCCCTATCAAGGGACGCCCAACGCGTCATCAAACAGCTACAACTTCATCGCTCACATCATCAGCTGAGCCCATGGTGGGAGGTTCGACTTAGACCACAAACTTACGAACAAGTACTAGATATTCTGAGTGCTGATAAAACTCTCAACCATTACGTGGTGGACAAGGTGCGGTGAGCACTCCACGGTTTCCTACAAGAAAAACAAGCACTCCCTAAACATCTGTCTTAGGTACGACTACGATATCTGTCGTCATCGCTTCATAGTCCGAATGCCATGTCCCTTACAGGAAGTTTTTCCCACAAACGTAGCGAATGATATATTACAACAAATTAGGCAATTTCAACGACACAGTGGCCCTATCGGAAAGTTCGCTCTCGGACTAGATCACTTTGGCTCATCACGAATCCTTTTGCCTGAAGAAGCAAATAATGGGGAGCAAACATTCACCAGACGGGAGCCAGATATATCCCTTTTGGGCATGATCAAACACTCTACCCTGGTGTTGTCCCTGAGGTTTGCTATTCGGAGAAGAGCAAAAGCGTCTCCTATCTGGCAGATGATTATATACTTAATACAGATGGGAGTATCAATATGGTCATTGCCTTGGATATTGATTATCAGGGCTCACAGATAGCAAATCTTACGGTCTGGCAGCCGGAAATTTCCTGCGTGGATGGCTCAAGGAGCTCCGCGCGAAGGCTGTGATAGACGCCCCAGGTATGTCTTCTCCCCGGTAAGCACAAGTGATGATTGTCGATCTCGAGGAAATTCAGTTTCCTGATAAGATTGAGCCTTGGAGAACTAACGTTAACTTGGGCGGCGTGGGCTCTTTGATGAGCGATTTTAGAGATGTCCGCGACCCGGAACGTGAACCATCGCCTGTTCGCTTATGGATGGCGAATCATCATGACGAGAATACATTGGATGTGGTCGGTCTAAGAGGTTCTACGCAGTTAATGGACCGAGGAAACACGGAGGATCTAAAGTCTCCCGCCCCCTCGACATACATGAGCAAAGAGGAAATCATAAAACCAATGGCTGGGATATAATCGGAAAAAGAAAGATAGAGCCTCCCAACTATATGGGAAACCGGCCAAGGAAACAGTTCAGAAGCCTTTCCCCCTTGCGAATTTCATGATGCTACATTGGAGCAGTTGTTCTCATGCAGCAGAACCTAATCGTCGATTCTGTTACTATAAGGATCGCATGCCATCGTCAATCACTACTGAGAAGGCCTCATAAGCAGTACACACAATGGGTCTAATTGGTCTCCGCAGAATATTCATTGAGAAAGGGTCCACGTTTAATTGCCCCGGAGAAGCGTGTTTTCTTTTTCCACTGACAGCTAGATGATCGAGATGAAGAGCGAGGGAGAGGAAGAGGCAGAAGCTTGGTGTTGTAGGACCTTTTGAGGGGCAAATCGAGAGAAAAAGCAGCTTCAGACGAAAGGAAGACGGGATATTGCAGAAGAGAGATTGGTAATTATTGGGGTTATTGCTTGTCTAGGGCTTTTGATATAGTCGTAACACTAGACAACGGGAAATAACTGACGTCATTCATAGATGAGGCTGCCGGTCATGAAGAATTACTCTTACTCTACATTGTTTAGTGATTTGACTCTTAGGTTTAATGAGTAGCTTTTAGATATTTCTTATTCTTATATATACAGGACCATATTCAAAGATCGTTCATTTTCCATGTTTCTGGTTGAATTCATCCGCCACCCGCCTTGTCGTAGTGATGATATCGACACAACCGGGAGAATCGGAGTGACAACAGATGGACAAAGGATAGTTCTTCAAAGGAAGCTGCACTGTGCTACCGTCGGTTGCAGTCACCGACTGCTCCTCGATCTGCTGCCGCACGTGCTTTTCCAGATCCCCCAGATCCCAGGGTTTCTTCTTTCGGTCAATCACCAGCATACCCTTCGAATCATACTTGACGTCACCGTATAGCTCCGCCCAAAATTCGATTCCCAGGTCCGTCGCCGCCTTTTCCATTTGCGTTCCGGCCAGCCCGAATACCGGCACACCCTTGGGAATCCCCAGCATCACCGCCTTGGCCACCTCGTAGTCGCGACACATCATGCCGTACAACACCCCATGAGGTTTGACGTGGTGGAGAGGCACACCCTCGCGGTCCAGGAAGCCCTGAAGGGCGCCCACCTGGTAGATGGTCATTGCGGTGAGCTCCTCCGGCGTGAGTTTCATCTCCCGTCGCCCGAAACCTTGGAGATCCGGTAGTCCGGGATGGGCCCCCATTCGGACGTTGTGGGCTTTACAGTTCCGAACGGTCTCCATCATGATCAAAGGATCGCCACCGTGGAACCCACACGCGATGTTGGCGATGTCGATCATGGGGAGGAGTTCTAGGTCGGGGCCACACGCCCAATTGCCGTACTGTGAAGGTGTTAGTCGATTACAGGAGGCATCAGGATGTCTTCTATCCAGAGGCAGAGAAGGTAGTGAAAAGGAGAGAAAGAGTGGTACTTACGGCTTCGCCCATGTCGCAATTGAGCAATGCTTTCTGCTGTATCGGCGCCATTATGGTTCTTTTCAATTGTGTCGAATCCAAAGTAAACTAATATGGAAGCCAATCGATCGAGAATGAAGAAGAGCAGGAAGATACTTCAGTCAAATGTGAAGTAATAAATAGTGTGGGTGAATCAACCTCGTGAAGCAGTCGAAGGAGGGGTTGTGATTCTTATCAAGAAGTTTGGGTCATCGACTCCGCCCGCGACTCCAAAGTCTCCAACTGCAGATCCCCCCGCGTGCAACTCCAACCTGAAGCTGCCGAACCGACTTATCGTCCACGCCTGATTCGTACTGCTGCTGTGAAGGGAACGCTCCGTCATTGGATCCTAGCACCGAGAGTTTTGTATCAGGCCAGACGAGGCAATGGCATCTATCCTCTATTTAACCGGCACAACCGTCCAATCCGTTGAGACACATGGCACTGCCCCTCGTTGCGTCAATTGATCACGATGGGTGCCCTCAAGACATTATTAATCGCTAACCGTGGCGAAATCGCGGTGAGAATCTTGAAGACAGCCAAGTAAGGGAACCTTTGGTTCTATCTTGATCTTCTTATCCGGCAGCGACCGGATTCGACAACCGCTAACCGCCAGCATCAGGAAGTTGAATATTCGGACCATTGCTGTCTATACCGAACCAGACGCAGCTTCTACTCATGTTCACCTAGCCGACGAGGCATTTCTCCTCTCCGGGGCGCCCTCAAAGGCGTACATTGATGGGTAGGTTTCATCGATCCGGATCTGATGTCATAGCTGACTCTAGCCAGTGATCAAATCATCGAGATCGCCAAACAAAACCATGTAGACACGATTATTCCAGGCTATGGATTCCTGTCGGAAAATGCAGACTTTGCTAGAGCCGTGGCTGCCGCTGGCATGGTTTTCGCTGGCCCTTCGCCTGAGAGCATCGAGGCTTTCGGTTTGAAGCACACCGCACGAGACCTTGCCACAAAAGCAGGGGTGCCCATTGTACCCGGCTCACAGGGTCTAGTGACGAGTGAAGATGAAGCGGTGGCAATTTCGAAGAATCTAGGATTTCCGGTAGAGTGTCCGATCGCGGGATATAGGCACCAACAAGGCTAACTGTACCCCAGGTCATGCTAAAGGCTACGGCCGGCGGAGGTGGAATGGGTTTGCTGACGTGTAACACCGAGAAGGAGGTTCGCGAGTCCTTTGCCACCGTCAGGTCTCGAGGGGAGGCTCTATTCAAGAACGCCGGGATGTTCATTGAGCGTTATTACCCGTCGAGCCATCACATCGAAGTTCAGGTCTTTGGAAACGGTAACGGCAAGGCCATTGCCATTGGTGAGCGCGAATGTTCGATTCAGCGGCGCCACCAGAAAGTCATTGAAGAATGCCCGAGTCCATTCGTGACGAGAAACCCCGGCCTCAGGCAAAAGCTGTGTGATGCTGCGGTCAGTCTAGCGGAGTCAATCAAATATGGCTCGGCCGGGACTGTGGAGTATCTCGTGGATGACGAGACGGGCGCGTTCTTCTTCCTTGAAATGAACACTCGCCTGCAGGTCGAGCATGGAATCACAGAGCTCTGCTATGGAGTTGACCTCGTGGAGCTCATGTTGAAACAGGCGGATGCTCAGCTTTCGGGCAACAGAGGTGTAGAGGCAACCTTCCTTGCCGGATTTCCAGTGGATGCCCCGTCAGGTGCAGCTATCGAAGCCAGAGTCTATGCCGAGAACCCAGTCAGAGATTTTGTCCCGTGCCCTGGAACCTTGCAGAGCGTTGAATGGAAAGAGCTTCCCGGATCTAGAATAGATACGTGGGTCTACAGAGGGGTGAAGATATCGGCCAACTATGGTGCGTTTGCCATGAAACCATCAAACTATATCGAAGAGCCACACTAACAGCATGACCAGATCCACTCCTTGCGAAAGTCATGTTCCATGCACCCGACCGGCAACAGGCCATCGAGGGCATGAGGAAAATACTACTCGAATCACGCATCTGCGGCCCTCCAACAAACCTAGAATTTTTGGCCGAGATACTTGCTGCTGAGATATTCGTTGCTGGAAACACGCTGACCAAGTTTCTGGAAACGTTCGACTATCATCTGTCAGCTATCGATGTTATCTCCGGCGGTGCCTACACACTGATCGAAGATTGGCCTGGTCGTCCGACCTTAGGACGAGGCTTTTGCCACTCCGGGCCAATGGACCCTTTCGCATTCCGCATTGCAAACGCCCTTGTAGGCAACTCGGCCGGCGTCGAGGCGCTGGAAATTACACTGAGTGGACCCGAGTTGCGATTCCTAGGACCATCGATAGTCTCTATCTGCGGTGCCTCTGTTGAAGTCAAGCTCGACGACAAGCCGATCCGCATGTGGTCAAGAATCCAAGTAGCTGCGGGACAGCGATTGAAAATCGGAAAGACCACCGGAAATGGCTGCAGAGCCTACCTCGCCATATACGGGGGATTCCTGAACGTTGCCGAGTGGTTTGGATCGAAGTCCACGTCGCCAATGGTTGGCGTAGGAGGTTATCAGGGTCGACAACTTGCGCCGGGTGATCTTCTATCAATAACGAGTCAGGTGCCAGAGGTCCAGGGTGAGCTTTCGATACCGGAGGCCCTTATCCCCACATACCCCGATAGCTGGGAGATAATGGCCATGCCGGGACCTTACGACGAGGGCTATCTCGCCCCGGAAAGCATCGATATGCTTTACGAAACGGACTGGAAAATTTCCCACAATGCGGCCCGCGGTGGGATTCGCCTGATTGGGCCCAAGCCTAAATGGGCTCGTTCGGATGGAGGCGAAGGTGGTGCTCATCCGTCCAATTTGATTGAATATGGCTATGCGATAGGGTCTCTTAATTGGACGGGCGACGACCCTGTCATCTTCCCTCAAGATGGTCCGGATTTCGGTGGCTTCATCACTAGCCATACGATCGTGAAAGCCGATCTCTGGAAGCTCGGCCAGGTCAAGGCCGGTGATACTCTGAAATATCGAGCAGTTTCGCTGGCAGACGCTGTAGCAGCTCGCAACGAGAGGGAAAACTTCATCGCTCAAGTTGAGGAGGGTTGTCGGAAGGGAAATCTAAGCGGCATCAAGCCAGTGACGGATCATCTCCCTCCGGCATTGACCACGCAGACTCGCGGGTCTGGTCTGGTTCACCAGATCGAAGAGAAGGGGAGCCAGCCACTGGTATCATATCGACAGGTATGTCCACCTCCAGAGTCAAACCAAATCACACATAACTGACGAATCCCCTACAGGCAGGAGATGACTATATGTTGATTGACTACGGCCATGGATCTTTCGACCTGAACCACCGCTGCAGAGTGACATCTCTCAAGAAGATGCTTACCGAAGCCAAGGGAGACATAACATTCTCTACCGGACTAATCTCAATGGTGGGATGTGGCAACTGTAAGATTCCCTTCCCTTCTCCTCAACCCCCCCATCCCCTAATCTTTTACACTAACCACCTCTCTCAAACAGCCCTAATGCTCTACTACGACGGCACCAAAATCCCCCAAGCCACCCTCCTCACCTACCTCAGCAACCTAGAAACCCAACTCGGCGACCTCCGCCGCGCCAAAATGCCCAGCCGGCTCTTCAAACTGCCCCTAACCTTCGAAAGCCAGCGCCAAAAAGACGCCCTAACCCGCTACATAGAAACCCAACGTCCCTACGCCTCCTACCTACCCGACAACATGTCCTTCGTCGCCAAGAACAACGCCTTCACGAAATCCGAATTCGAAAACATATATCTCACCGCGCACCTCATGGTCGTCTCCGTCGGGTTCTTCACTGCCCTCCCACTCGCCTTACCCGTCGACCCCCGGCAGCGGATGAACTGTCCCAAAATGAACCCGAGTCGGGTACATACACCCGCAGGCTCGGTCTCGTGGGGCGGCAGCTGCATGGCGCTGTATAATGTCGATTCGCCCGGCGGGTATCAAATGACGGGGATGACGATTCCGGGCGTGGATATCCTGGGTTCGAAGCGTGGGTATACAGCTAGTAGACCGTGGCTATTTGAGGAATTCGATCAGATCACGTTCTATCGCGTCGAGGAGGATGAGTATGAGCGGCTTCTTGCGCGGTTTAATAGCGGGCGGTATGAGTATGAGTGGGAGGATGTGGTGTTCGATATGGCAGAGCATAATAAGCTGCTAGACGAGACGAGGGATGAAGTTACCGCGATCCGCGCGAGACAGCGCCAGGCGCAGACGGAGATGGATCAACTAGAGACGGAGCTATTGGAGCGGTGGGCGAGGGAGAAAGCGGAGAAGGGCGTGCCGGTGGACGAGGTGGAGAGTTTGTTGAAGGATCCGGAGGTGATGGCTGTGGATGCGCCGTTGAATGCGAATGTGTGGAAGGTGGAGGTGAAGCAGGGGGAGAAGCTTGGGGAGAATCATCTCGTGGTGGTACTGGAGGCGATGAAGTTGGAGATCGCGGTGAGGGCGGAACCGGAGGTCGTGGGTGCTTCGGTCGAGAAGGTCTTGGTGCAGCCGGGGGATTCGATCGAGGCTGGGAAGCCGTTGGTGTTGGTGAGGAAGGCTTGATCTTCTGTGGTTTTTGATGTATGCCTGATGATTCGTTGTATTTATTGTCTAGAATATTTATCCGTACGCTTTGAGGAACTATAATTTCATACGGGCAGTGCCTGCCTTGAATTTTAGTACCAAGGTAAAAGAAGTATCAAGGTAAAAGAAATAGATAAAATCTTAATCTACTAAACCAGGGGTATTGTATTAATCATTATCTCATGATAAAAAGTAAAAGTGAAAAAAAAAAAAAGAAAAGAAAAATAGAGCAGCACTTGCTGAAGTCTCGAAAGAGATCAAGACAGCAATCAAGAAAAGAATAAAAAAGAAAAGGGAGGCCCAGACCATCTAACCCCACCAAAAACTCACGCTGACACCAGCCTTCAAGCCCCGAACGTAATGCCACCATCCCACGGGGATATAAAGGCTCTCGCCCTCTCTCAGCACCGTCTCGACGTACTCCGCCTGAAGGAAACCAGGCCACATGGCGTCCCACTGCTCTGATTCGGCGGGAGAGAGCTCAATCGCCGCAAGGTCGACCTGGGAAGTATTGGACATGTCAATCAGCTGCGGTTGCTGATCGGGGCCACGTTCCCCGTGATGATTCGGATTTGAGTGGTCGTTTCTGACCTCTGACGACGAGGTCTCGTTGACGGATTCCATTCCCTTGGGATGAATCTGCGAGGCTGGAGTGTGTGGGGAGTAAAGACGGATGTACTTGGTTCCCGCGACCTGCACGAGGATGTTGTGGTACGGGTCGTGATGGAGAGGGGATATGGTCCACGACGGACCGATCCAAGTATTGATGATCGGGTCGCTGGGGAGGCCCATGTCTGAGGAGTGGTGTGATGCAGTGTCGTTTTCGTGACGTTCATGGTCCGAAGTGGTGGACATGGCTTCGGAGTCGATGTCCTTGGTCCGTTTCTCCTGCTCGCGGCACTTCTTCAGGTAGACCGGCGTGCCGGGTTCCGGGCTGGGTGGATCGATGTAACAGTAGTCGGGGATGCAGATATCCTTGCGCAGGGCGGGAATCTGGGAGAGCAGGTCATGCTGCGCCATATAGCCGGTTTGGGGCTCGTCGTCATCGCCATCGCCCCCGTTGGCGTCGTCCCCTCGCCAGATGTATCGGTCGACAAACTCGCCAAACTCCATGATACGCTGACCCCAACCCTCGTCGGTGTACGATCTGCCGATTTCCACAGGCACGAGCCGTCGACCGCCCAGGGTGCGTCCGAACCAGTAGTCCCGCGAAGCCCAAGGACGCGTCGACATCGCGGGCCAGTGTTCCACCGCGTCGGTAATCACTAGGGGCGTTCGGACAGAATTAATATGATGTTCGATGGCGCTGAAGGATGGTGCAGAAACACGTGTGACGGGATGTTTTATCTGGGGCGCGGGGATCGAATCTGGAGGGAAAAGAGGAGGGGAGGTCTTTCGGCGCTTCGCAGCGGGGCGTCCAGCTTCGTCGAAGGTTTCGGGGTCATCCACCGAGGCCGCATTTTCGGTATTTGAAGACAAGATCGCAGTCTGTAGAGCACCGAGGAGAGATTCTATGAGTGTTTCGCGCCAAGGAGCGCCGGTCATGATAAGCGCTTTATCGAGGATGTGTATCATCGGCGAGAGCCATGGTGCGGTCGAGTCCACCTTTATCCCCCCGCCATCTCCGTCCCGTATACGATTAAGGTCCTCGATTAGATGCGACAGCCATGAAACCTGGTTTTTTTCGCCATCAGCGTTCAAGTTCTTCTCGCTTAACAAGCCACAGTTGCTGCAGATCTGAAGACAAGCCTTGCCGATGCTCGCGTCGGTGTAGAGCCGTCGCCAACAGATCTCGACATCCTTGAAGGGGAAAACGCGTAGTTTCGCGTCAGCAATCTTAAGGGCCTTATCAGGCGAGCTGAGCACGAGGTTCCGATGAGCTTCAATATCGTGGTTGAGGCATTGCAGAATGGGGTCGTCAGAGGCCGGCTCGGCGATGGTGGAGAGCGCAAGGGCGATGACCCCTGGGAGGAGAACCATGATTTTATAGGTAAGCGGGCATGGAGCATAAGCTCTCTAATAGGAATACTCGAAGGCGTAAATGCTATCACGTAGTAATAAGCGAAAAAAAAAAAAAATTCACGTTGAGGCACGGTTTTTTCACGTTGGGTGATTCATGGTGTTGCTGTTGATGTTTCTTTGTTCTGACGCGCTTTCTTATTTTTTTTTCCCTCTTCACGACGTCATACTGGATTCATGTGATTCACAACTACATTTCCAGCACAACATCAACATTACTGAGTAATGATATGTTCAACATGTTGGTTTTCATAAGTCTGCATTATTTATGACAGATGAGGGTAACGTCTCTCTAAACATTCACATTCATATCAAGTTCGCTTCAAAGTGGTGATTCTCAGTGTATAGATCAGCAACATGTTGAGTGTATCCTCTCAGCCCGTTGTTACTGTTGATGCAATCACTCTTCGAATAAAGCAATTCATAATATTATACACTGCTTGCCAAATGCTCCCTCAATCAGCATAAGGCTTGCTGACAGGTTGTTTATAAATACAAAGCATGGTGCTATACAAGATAAAGAGACTTCGAGGGCCGATTGCAGCCCCTTGCAATTCTTGGTCAAAAACAGGCCCCTTTTCAGACGCCAAGAGTCGGCCCTTGCAAATCAATCCAGAAATTCCATGACGAGTTTAGGAAGTTGGCTTACGCCCTCGCCTCTCATGGCACTGACTGGGACGGCGCAGACCTTCTCCTTCCATCCGTTTGTGTGACCGCCTGGGTGCTCGACTTCGCCTTTCTCGACAGAGCCGAGGTATGCACGCAGCTTTTTGAACTGCTCCTGCGTTTCTGGGAGATCAGCTTTGGTGGCCACGACGAACCACGGCTTCGTGTGAATAGGAGGCAGGGAAAGCTCGGGGAGATTGCTCGTGCTGTTGAGCGGTTGATGCTCCTCAGGATGGAGCTCGGGGAGGCCACGAGTTGGGGGGACCCAGGCCAAGGGATCCTCCTCGTCTTCTTGGGAGGCCGGTTCCATGTCGCGCACCCGCTCGTATTCTCCCAGCTCGCGCCAGAGATTCTGCAGTCCCTCGACGGGGTCCCCAGCGCTGAGATCGACCACAAAGGCCAGGATGCCGGCCCGCTCGATGTGTCGCAGGAAACCTAGACCCAGGCCGCGATCCAGATGGGCGCCTTCAATCAGACCCGGAATGTCTGCGATTGTAAAATTGGTCCGCGGAGCCTTGCCCTTGGTTTCAACCAGTGGTCGTCCCTTGTGATCGTCGATCACCACCGTGCCGATATTCGGCGACAGGGTAGTGAATTCCCAATTTCCGATCCGCGTGCGACTATTGGTCAAGGAGCGAAGCAGCGTGCTTTTCCCAGCGTTGGGTTTGCCAACCAATCCAACGTCCGCAAGCAGTTTCAATTCGAATTCTAGTTCAAGACGCTTCCCACCCTCGCCCCTCGACGCAAAATTCGGCCGGGTGATGGAACGCGAAATCCAATGCGGATTGCCCAACCCCCCGGCTCCGCCTGCAGCCAGCAAAATGGGCTTGTCCATATGGTGGGAGAGGTCGAGGTGGATGGGGGCCTTCGGTTCCAATGAGGCAATGTGCTGTCGTCGGGGCGGATTCTTGGGGAACACGGTCGTGAGAAAATCGGACGGGTTGGTACCAGGGTAGAGCACCCAACGGTCATGCCGTACAGAGGGGAGACCAATCTCGTCGAGCTCATCCGCCCTGTCCATGCCCTTCTTGCGTTGTTTCAGCCGGATTTCCTCCTCGGCCACAGGGTCGTACCGGTCAACCTCACGCACGACAGTCCCGACAGGGACCTGTATCAGGACATCCTGGCCCCGCTTTCCCCCTTTGCTCTTGCCCTGTCCATTTCTGCCACGACTGGCCTTGATGATACCCCGTCGGGCCAGCTTATGCAGACTGGTCATACCCTCGACGGCCTGGATATAGACACTTCCGCCGCTGCCGCCGTCGCCGCCATTCGGTGGGCCCTCCTCGATGTATTTTTCGCGAAGAAACGAGACGCACCCGTTCCCACCGGATCCCGCGTGTATAATCGAGCGACATTTATCCTGGAAGATGAATCGGGAATAGTCGTCGGCCGAGGGGTTGAGGTGCGACAGTTCGGGGTCATGGTTGGCATTGGGACGATACACCCCCGGTTCCATGGTGTCCGTCTGTGAGCTGTACAAGCGACATGTTTGGAGTACCCTGTTCGGTCTATTGCCGATCGAACGAAGGACAGAAGTACGTTGTAGGAGCGAAAATGAGAGCCAAAGGCCTGATCGTTGGGTCGTCATTTCTGTCAGACTAAGCTAGGAATCTCTCATCCTGGGATGAAAGATCCTATGTGTCGGGGTTAGGGAGATTATTTCGAAAATGAGCTTACCACCATCTTCCTTGGAATTCGTTCAAAGGGCTGGTGGGTAAGTGATGCAATGGCCGACAATCGAGAGCTGGCAGATGTTGCACCGTTATCGCGTCGCAGATCGACTGTGCACGTGACCTTATCAGCACCTGACATGATTGATGCCTTGGGGATATGGCAACTGACCGTGATACCATAGAGGGCTGATTTTAAATTCTAACTACATTGCATGTGCGCAAGGAAAAAATAGAAATGAAAGAGAGAGAGAATAGATAGAAGCACCATACCATATCTGCATTGTATCTGATGGCCAGAATGCCAGGACGTAGCAATACTGTTTGGTAATCGTCGTATACATACATCCTCAGGATCAATCCTAGATGCGAATAACTTGTGGCAGGATACACTAGCTACAGCACTAGTTTAACTGCTATTTCAAAGATACTGTTAGATCTGCAGATACCTGATTGTATATTTTGAACTGACTCTACAATGGAGAAGAAACGGAAGCTGGAATGTTACAACATTCTAAATAGGATTATATATTTTGATCACAGTGTTTGATATGGCCCCAAGAGCACCAGTTGGAAATTCAACGTCGAAATCACACCAGACAAATCTATTTCCTCTACCGTGTTAAACGCGATATGTGTTACCCCTAGAAACAGCTATCCGGTTCTACAATAACACAATTTGAATCCTACCTTGGTCAGGGTACGTCCATCAGTTGCTACAGGTCGGTGTGTGTGTGCGTAAGTGCAGACGTTTTTCTGCTCCAACTCATGTCACCGCCAGACGCCCCACAGAAAATCGGCTGGACCTGAGTCTCTTCATTCCAAGAAAGCTTCTTGTGCCTACCTCGTAACCAATGAAGGGCCTGGAAGCGAGTTGGGGGTTTCCATTGGTCCCGTCTCTGGGGATCTGACACTTGACAGCCCGGCTCTCCTGAGTTTTGACTCATCCATTCTACCGGAAGGTGTTGATTCACGAGTCATGATAGTCGGACAGTCATGATGTAATGCATGTCTAGACCCCTTGGCGTCGTTTCGACCTTGTTGATAGTCGTAATCCCGATGAACCTGGAACAGGTCCTCCCTTGCGGACAGAGCGCCACGGCATCGTTCGGATCCAAATCCGGTTTCCTGGGCGTCGAAGTCGCGTGTTCCTTGGAAGGAATTCTCCATAAGACTCTCTATGACCAAGTTCTTTGGGATCCAGAAGGCGTAGATCCTGTGTATAGGACATATTGCTTTTCGCGGTGTAGCCAGTGACCAGGCTTGGAACATACCGTGCACAACAGGGGATCCACACGCCCATATTCAGATTGCGCGCAGTTCCTGTCACGAAAGGATTCAAGGAGGTTGAAGACGTTGTTGCTCTGGGAAACTGAATCGCGATATGCAACACAGCATGCCCGAGAGAGACCGCATGCAAGATGTCAATCCGGCCAAATGATCCGACCAATCCCGAGACGCTTTGTTTCCCAGTACCGTAGACCAGCAGATCCAATCTGACCTTATGCGGACTGAAATCCAAGGCTCTGGCATAACGCGTGGATACTGTCCAATTTGGAGAAGCTGCAAGGTGTCGTGGCAGCATAGGAGCTCCGTCGAAGACCACCGGTATCCGGATGAGACCGATGCTGACGAACATAATGCATGCCGTACCCGGAAAAGCGGTGATCGGGGTTGATGAAAGAACGAGATACAGAGTCGTAAGTGAGGCAAGTCGGGCCCTGAGTGATCTTCTGAGAATTTAGGCGGTCACCAGGATATCTCTGTTGGTCAATTTTCTAACTTCTCATTTTCTTCCTTGTTTCTTTCATTTCTTTTTTTTCTTTTTTAATTTCTCTCTCTCTCTCTCTCTCTCTCTCTCTCTCCTGTTTTTATCTCTGCTGCTAACGTTCAGCCTTCCCGAGCAGCTCGGCAATCCGCCGACAGCGCTCTCCAGGAACATGCATGATAAGCCGTACGGAGTCTCTTGTCAGACTGTCTGACAAATGCTTATTAGCAAACTTCCCTTGGAAGGTAATCTGGCATTCGACACCGAATAGGCCGCGAACGATGGAATCCAAGTGGATCGCATTTCAAAATGATCTGATAGAATCTGCACGTCGGCTCGAATAATGTGGAAAAGAAGTTGTTCATCTCTCAACCGATTAAGGATTGCAAAGCAGCCCGGAGCTACATAAACGGAAGCATGCGCCATACCCGCACACAATGCCTATGTTTTTTTATTTTTCTTTTCGCAATTTTGCAAGCTGGTTGGTGCGAGGTAGCAAACATGAAGCCACGGAGCGAAAATAAGATCATCGTAAGACTATTGTCGGGTCAACCCTAGTAGCCGGTGCAGTTCATTTTGGACCTGTCATATGTCACAATCCACTACCGATGGGGGCCAAAAATAAATTAAAACAGGTGGAAGAAAGGAAAAAAAAAAAAAAAAAAAGAAAAGAAGAAAAAAGAAAACAGTTTGCCACTCAATACATTGACACTTTACACAACCAAGTTCGTGCTATGGCTGCAATCTAAATCCTGGTTTCATTAGTGCTGATAAAGGAAAAAAAAAAAAAAAGAAAGAAAGAAAGAAAAGAATTAGTGCAGGACTAGGGTGAGGTTCCCCATCGGCGATGGATCACCTACGGAACGAGTCGAGATGGATATAGTTGATTCTCCGCCAAGGACAAACGAGCAATCCAATCATCACGACCGGAAATAGCCCGACCCCTTTCTTTGTGGTCTGTACGATTCTAAGCCATGAACTTAGAAATGGAAAGTGTTGGATTTGCGAAGGCGTGCACTAGTTCGGAGCCGACGCGACCAAGATACGAAAGTACCATATGTCGTCGGCTGATGCTGCCTAGTAACTACTCCTTCCCAATTCCTCACCGAATGCCGACGTTCTTCCACCCCCTAGATTGCTAGCATCGTACTTTTGGCCGGCCCTGAGACCCAGACCGGCCCAGGCCAGTTTCCGCGGAGGATCGACTGGCGCTCCATTTGATCCGAGCTTACGCTAGTTTATCGACAGCCTCATCTTGGATACCGAAGCGGATACCGATGCAGGAATCCATTTCCATGCCCAGTGGTTGTCATAGGGAATCAGCCAACCTCGTAGCCAACCTCGAGGCGCCGGGCTTTGAACGAGGGCCTAGATCTGAGCTGGGCCAGCGCCGTGCCGTTCCTTCAGCTGAAACAGAAACCTATAACCCGTTGACTTCTCAGGGGAAAATACTTCCAGGATCAGCCACCGATGCGGTATCACGGTAAGGACCAACAGCTTCACGGTATCAGTCCAGTCCAATCCAAGATGCTTGGCGAGTTGTTGTCACCGCTAGAAAACGGTGGCAGCCCGAGGCTGGGACGAGGCGGTCGATAAGCATGCGCATGTGGATTGTAGACAAAGAATGTAGGACTCATTGTTGTACAAGCCTCGAGACTGAAAGACAGTCAGCACAAATAAGAAAATGAAAAATTCTACCCTCCCACAAACGATTGATAGAGAAGCGCTGACGTACATATTAAGTACCCGACATTTGACAGGCTGGGCAGTGACAGGCATCAACTGTTTTTGCTTTTCTTTTTCTGTTTTTCTTTGTTGAAAAAAGAGAAGAAAAAAATGACCAAGAAAAAAGGATAGCCCCTGCTCCCTGGCGATTCCTTGATAGGTAAATGGTACGTTATACGGAGTACAAGGGGGAGCAATTCCGTTATACCGACAAAAAGCCCTTGCACGGCGCATAGGGGTCAGGTGGTGCCACGGTAGAGGCAAGTCTTGTGTGAAATGAATGAGGCCATTGCCGGCCAAATGATCGATCGGTATGCGCCCATCGCTGCGTGTTTGGTGGGTCTATTGTATGTGTCTAACAGCCCTCCTGACGCATACTGGGATAAGGTACGAACCATTTCGTATATATGTATCAAGCATGTACGTGGATATGTACATACATACGCTCATGCATGGCATACATAATTTCAACCAGTTGGAATCGATATGATGTGCTTAAGGTGCGTTGACAAAGAGAACTCTCTCTCAGTCTCCACTGGAAAGTCACTCCATTGGGGACAGCGAGCACCTGGAAGGACCTAAATTTAGTCCTTCGTTGAGGCTGGGCCCTTTGGTGATGCAGCCTGGTGTGTGTCTCTGTTGTCCTTTGTATCCATTTTTCTTTTCTCTCGTTTTTCTTTTGCTTGCAGGATGGCAGGTTCAACGGGGGCCTAGAATTTTCGGTGTATGTACAAAAGTACTGTACGGAGTATATCGAGTGGCGAAGGAATGATGGAAAAAGCCCTCCTTAGGCTCCTCTATTATCGTCCATACTATTACTTCATACTGCAGATGGAATTTTCTCAGTCATGGGGTGGGGTTTCCCTCATTGTACTGTATCTCGATCGCTCCTTAGCTCGTATCGCATCGCATCGATCTACTAAGTCCCTAGACCGTGTGAGCAACAATGCAGTAGCTCGCTGTCACACTGAGCTTGCATCTGCAGTCAAGACAAATGGAACAAAACTGAAAACAAGACTAACATCAATCACACAGCCCTTCCAAGGACCGAGATGGTTGATAATCGAGTTATTCACGGCGTGATCGTATTCATCACATCACCTGTCAATTTCTTCCCCCCGTCGATTCCGGCAGAAGGACTCGGTACGTACGCTGTAACATTCCACGCTTGGACGTGTTCGCGATCAACAGTTGCGTCACGCAGATACATTGGACCTGAAAGGTTCCGCAGTGGAGCCCGGTGGCTCACTCGAGTCTTAACCATCAGGTTAGATGGGCGAATGGGAATGTGTTCCTGGCACCGCTGGAAAGGAGAGAGGCGGTTAGGGAGAGCTGAGTCCTGCTGAGGTCACCGTACAGCGGGCCATGGCCTCACCGTTCCTGTTTCGCCTGCAGCTCACATGATCGAAGCAGGTACGAAGTTTCTGTCGTCGGCCCTAAAAAGGGGGTGAAACGGTGTGTAATTTCTTTGCGCCAGCCATGTCAATTGTTATCATTATAATAACCATTCTGGATATCTTTCTTGTACGGTACAGATTGAAATATGAAAAACGGAGAGCATTAGTATATAGAAATAAATTAAATTCGCCAACTCTCAACAATTTGGTACTCCGTGGTGAAGCAGTAAAAACAAATGTGGATAATAATAAAACAGACTTTCAGACGTGAGAAAGACAAGACACTGGACCCATCCAGGAGTCAATTGTTATCCGTCACCGCGGCACCGGATTGCATTCCGCCGGGGAAGCCGTTTAGTACCAGAATTGGGGCACTAAAGGTACGCCGTAGAGGCGACTAAGTTGTTCCTGAAGGTTCTCTTTTGCCACCCAGAAACTAGAACGTACTGTACTGAGTAGAAAGTACGGAGTACAGTAGCAACGAAGAAAGAGCATGCCAAGCCTTATCCATAAAAGATCCATACATACATACATGCAAACCTTACTCCGGGTTCAGTTCTATTTCGGGTCATTTTGATTCATTTTAGTCTTTGAATCTTTACAGGTAATTTTCTGCCTTACGTTTCTTTGTAATTTTATCTCATTCTTTTATTTCATTCTTTTTCTCTGGTTAAGACAGGACGGGACGGATATCCTTCCAGTCTCCCACCCGTAACTTAGTAACTTATCTACGGAGTCGCAGGTTAGCAGACCGGAATTGACCTCATTCTCCACAGAACCTGATCCCGAGCCGACACCCGTAGCCTAACATTCTCAGTCTCACTCTCACCGTACATTAATGATTAAACATTTTCTCCTATTCCTTACCCCCTTGAAGCTGTGGAGAAAGAGTAGAGACACGGGACCCCTCCTCGTTACCAATCGCAAAAGCAAATAGTTAATTGAATGGAAGACTTGCCCGTCACCGCCGCGCCACAAAGGTACCTACCGTAAATCGTACTTTAGTCTCCTAGCGACCTTCCCCTTCTTACAGTAGTCGAAATTTAATTAAAGTACATAGCGAATCACCACCCCCAGAAATCCGCCTCCGGGTCATCTAATGGAAAATCCTGCTTTCCTTCATTTTTTAATTTTTTTTGGTGTTTCACATTGCAGACTTGAAATTAATAACCAACTGATTTACGCAATGGTCTATTCTATTGGTCCGGGGAAGTGCATCCGGACCCAGCTTCCCATAGTACAACTCGGATGCCGTGGAGTTCGTACCTATTTGACCTAACTAGCTGACTCCCTGGAGTCCCTGCTGGAACCTGATTCTTTGGCTCGTTTTTGTTCAGCTATCACGCGACGTTTGGTTTGTGTCACAATTGAAATATTAGAAACTTTAATATAATATTTTCTGGCGTTCTGTATACGGAGTAGACTAACTAGAGAAGTAGTTTAGAGATCCCTGTACTCCGTATGGAACATTGTATTATTGATGCTCCGTAGATCTCCACTGGCTTAACATGATCCTTTCTTCCTTTTCCTACTCCGCAAAAAGAAAGAAAAACTCGATGTATGAGAACTAAGCACTTACTGTTTAGAATGCATACCTAATTAGTATAAATGGCTAGAACAAGGATCAACTCCCACTAACCTATAAGATCCCTGGAACTATAGATGACATGGTGCAGCGCAATCTACTGTAGTCTACCTGCCTGATATGTACTGTAGTCTGTACAACAGTGATGAGCAAGTAAGCCAGAACTACCGAACCACTCACCCACACCGTACGAGGGTGATCCCAGCTGATGGCCTTCCAAGGATATTCCAACATTTACATCTATCTTATTTCTGATCCGCCACAACCGCGCACTCGCATTTTCCCTGCCTGCCTGCTGTCTTTCTCACACCCTCCCTTCGCCTGGTTAACTACGGTAATTGCTTGGGGAGTTAGTCCGTTTGCAGTAATATAGGCCATGTCTTTATTATTATTATTATGATTATTATTATTATTATTCCGTACGGTGTATCATCGATCCTTCGCTGTTGAGTGGATCGGAGGATCTTATTTGTTGATCGCCCGACTCCTTGACCCATGCGTCGGTGGATTATCCCTTTTTTCCAAATTTTTCTCTCCTTCAATCCCGTACTTCCGTTCTTTAATTTTCTAGAATCCTTCGGTACATGAATCCTGCTTTACCCTATCAGGTATTATGAAGTATTAACACGGAGGCAAGATCCCGTGCGGTGGGTGGTAATAATCATGAAACATACACGCGCAACCCCCCCGCCACCCTCCAAGACAGACAGCTTGATTTGAGTCAGGTTGTCTGACGGTGGCGGGTCGAGGCGGTAAACGAAAGGATTTAGTTATTGTGGATTTGCTTAGCGACCTTTGTTTCACGATGAGGGAAAAGATGGAAGTTTGGAAGTTTGGGAGGAAGACAGAATAGAATGTAACTGCACAAAGTATGAGGACAACGTCATGTTTAACCATTCATTGCGGACCCGACAATCTGGCGCGGATGCTGCAACTCTAGAATGATCCACAAAGTACATAATCTCCAGCCAACAAGGATCCGGTGGCTTGCGACCTGAAAGCTGATGAATCCATTTGCGCTGAACTGGGTCTAATTGGGGGTCGGTGGGGAGGTCGGCATTATGTAAGACTAAGATCCTGTAGTTACCCGGCCACAACTCTGTACTAGAGTCCAGGCAAATGGATTCTTGCAAGGTTGAAGGAGAAGAAAGGAAGTGAAAAGACGGTGAAGGGACTAAAAAGAGGGAGAGAAAGAGCCTGAGATGGATCTGGTTTATTTGGTGCCCCGTTACTCCGTACTACCCTTGAATCAGTGGGGAAGCAACACGTATGAGCGGATAGGTATACATGGTTAGACGGCGACGTCACATCTACTCTGTACACTGTACTGTGTACAGAACTCTGCTTTATCGAACCCCGAGATTACACAGATATCAGGCATTGCACCGATTACGGTATCTGGCACGAATGGGAGAGTGGCAATCGAGCATGTGGGAGAAACTCCCCGTCAAGCGTAGGGAGAGTTATCGGTTGCATATCGCGGAGAAATGGATGGAAAACACCAGTTGGTGACAGCTACGGTGCATCGTTCGGAGGGAAACAGGGTAATCGAGCAGATGGTCTGATGCGCCTCGTGTGCGCAATAATTCCCGAGAATATAGGTACCTGGAAGGCAGCAAGACACGACATACGCCAGCCATGTACCGCGGGGCATTTGGATACCCCGCCTTGAGCGACGGCCGTCAGGTAGGAAAAGAAAAAGCAAAGCAAAGAAAAAAAGTAGCAATCAAGCTGCCTTGCATGCGAAAGGCGATCTTGGCCCAACCATCAAGAGGGCAAAGAACACTTCGCGAAGACTGCCGCTAGCTGTTGTGGCTGTGTACCATAATCATTAATGATTATTGATCGGGTACGGGTGTCGTGCTCACTGCTCACCGTATGTTTAGCTAGTTTCCCTCGCTGCAAGGTGGACAAGGGCTCATTTCCGAGCGCCAGCAGGATCGCAGACCAACTGCAGCCGGTCGTGCCCGCCAATTTGATTTCTGCCCAAACTAACGGGTTATACAGCCCTTGCTCAACCTATGGCCATGGGTCGTTGCGAAATAAACACACACTGGCCATGCAAGCCAACAGGAGCCATGTCTCCTGTCCATCCTGTCTGCAAGCCCCTCCTTTTCCCCTTCACCGCTTACGGTCGCCCTGAGGTTCTACTCAGGATTCCCTCCGACCTCCCCCTCAGCACCCCACCTTAGCTTCAGGAGCTGCTTACCCGCCAGGGCAACGGCGGGTGTGTCAACCGTAGGGCTTCAGGCCGGATGGTTACCACTGGATATCCTATTTCGTCGCTAACCGGTTAACAATAACAACACATTGAATGTTTCCAACGTATCATCTTTTAACCTATCTGGGATTGTTTTGGCTTTACGTTTCTGTTCATTTTTTCCCTCTGTCTTTTTTTTTTCTATCTCATGATTCACAATCGATTTATTTGTTTCTTCCGACCGACCCATGAACCCTCCCAACTGTTCGTTTCCGTATCCGCATGATAGGATATCCATTAAGACTATGTACAATGGAGATGCATTACCTGAGCATTGTCAGGATTTAGGTAGAAAAATTATGCTCACATGATCGGCCGTACGGTAGTGCATACATGGTTAGGCACGTCGCGATGACATTTCACCGATCTTCTAGCTTCCTCCGAAACCTCCGAATGGATGTCGCGATGGACACGATAACAACCTCCCGAGCTAGAGAGAGCTCACGCAAGAAACGGAGAGAGAGAGAGGCACAGAGAGCGGGGGAGGACATCCCGCACTATCACCTGGAGAGCGTCACGTCGACACCGCTAGATCATGTACACCGTATGTATGCACATAAGTGCGCTCCGCTCCATATCTAGGGCAGGTATTGCCCGGGACATTTTCGGGTCACCCGCCAATGCTCTCGGGACCCCAGGAAATCCTACATTTCCGCCTGTCAAATGCTGCGAAAATAAGCAATTACATCGTGTCCGTCTGTATTTCATGCATTGATAGAACAATTAAACAGCGCGTCATCTGTAGTGACTACCTGTCGGGATCCCCAAGGAAGCAACGGTATTGGTCTCACGCCGTCACGTCCTCGTTTCCTGCAGCGACATAGCGTCCATATGGTACGTATTGTATCAGGACGGGACGATGTTTGCTTTTCGCCGAGGTGGGATAACCCCAAAGGACGAAGTGGCATTTAGGTTGCATCCTTCCGCGTGGGAACCATGGGTGCGAGGATGTGTATCACCGTGTATAGGGCCCCTTAATCAACATGGAAACAGGTAGATTGGCATGCGGTGTGGATGTCGAAGTACATCCAGCATGCCGCGTTTCCTTTCCTCGTTCCAAACGATCTCTTAGCGCCGGCCGGTTCAGCTGCCGGTCATCGACGTCAAAGCATGATGACGTCGGGAATCTTCCCATCTCTTCCCCCCTCCTCCTCGTCTCTCTCCCTGTCGGGCCTCCCTTTCTTTGTTTGAACCCGGACGGCGTACGGAGGATTCAACCGGCATCCTGCTGGCGTTCTCGATGTCCTGTCACACCCCTCCGGCCGATTCCAATGCTGATGGTCAAAAGATCACTTGCATTTCTTCCATTCCTTTCCTTTCCCCCCTCTCGCGTGGTCCTCAGATCTGAGCTGCACTAGGCCAGGCACTATGAGATCCACCGCGGCGTTACCACTGTTTACCATATGTAGTAAGTAACAGTGTCAGTAATCGATCGTTTCTGTTATTTATCAGGAGTTCCGGCGTACTTTCAGTATCCCAATACATACCTTACACGTAGGTACTTACCTTACCTTAGGTAGTTATTTGGTTAACTTTTAGTTGGGTTAGTTTACTGCCTGGATGCGGGCAAACGACAGGCATTGGCGGAGCGAACGAATCCCAACCTCTTGGGCCTTCCCTCCTCCGCCCGCCTTTAGCGCCGCCATAAATCGGGGCGGAACGTTCATGACGCTGACTTCGTTCGCTTTGTTTAGCTACCTTACCTAACTCACTAGAGAATGTTTTGGTTTGACTTTTCTGTGAGTCGGCTTTGGGGCATGTAGGAACGAGACCCGACCAATGGTCATCCTTGGTACGGAACAAACGGCTTCCTTCGTAGAACAAACGGAAGAAACTTTGCCAATAGCCGTGGCCAGTCTAGGGTAAAAGGTCGACAAGGCATCTAAGTTAACTCCCGTACGACCCTCGGGTACCAGTCAACTCTCTTACCATTACTCCTTACTATTGTTTCTCCGTGGTCATTGCCGTCTCGATCCGGGGACTCTACCCGGAATGGCAGTCGGGAGTTGGAATGACGTCAGAAATTCCGGGCGTGCTTCAGCCAGATTACAGTACTACTGCTTCGCCTCAACGGTCGAGGGGGCGGCATTGTTAGTTAAGGTAGTTACAGCGAAAGCACTAGCTAGCTAACTAATGTTTTGAATTGTCGAAACAATGGAAGAGGCAAAGGAGAGGCAGAGACCGCCGTCGTTCGATCTTTTCCCATCGTATCTTTCAAGTTATTTAGCATTGATTGCTTAAATTTAGTTGACTTTCTAGATTGGCCCTCTAGGATCCAGAAATTGACGGACTTCTGTTTCCGCGATAGGAATGAGAAACAACCGTTAATTCAACCCGAAGGAAGAAAAATAGAGTTTGGGGTGCAGCACCAGGGACAGGCGATTCCGCGACGCTATTATTATTTGCTGCGCCGCTGCTTGCCTCCTCACTTCGATCCTTTCTTCCACAGTGAAGCCATCCAACCCTTTTTTTGCCCCGTACCGGCGTTACCGTACGGGGCTGGACACCTACTCCGTAAACACCTCTCTCCTCCCCCCCTATCTAGTTTCTGCGTACCCAGTGTAGTCGTCAAATAGAAGCTCCGGAGGGGTTCACATTTCACTGTCCGAATCGAATGTCAATCGTCAAGAAGTCAGCCCGAGTGCATCCTATCCTTTTTCTTTCCACCCACGGCCAGGAACGGGTTAACTAGATAAAGTATTAGGCTTATTGTCCGGACAGGTACTGTACCTACCCGCCCACCTCCCTTACTTTACCTTCCGTCCTCAAATCAAATCAAATCACATCAATTCAATTCAATTCCCAAATTCACAATTGACAATTCAAAATTCAAAAAGGGACCTTGGTATGTTACCACTGGTATTCCGTACCAATGTTTCTCCCTTTCTGACAGGGTGATCCCACTAGACGTCAATCAAATTTTTTCTCTCCGATCAACCCGTTTTCGGCCCACATGAGGCGGGCAACCAAAAGAATAGTGTCGTTTCTCACCGTACGGGAGTAAGGGTTGCTGACTTCCTGCTGGTCGACTGCTCACCTCTATTAATCGCCTCCATCCCACAGGTATCAATGACCCACTTCTGCTCGATGGTGATGAGCCGATGACTCTGCTCTGGCTATCCTGTTGCTAACCTGCTAATTACTTGCCCACTTCTACCCAAACCCCCTCTTGCTTTCTTTTTTTTTTCCCCTCTCTCTGTTTTGGCGCCGGGTCGTCTTACTCTCTATGAGTAACTACTTCCTTCGCTTGGCCCGGTTTAACGAATATCACGTCTCCTACCCATCAATCAGTGGCTGTATGTACGTGCATAAGGAATACACCGCATATTATCACCAACTTAATCCCGCCCTCTCTCCCTTCCTCCCTCTCTTCCCCCCGTCTTCCACTGTGTGCTGCCATCTCCTGAAATTTATTATTTCCAGACCAATAATCTTGTTTTATTTTTCTTTTTCGGTCTTGTTACGGTACCTTATGATTTTTAATTGTCTCTTCTGACCTGAACAATCACCCCATTATAGTTAGATCATTGCTGGGATTTTGCTGCGTAGATACCTGTCATAAAGTGATGGTTCGGTCGTAACTTGTCATTGTCTTCCATTTGTTTGTTCCCCTCATCTGCTCTTGCCCACCGAATGGATACATCTTTGTAATTCCGGAAATCGATCTCCTTTTACCTGTCCTATTGAACTATCAGTAAATCCACCACCAAAAAAACGAGTGGGAACCCGCTAAGATTTCTAGAATTCTCCAGCTGTGGACCAGCATCCTTGGGCGATAGACAATCCGGAGCATCTGTAAAGCAGCCCACCGTACAGTACATATGTACTCCGTACTCCGTAGCCGCTGGAACATACCAGCTGAGAGATCCATAATCCAGCCGGATAACATTGCCAGTAGTTTCCATCCTTCCTCCCCTTTCCTGATTGTTGGGGGCGGGACGCGACAGAGAGAAAGTGGGCTTGGGGGGTGTGGGTGGACTGTTAGATCTATCATCTCACTAAGGTCGCACTAAACCAGACTTCTGGAAAGCCGATCATCCTTGCCTTATGGGCCTATTTAGCGCGCTTCTAGATACACAACTTTCTCTGTTCCCCGGAGCCCGGGGCTCAGGTCTTATGGGTCTACCGGTCAATCTGCGGCGGCGGCTCTGTAACTGGGGCTCCTTTCTCTCTATCTCTCTCTCTCTTTCTTTCGTCTTTTTTTTTTTTTTTTTTTTTTTATTCCCGTCTTTTCTATTTTCAGCTAATATTATTTCATTACTCGATTTTTCTTTTCCTTCCCGCGATGCGCCTCATATGGGTACATGAAAGGGGGCCGAGGGAAAAGTGGTCTGACAAGTAGTCTGTCGATTGATACATTGACGACCTGAAATATGATCTTCCCATTAGGCCGGTGGAAAATAATTGTCATTAGCAGTTAGCAATATTAGTTATCGTTATTACTGTTAGTTGGGGATAATTAGGTGGGATTCCCGATTTTTGACTTTGACTTTTTTTTTTTTTTTTTTTTTTCCCTTTTCATTTTTCAAATTTAATCTTTTTTTTTTGTTGGTCCTGTAAGAAATCCAAAGACATACCGCTCTTATGCGGATGGGTAATCGGACTGTTTTTCATTTCCCTTCCATACAGCAGGTATGTAAGAACGGTATTGGTCTGCCTTGGATGAATGGATGTATGTATGTATGTGCCTACCTAGGTAACCTACCTAAAAAATGATGTATGGAGTGGTTTGGTGACTGTTCCTTCTGCTCTGCTATTGGCTCCACCCCCTTTCAAGTTCGCTCTTTTTTCGATTTATTATTTTTTGATAAATTTTATTTTTTTTATTTTTTTCCCTTTGTCGCTCTTCCCTGGCTCCTCCCTTCCGTCGTACCTACTGAGTAGTAGGAGAGTGGAAGTGGCCTGGACGGCCCAGTCGGATAGCCCCGATCCATACCAGTGTCGTTCACTTTGCGTATGCCGGTCTACTACTAGGCGCTCCGTACGAATCTGTCTGCTGAGAAAATAAAACGCGATTAAAAAATAATAATAAATCGAAAATCAAAATGGAATAAATCGAAACCCAAATAATAAATAATAAATGAATATTCTAAATCATCATCATCATCACCGGATGTGGATCCTGTTACTCCTCGACGACTGTTTGCTGTCTGCATCCTGCACCATCTTTGTACAGCTGTAACCGAAATGGGCTCCATTATTGTCGTCCCAGATGTTGAACCGTTGATGCTTTTAGTCTTTGGCCTGATCACATATCCAGTCTACTATCCACTTCAAATACTTCCTTTAATTCCCCTTCCCGTCCGGATCTCCTTTTAGGTCTTTCCTCTTTCCCTTTTCTAACTTTTCAAATTCCCCAAACTCTTCGACCCATTCTATTTTAACTGCAAACCTTCTTGCTTTTCTTCCGGTCCCTCCTTCCGTCTTCCCATCACTACTACCACCCTTAAACTATACCGATCCTGTTCCGGTTTACTTCGGTCCATTCCAACCTCAACTCTTCCTGACTGTCCCAATTGTCTTCCGATCTTCCATTGACTCCTGTCTTTCTCTTGCGCCGACTTTCCTTTGGTGTTGCTCAACTTCTTATTACCCGGGTTTAAGATTTGTTGATCCCGATTCCCTTGCAGTCGCCGTTTCCGGGAACAGAAACCCAAAACGAGCCAAAGAAGGGGGCAAAGTACGATTGGATCATCTATCCCAAAGAAAGATCTCCTGAGATCAACCGTCAACAGGGGGAAGAAATGCGGCAGCCCCTTTGAAAAGCAAAAAGAAAAAAAAACAACGTCCCTCCTTCAATATAACGATCTTATCATTACATTCCCTCCCTGCTACAGGATTAACGGAGAATTCGCAACTGAACCGACACATTCCTTTTGACGCACGCCCTCAGTTTGCCATCTTCTTCGGGTACGGAAGAGTGCTTTTTTTTTTCTTTATTTGAGGAAGACGAAGGAACAAATTCAAAAGACCTTTGGATCCGTCGACTTCGAGAGATTGTTCACATCGACAATATGTTCAAACGACCGGCCTGTATTCAAGGCCGCCGGCATAACGATGGCGGTGGTGATTGGTCCGCTTTTCCCATCCGCCAACTTTTTGTACTGGGTATGTTTTGTAATTCTTTGCGTGCAAGGTCATAAAATTTCTTTGGACTGCATAGTGTGCGCGCGGAGAAGATTTGTTTGTCATTTCTTTCTTTTCTTTTTTTTTTCCTTGACCTTTTTGCCCTTCCGTCCCCCC